>CM062296.1:865675214-866116264 GCA_031216915.1 Pictodentalium vernedei | reverse complement strand
TGCAGTACGCTTTAGTAAACGGCGTCATCATGCCCCCATGTAGGCTACCGGGATAAAGTGCCTTACCCAAGAACACAAGTCGGGTCGTTCCAGACGGGAAATGAACTCGGGACCTCCAGAGGTCCAACAGTCTACCACTGAGTCAGCGCGCTCCCCAGTGCACCAGAAGAGCTATTGTGTATACAGAGCTTTGTCATTTGTAAATGCGTGAGCACACTTGCTTAAATATTGGAGATTGATGATCATGCATATTACATCAACTGGAGCTCTCTAATTCAGATGTGGGATTTCAAGACTTAGGATAAAACAAACAGATACTCCCTAATTATGTTTGCTTATTGATTTGATAATCACAACAACCCAGCAGCTGCCAGCTCCCCAACATCGTAACTCGCGTTAGATTGGTTGAAGACTATGCGCACCATCGACGTGCAGTACGCCTTAGTACACGGCGGTCATCGTGCCCCCACGCGGGCAATGGAGATGAAGTGAATGATATTTGATAATTTTTTTTGGTCGAACCTCTAGGCCTACCCACATTTGTAATAAAAAGGGACCCCGGGTGATGAGGTTTGATCCCCACAAAATGTTATCAAAGTGTCAATTTTCCGAGTTTTCACTTGGGTTGAGCATGTGGCTGACTTGTGCTGTTCTGCTGTTTGGGTGAATATATGAATATTTTTTTTGCTGTGAACACAGGGACAATAACAATGACAGAAACGGCTCATGTCCGGATAATTCGGGAAAGTAAAAGCTACCTTACTGTCATCTGTATGCACAAAAAGCGCTGAATTATTTTTTCCCAATGAATCGAAAAGTCCTGGCAAAATTGTGGTGGGGGGGGGGGGGGGGGGGGGGGGCTGTTAGGCTGTCCCTTTGTGTTGCGCTTGGAGGGGGTGTTAATTTTTCTATTTATGGGTATGGAAATAACTCTGTTATTATGTGTGATTTGCACAAAAGATAATCTTTGGGGGAGAATTTTTGAAGGAGAAGTCACATTTCAACTCCATGTTTTGCCTCATCTATAATGTTATGAGGCATACTGTCTCGTTTTTTACTCTCATCACTGGTTTGGCGGGTGTCGTCTACTTTCGCCTACAAAATTATCAGGTAAAAGTGTAGGTGAAAGTGCACTAATTAAGGTATAGGAATTAGTAGCTAATTACCTGCTCTACCCACAATAAATGGACTGACCAAGTATTCATTCCCAGCATTTTTCTTTTTTTTCTTATGTTATGTGTTTGTTTTTTTCTTATGTTATGTTATGTGCAAGGTAGTTGTTTTAGCTGTGTAAACTGTGAACAACTAAATGTACATATATAGAGGGGGTGAAAATGTTAATCATAGTTACCAAAACGGCAAACCTCCAACGTGTGGAGTATGTACAGTCTCAAAGAGGTGGAAGGCAGGTTCTGTTTGATGGTTACAGATATAGACTGAATAACCGTAGAAAGACGTGTGCACTGAAAATGCTTTGACTCGGGTTGTAATGGAAAATGCACATCTGTAGATGATTCTGTCAGAAATGTAACTCCACATAACCACCCACAAGAGCAGGAGGACATGAATAAATTTTTAGAAACATTGCGGGGCAGCATGTTGAGACTGAAACGGCGCCGATCCAAGCCATTTATGATGAAGAAATCAGCAATATTCAACGAGACTTGGCTACTGACATTGAATCATTTGATAGTTCAAAGAGTGGCTTGTATAACAGACGAGGGAAAACCACACCAACCCTTCCAACTTCACTTTCAGAAGTGTACCTACCTGATAGATGGTGTGTAACACTGGATGGGGAACGATTCCTGTGTATCAATGATGGCGATGATGAAAGGATTTTGTGCTATGCTACAGATGACTAGCCTCAAAATTATGCAGCAAGTGTCAGAGTTATATATGGGTGGTACGTTTTATTCTTGTCCCCCATTGTGGGATCAACTGTATATTATCCATGGACTTGTGGGAACTAAAATGTCCCAGCTCGCATTCTGCCATCTTCCTAATAGATAGTGTGGGACATATGTGCATTTGTTTACACAACTTAAAGCTGTGGTGCAGGAGGTGACTAGTCGTGAGTTACTTCCTGAGGTCATTCAAACTGATTTTGAAATGGCAGCAATAAGAGCAGTACAAGAGACATTTCCCAATTGTGACACACGAGGCTGCTTTTTTCACTACACACATACACACTACACACAGTCTATGTGGAAAAAGGTTCAGAAGTTGGTTGATGAGGAGGCTTGTTTTCCTCCGGGCAGTTTGGAACCACCACAGTAACACTGGTCCTAGAACTAATAACCATCTTGAGGGATGGCACTGCCACCTAAAGAAGACTGTCCAACATGCTCACCCCAACATATTTGCCTTTGTGAATGTAATACAAAAACTTGAGAAAACACAGAGAAACAAACTCAGTGAGTATATGCATGGTGCACGCCCTTCTCCACGAAAACGGCGAATTCCGTGAACTTGACCAGAGACTTCAAAGACTCAAAGATCAGTTATCTCCAGGGCAAAAGTCACCTCTGCAGTTTCTTGATGCAGCTGGCCACCTGGTAAAATTGGGATGTTAACTTAATGGATTCTTGTAAGAACAAGTTTAGAACATCATATACAATGTGGAATTGTTATTTGGCAATAAAACCTTGCAAATATGAATATTATTGGAACCGGCTCACTGAGTCTGTTCCAATCATACTCATATTTGTACGTTTTTATTGAGGAGAGGAGGAGAGAGAGAGAGAGAGAGAGAAATTGTATCGATATTTGTCAATAAAACCTATGAATATGAATATTATTGGAACCTCTCTCTATCTCTCTCTCTCTCAATCACCAAACGGTCAGTCGATTTTATTGTGGGTAGAGCAGGTAATTAGTTACTAATCCCTATACCTTAGTTAGTGCACTTTCGCCTACACTTTTACCTGATAATTTTTGTAGGCAAATGTGCACTCTAGGCGAAAGTACACTGAACCGTTTGGCGGAATATCAATGCCTTTTTTTATCTTATGCTTTTTCGTTGAATATTCACAGGGCTTTCAAAACAGCGTGTCAAATTCTGGGCCGACACCATGAACTTGTCTCTGAAATTCGAAGCTGCAGGAATTGAGCAATTCAACTAAACGAAGTAAACGTTCGAAAAAACGATTTTTCCGACCAACAACATGAAAAGCTCTATCGTTTATCTGCGTTTCCCACTTTGGTTGCAAATGATCGGCAAACGCGTTTGTCGGTTTTATATTTTTTCACAAACGTTACTCACGTTTATATTTTCGTTTATGACCGCAATTAAAACTGCGAAATAATTGCGGTTTTGCTACAACTACTTCCGACTTGTAGTGTACAATGGAATCCCTTCATAAATGTGACCTGTAGACTGTGCTAAAGGTTTTTGCATTTCAGGCTCCTGTAGCCGTCACAGTTGCCCAATCACATCCAAAAGGGGACGTTCTCACCTAGAGATTATATGAAGTCATACTACCAAGTTACAATGAAATCCTTCCATAAATATGACCTGTAGACTGTGGTAAAGGTTTTCGGGTTTTAGGCTGGGCAGTCGTCGATGGTTGACAGATCGCGACCAAATGGGGAAGTTCTCATCTAGACATCATACATAGTCAAAAAACCAAGTTACAATGAAATCCCTCCATATTAAATATGACCTGCAGACTGTGCTACAAGTTTTTGGGTTTCGGGCTTGGGCAGCCATCATGGTTGACAGATCATGACCAAAAGTGGACGTTCTCATCAAGGCATTATACAGAGGCATCCTACCAAGTTACAATGAAATCCCTTCATAAATACAACCTGTAGACTGTGCTAATGGTTTTCAGGTTTTGGACTCGGGCAGCCACACCGGTTGACTGATCGAGAACAAAAGGGGACGTTCTCATCTAGATGTGACCCCAAACCTGCATATGAAGTTTCGTGATGATCAGACGAGAACTACAGGGTGTAGCCTGTGCTAAAGGAAAATGTGAACAGACTCACAGACTAACAGACCTCCGCATGCAAGATGGCAATATGTCCCGAAATTGGGAAACATAAAATAATATTATAAATATTATAAAGTTACAGCCCTGAACATCCAAAACTACCGATAAACACTTCCTTCATCCAATAACAGCCTTGTATCCACCAATTCTTGCATTGATTTGTGCCTGGCATCCTCCAAAAATAGGCCAATGAAATCGTGAGATGTGTACCCATACGCGCAACTAGTAGAAAGCTGTATGACGGAGGGCCACCGCGGATGCTGACATTATGTACACCATACAAGGTATGGGTACATATAGAAATGGATTGGAGGAGTATCTAATTTGGTGGATAAAGGGTTAATATCTCCAGATCCAATTATTAGATTTACATAAAAAACTATACAGCACAGCACATCAGTAACCTGAATAAATATATAAAGAAACATGACAATCGGATTGATCTTTTTTGAGTTATCTCATGCTAAAGGGATTGGAGGAATTTTCAATTTGAAGGATAAAGGGTTAATATCTCCAGATCAAATTATCAGATTAACACCAAAAACTATACAGCTCAGCACATCAGTAACCTGAACACAATTATAAAGTAACTTAACAATCCAAGCAATATTTTTCAAGTTATCGAATGCCAAAGGGATTGGAGGAATTTTCAATTTGAAGGATAAAGGGTTAATATCTCAGGAGTAAATTATCAGATTTACACCAAAAACTATACAGCTCGGCACATCAGTAACCTGAACACAAATATAAAGTAACTTAACAATCCAAGCAATATTTTTCAAGTTATCGAATGTCAAAGGGATTGGAGGAATTTTCAATTTGAAGGATAAAGGGTTAATATCTCAGGATCAAAATAACAGATTTACACCAAAAAACTATACAGCTCGGCACATCAGTAACCTGAACACAAATATAAAGTAACTTGACAATCCAAGTAATACAGTTAAAACTAGAAGTCCTGTCCCGTATTCTGCACTAATTTGAAATAATAGCGTGTGAGGATAGCACAGCAAATCATCAGTGAATAAATCTGATGCGACGGTAGTGTATCATGATTTCTGCAGAATTTAACGCGGCGAAGGCTAATTGATATTCAGTTCTTGGCAATCAACAGTAATTAAGTCACACCTACTACTGACATAAGGTGGCAATTAAATATTAGAATGCTGATAATCAGAGGATGAGATGATGTTCACCCCCACCCCTTCCCCTTATCAGTAATATCACTTCATTTCACGACAATACAAGAAGTATTTAAAAAGCGTATTGCGTGATTTTTGTTTTCGAAGATTGAGAAAATCATGCAGGTTCATTCTAGACTGCTAAACCTTGAGAAGGCAGAAGTAATGACGTTTTCATTTCGAGAATTTTTAGCCTACTATGAATCGCAGCCGTTCTGGAGGAACTATGAGAAGACAAGCGTGGTTGGAAACAAAGAACGCTCTCCACAGAGTACCGAACTGACAGTGTAGGCCTATTGAAAGTGTTGTAAGCGAATTAAGAAATCGGAATTCTCAGCTATTTATAAAGAAAGTTTCAATATCAAGAGATAGTTGGCGATCTGTAAAAAAAAATATGCATTTGGGTGAAAGCTGAAAAAGAAATTAATAATTCACTGAGAATTTTGAAAATCAGATCAACAAAAAGAAAAAAAGATGCCCCCCCCCACACTCCCTTTCCTCAGCCGAATCCTCAAGTCCTCATGTATCCTTATCCCTACATAGAGGGAAGCATGGGTAGAAAACTGTCAATTCCCCTCACACCACAACTCTTCTTCCCTACGCTAGCTTCGATTTTTTTTTTCAAGTAAACGGTAAAAAAAAAATTCTAAAATTTTGCCCGTGGCTAATGCCACGTGCACCTTCAATCACTGAAGGCAAAACAGGAACATTTGGAGTTATAAAGGAACGTTTTATTCAAAATGTTGATTCGTAATTATTTTGTGTGATGGGGGAGGGGGTAAAATATTATATCTGGACCCCCACCCCCTCCCCCGCCAACACAAGTTTGCATGGTTCGGTGGGCATGCTGTGTTAACTAAGGGAGGGCCTACATTTCCCAACACTTTTTCTGGGACCTACATCCCTACTCTTCCACATGTGGCCAGTTAAATTTGGCCTATAATTCACAGTACAGCATTTTTAAATTTCTCGCAAATACTGGCAATAGCTATGGAATATTAAACCCTTGGGCTTGCCATGTATATATATTTTATTTTTATTTTAGAAAGATATCCATGAAACATTTCAAACAATTGTTGTCAATGTTTAATGGAGTGTTGAAAAAGCGGAAGGGCAACTGAAAATTGTCCACCATGCTCATGCAAAAAATCAATTAAAATCAGTTTTTTTATTTTCTGGCCACGGGCGGCTTTTTCTGGGTGAATTGATATTCTGACGCACTTCACTTGATAGGTTAATATGTCGTGAGGGAGCATTTCCAAATGACTGAGAACAATCAAAAGCATGTAACAACTATTTACTCGTGAAAAATATCTGAAAGAACATTTTAGAAAGCTCAGTGAGCGATGAACATTGTGGACAATTTTCTAGTCCACATCTTGACACGTGGTTTGAGACGTTGCAACTTCCTCTCTCAGTTTCGTACCACAGGTGACTCGACCCATCGTTCTTGGGAATTTAACATTCTCGTACACCATTAACGACTGTACTTCTGATTGTGGATATCCTGTAATGTGTCTGAAATACATTCACAGTACATGGTGGATGCTTTTGTACAGAAACACCAACAAAGTGGAATTTCCACGCATTCTGGATTGTGTTACGTGAAAGAAACATTCTCAACTTCAAGTGAGCTTCGGACCAATATAAAAAGCCCAATCAACCGAACCATACTGTGAGTTCCTTGTGTTTGCTTTGTCACAGAAACTGAGTATATCATTTGGGTGGATATTCCACCCCTGGAGTGATTTGCAGACACGCCAATTATAAGGAGTTCTTTGAAGAATAACTCGGGTCATCTGGCGAGTAGATGAGTACAAGTGCCAAGTGGTGTTTCCTCGAGTTCAAATTTGCAGGACTTCAATCCGATATTCCAAACAGTGGATGGGGGAGGGGAATTGTATAGACCCATTCTACACAAGACCCTATCATATCTCTAATATAGGCGTACACTTCATTTAGAATGAACTGCCATTAAATCATGTGCACGGTGAAGTTTTTACTCTGCATACTTGAAAGTTGTTAGTTTTAATTTTCATAAATTGTCACCAGTCCTTTTGAATATTCAACTTTCTTGCTCCTCATTTATGGAACAAACATGATTATCATTTATTGGTGATGAAGGCTACATCAGAGGATTGCGCTATATTGTGGCCTAAACGAGGAGGATTTTTCTCCATTTGCGGCAGTTTTTCAGGTAGCAATCAGTAATGTTGGCAATTACCATCTGTGCATTTTTTGAACACCGAAGGTGTGAATAAGCTTTGAAAACACTCCTGTTGGTTTACCCCCATTAGTCAGACACCCATTTGTCATACACCCCAGCTGTCAGACAGTTAATTAGGGATTAGCTGAAGTTAAAATAGATGATTACCTATTGTTATAAATGGAACAACCCAGATATATACAATTTGAATAAAATTTAGTTTCAACATTTTGTTTGGTACTTTTTTTGTTTTTGTTGACACATAATCAAAATATCTTTTAAATATTTTCTGAAAAATAATCAAAAAATAAAAATCACACATATATTGTGTAATAACACTGATAACTTCGGGCTTTATGGCGCAAAATTCAAGATTTAGGTCATGCCCGACCTTACAGAGAAGAATCTGAAGTTGGACAATCGCCTAAATTCATCACTACTTCATCGACATCCTAACCTCTTCAGATTCATAAATATAATAAAGAACATTGAAAAGGCAGAGAAAATCAAAATTGCTCAAATGGACTTTGGTGCTGCTTCACCTCCCGGAAACAGGTTTACAGGGAAATTGACAACAGCCTGGACCGCCTTTAGGAACAACTAGGACAGGGAACAAAGTCTCCAGTGGAGTTCCTTGATGCAGCTGGAACACTGTTAAGAATGGGATGATTTGTTTGTAAATTAATATTCCTTTTGTACATTTTTTTTGTCATTGTAATATTGTACCTTTGTTCATGATGTGTACCTCACATTTTTCCATTTTGTTACATTTTTTTTTAGAAAAACATGTTTTTTTGTTTATTTATGTTAGAAATGATGAAATATGATTTTATTTATTTACAATAAAATGAGTCTAAATATTTTCTTTATTGTACTTCATATTTTTCATTTTATTGTTTTTTCTGTTTATTTAACACAAAAAAATATTTTGTATGATTTTTCATGTCTAGAAATCTTTTCTTGTTGTATTTCATATTTTTCATTTTATTGTCATTTATTCCCTATTTATTTTCTTTGTTTCATAAAATACGATTTTCTTTTTATTATCACAAAAGATATATTTATTTGTGCGATTATTCATATTATTCTCATTTATTGTCATTTATTTCATAATTTTAATTTATTATGCCTAGAACTCTTCTTATTGTACTTCATATTTTTTATTTTATTGTCATTTATATTCTATTTATTTTCTGTTCATTTCTAAAACACACTGGTGACGAAATAAATCATTAAAAGCTAATTAACTGTTTCTTTTGTGTCTGACTTATTGGAATATCCCACTTTATTCTGAAGGTGATACGTAAGGAATTAGCTATTCAAACAACCCAATAATCTGTGATTAAAAACTGTCTGACAATTGGGGTGTCTGACTAATGGGGGGATACCCTCCTGTTAATATACTAAGCTCCCGTTTTATGACTTCAATTTGGAAATGGGTTACTTAATAACAATTAGGTGTCAAATTTATATTTATGTTCTTTTATCATCAGTGATTAAAGATTAATGATGAAGAATGATTGAAAAGAACTGATCCGGAGAAAAATCTGTTAGGGATAAAAAAATTAAAATAAAAAAAAGACTCATTTTTTCTGGCTGCTTTATTTGTTTAAAGGGATTGAAATTCATACCCCAAATGCTGAAATTTCTAGAAATTAAATAATTCTAAATCAACAGGTTCACCCTGTGTTCTTATATTTAAAAAAAAATCCCTGATTTTTACAAATTTATTTTGAAAACGGAATTTTTGCAAATTTCAGCGAATTTTGTTGCTGAGCATTCTCATCTTCGGAAGCCTATTAGCTTCACGTCGTTTTTAGTTATTAAATTTTACCTAAAATTTAGCTAAATTGTCTCATCCCTGTTGTTTACTGATAATTTTATAAGATATGCTTTGCTTATGGTGAGAAGGACAAGGCGGTTCGGAAAAGTTGAAGATCGGGTGGGGGGGGGGGGGGGGGGGGGGGGGGGGGGCTGGCATTAAAGTTGTGTATGCCTATGGCATATTTTTATCTAGTCTGCACAGGAAAGGGAGGGGCGTTTTTCAATGAACATTGAAAAATTATTGTTTATTTAGTCCTTAGACTAATATGAAATTTAGTCCTTAGACCAATATGAACAAGCGCGCCGTTTGCCAAAACAAGAAAAACTACCGCCTCAAAAACCCAGCTTGTGACCACCCAGTCATTAATTTAAAATCTTGATGGGGGGGGGGGGGGGGGGGGGGGGGGGGTTGAGGGAGGTTGTCGGTCGAAATATTCTGGGGACGGTTTGACTCTGGGATGGGCAGAGTGAAATCGTTGGCCAGCCTTACGGCCTTGCAACTGAAAATCAGTTTGGGTCAAATAGCAGAGACGGGGTTCGGATCAAAACGGTGCGGGTTGATTAGGCTAGGGGACGCTCTGGGAGATTCCCATCGTACTGAATAGCGAGTCTTGGCCTCACCATGTGTGTTATTATTTGGTGTAGCAAGTGATATGAACAAGGCCTTACATAGGAATGAGAAGGTTTTAAATGATATTGAAAATTTGTTGCGAATTATGTGTTGAAATTCAGTTGGAGACTGAGCGGTATTATCGATATTTGGATTTTTTATGGTGATTTTACGAACAAATTTATCCACGTTTTCCAAGTCAAACGAAGTCACGGATATTAATTAATTGATAAAATGTTGTTGTCAAAACATTTTTATTAGGCTATTTCAAAACGATCACGTGCCGGGCCATTCGTACATACACATCTCACACAAGTCTCGTCCCCGTGTTCATCAATAGCACAGAATAAAATCATTTAAAAGACGATTATATCCGATTTGACAATGACTTTGATTTCACTGTCCGGGCTTCCTGTGAAAATTAAAACTGGTCATTTCGACATTTTTTTCTGTGTTTTTTCATTCCTTGTCACGATTAATTTACCAGGCAAACCTGATTCGAAATGATATCGACTGATGTCTGAGTCCACTTACCACACATTTCTTTTCCTAATAATATGTGTCGGAAATCGATGTTAATGACCTCAGGAATAGTGCACTACGTTCTGAGTTACATAACGCAGAAGTTATCGCATGTTTAACAAGGTTTACTTGACTGTTCTGCACTAGATAGCGCATTAGCTAACGAGCGTTTTCTGCACTAGACATGACAGGACTTCTAGTTTTAACTGTATTTTTCAAGTTATCGAATGCCAAAGGGATTGGAGGAATTTTCAATTTGAAGGATAAAGGGTTAATATCTCAGGATTAAATTATCAGATTTACACCAAAAACTATACAGCTCGGCACATCAGTAACCTGAACACAAATATAAAGTAACTTGACAATCCAAGCAATATTTTTCAAGTTATCGAATGCCAAAGGAATTGGATGAATTTTCAATTTGAAGGATAAAGGGTTAATATCTCAGGATTAAATTATCAGATTTACACCAAAAACTATACAGCTTGGCACATCAGTAACCTGAACACAAATATAAAGTAACTTGACAATCCAAGCAATATTTTTCAAGTTATCGAATGCCAAAGAAATGGATACGGACGCCGGATGGACAGACAGACGGACAGACAGACGGACGGACGGACGGACGGATGGACGGACGGATGGATGGACAGATGGACAGATGGACAGACAGACAAAGGATGGACGAATGACGGATGGTCACCCCGGATGCCGGCATTATGTGTACCATACATAGTATGGGTACACATAAAAAGGAGATTTTAAAACACAAATGTCATTTCATTGTTGATGACTTTTTGCGCCAAACAAAGAATGATGTTGGTGCCAATTCTGGTCACTTCCTGATGTCTGCGCATGCACGGAGAGTAAATGTATGGAGTAGGCAGATAGAACTTTTAATTTTCGGTTTTTGGTGATTGGGGGGTTCAAAATCTGTGTTTGGCCTAGGGCTGCACAGTATATCAATAAACCGATATATACCGGTATTCAAACCAATATCGATTGAATACCAATGTAATTACAAAAATATAGGTTTATCGTCATTATTTACCCACAATTTCATTTTCAAGATGTCGTTAATCTCAACTGTAGCCCCAAATGAATAATATTATCCTTTTATCCAATCGTCCGCATGTGCCCATGCAATATACAAATTCCGCAGTGGAAAAAATAATTTTCAACAAAACTATATCATGTGACCCATTATTGGAATGGGCTCGCTGAGCTCGTTCCAATGAAGGGTCACAAGATATTGTTTTATAGAAAGTTTTGGAAAAATCTGATAAACTATTATTTAAAGTAAGAAATTTTGATAGTGTCTGCGTTGGGTAAAGGTGTTTCGAACCGCATCATCAAGACATGCTGATTCAATCCAACTGTGATGCCTCAAGTCTTGATGTGGAACTTATGTTCAGATATCTGAACAGTTTTCATACCGCGGTATTTTTTTGAATACCAGTATTCAGTTTTGAATATCGTGCAGCCCTATTTTGGCCCTTAATAACTTTGAATTAAGCACCAGCTAGTCTGGGCCATTGGTTTACAGTGTAAAAATACTGTGTCGTCTGCTAAATAGTATGAACAAATAATAAAAACAATCTCATTAAATCTTACAGTTAAAACTAGAAATCCTGTCACGAATTGTGCGCTTATCTAGGCTTAATTGCATGTTGGAATTGCGTGCAATTGCCATATTGAATGGTATCCAAAGCACAGCAGGTTCTCCTGGTTACTCATAGCAAACACATGCGATGTTTCTGCCAATGGACCTCCGGGTTACCCGGAGGTCCATTGGCTGAAACATTGCTTGTGCACGGGCCATTTTTACAGAATTTGATAGCTTTACTTGGGCCAACATTAACGCGCATATCAACGTGCTATTTCTGCGCATTTCATGACATGACTTCTAGTTTTAACTGTACTTGGCTTCTACAAACACTGTTTACAAACTTAATTAGTAAGCTTGTTCATCACATACATGTTATAAACCAGAATGCTGGTCAGAAATAAATAAATATTGATCAGTTCATTGTTGACTGACTAGAATTAAGTTAACTTTATATTTCTGCCCTGTAGAGTCTGCCAAAGGGAAATCTTGAGGTCTGACTGAATTAAGTTCTAAGAACGTTGGTCGTGGCAACATTTTTTGACGGAAATGAGAGAAAATCGATAGACGACAGATGAGAAGTGATGGCAATAGCTCAGCTTGACTTTCTCAAGTCGAGCTAAAAAAAATTAGATATCTCCCATCTAGACCTTGCCCCAAAGCCACATATGAAATTTGGCACTTATCAGGTGAGAGCTAAGGCCTGTGGGGTGTGCTAAAGGAACTGTTGGACAATTTACATGAATATCCAAATCCGAGATGGCTGCTGGTGGCCATGTTTTTGAAGAAAATTCAGAAACATCTGATAGCTCCCATCCAATCATCACACCAAGGCTACATATCAAACCTGAAAAGGATCAGGTGAGAGATATGTCTTGTAGAATATGCTAACGGGATTGTTGACAATTATATGCCAAATCTAAGATGGTCACTGGTGACCTTGTTTTTCAATGAAATTCAGAAAACTCTGACAGCTGTCCATCTGGACATTACCGCAAAGGCATGTATGAAATTTGGAAATGATTGGGTGAGTGTTGCAATCTTTTGGGTATGCTAAAGGAATTGTTGACAATGCAACATACAGACATAGACAGACGGATGATGGATTGCAACCTAAAAATAATTAATAATAGATAATTAAGATACCTTCAGCTGTTGTCAGTGCAGTCATAAAGTGATGAAGGATAAGGTGATGAAAGGTGATATTTCTGAAAAATGAGATAAAAGAATATGTTGATAAGGCCACACAAAATAGATCTTCTGTTTCTTATTGGTAAAATTGCATGTGGGCGAGCGGTTTTTTATTTTATTTTTTATTTCAGTAATTACTTCTTTGCCATCAAAAATTCATTTTCTTGGTTCAAGTTTTAGGCCTCATAATCTACAGAATAGCATGGGTGGTGGTATATTTCATCCCTTGAGCATTGCAAAGCCTTCTTGCACTCAAGGGACAAATTTATAAATTTTTTTAACTTGGGTAAAATATCAGACATATAAAACTATTTTTTTTTTTTAAAGATTACATTGGTTATAAAAAGGGAGCATGCGGCAGCCAAAATGACCATGCGGGAGGGCCTGAGAAACAGATCTTTTTATTTTTTTAGGCCTAATGGTGTATGTATCATGAAAACGTGACATAACAATATAACATGGAATATATTTTCTGATACAGGTAACTTGATGCTAAATTTTATATTAATGTACAAGGCTTATATTTCATCTAAATTCAGGAGAATCTGAAGAAAATGCTTGTGAAAATCCATATTTGCCACGAGTGTCGGAGGATCTCATGAGGCCACCATGGTTGAACTCCTTTTTGTATACTGGTAACACATGTTAACCCTTCGCCCAACACAGCTTTTTGAAATTTTAAAACAAACTAAATTTGACAATTTTTAAACAAAAAATAAAATAATAAATAAAAGAATATTTTCCAATAAAACCTTACAAATATAGCTGCATCCCAACTGGTTCAATGAGCGTGGTTCCAATAACAGCCATATTTAATATTTGTACACTTTGCATGATAATAAGTAATAATAAAATTCTCATCAAATCAATCGTAATAAATTAAGTTACAGTTAAAACTAGAAGTCCTGTCACGAAATGCGCACAAATAGCACGTTGATATGTGCGTTAATGTGCGCGATATGGCCCAATTAAAGCTATCATATTCTGTACATACAATTTTTTTTACTTTTGTCGATTTGAAAAGAGGTGGGGGGGGGGGGGGGGGGTAAATTCAGTTCCTTTAAGTACATGTAGCCTACTCTGTGTTTTCTTTGGAATTACGGTTATGGATTTAACCCTTGTTCTTGTGTTTCCATTTCGTCTGTAAAGTTAACTTTAATGTCACCGAACAGTCGATAAATTGGAACTTTTCGGATCCACACAGCGTCAAATGTCAACATTGTGTCAGCCACGATATTTTTTATTTTTATTTCCGATTTCAATTGCATGTGAGATTGCTGCCTACACTGCCTCAGTCTGAGTATTTTCATTCTGATCACACCTTAGAGGTTGAATAATATTGCTTTTTCAAAATCTTTTAAAGTTTTTTTAAATGCTGACGAGACTCAACCGGCCCACAATCTCGCTCAAAAGCCGATTTCTGAAACCTACAATTTGATCAGAAATCTAGTTTACTTGCGTTTCCCACGGCGTTTGCAAATGGGCGACAGCGGCGTCTGTCGGTGGAGGGAAGGGTGCCGGAAACAATAACCATGTGTCTTTTAATTTTATGTTTTAATTTTCAAGTTTGTTTTATCTCCGGCGGCACTTCAAAAGTGTTACGGGAGCACATTGTTTTATTGGTAATCGAGACTTCCAGTGTAAAAAAAACCTCACTAATCTTTTTCACCCTTGAACGCGGTATGGACACGGTGATTTATTCATTCATAATTACACTGTGTGACACGGTGTCTGCCGGTGATTTTTTAAAAAACGACCACCACGTTGGGTGTTTAAGACGTAATACACTTGGCACGTACCGTATGGCCTGTGCACAGGCAATGTTTCAGCCAATGGACCTCCGGGTAACCCGGAGGTCCATTGGCAGAAACACTGCATGTGTTTGCTATGAGTAACCAGGAGAACCTGCCGTGCTTTGGATGCCATTCCATATGGCAATTGCGCGCAATTCCAACGTGCAATTAAGCCTAGATAAGCGCACTATTCGTGACAGGACTTCTAGTTTTAACTGTATTGAACTGAGCATGTTTTTTCTGACTGTTGAATATTTAACACAATATACATGTAAATGTAACATTATGTTTTCCTCATCTTCTTTGTCAGAGATACAATGGTCACATGTCATTTTGGGCTGCACGGTATTCAATAAACCGATATATACCGGTATTCAAATCAATACCGATTGAATACCGGTGTAATTACAAAAATATCAGTTCATCATCATTATTTATTTACCCTCAATTTAATTTTCAAGATCTTAAAATGAATAATATAACTGTAGGCCCAGAATGAATAATATTATCCCTTTATCCAAGGAATCGTCTGCTTGAGTCCTCGTAATATACAAATTCAGCAGCTGAAAAAATAATTTTCAAAAGTTTCAACAAAATGTTGAGCTCGTTCCAATGAGGGGTCACATGATATAGTTTATTAGTTTTGTTGAAATCTTTGGTTAAAATCTGATAAACTAATTTTGAAAATAATAAATTTTGATATCGTCTGCGTTGGGTAATGGTTTTTATCGAACTGCATCATCAAGGCGTGCTAATTCGTTCCGACTGTGATGCCTCAAGTCTCGATTGTGGTACATGTGTTCATATCTCTGCACAGTTTTAGATATACCGGTATATCGTGGTATTTTTTTTTAATACCGATACCGGCATTCAATTTTGAATATAGTGCAGCCCTAATATCATTCATCTCTTTCTGTAGGTTTTGGCCTTTAACGAAGGCAAGTTTCAATATGAAGAGAGTGAGCACTGACTCGAGAGTCTTGGAGTTTCCCTGTTTTAAAAATTCATTAGTGATTAATAGGTTTTTTTCAAATTCAAAGTCATCTTTAACCACCGCCTATGTTCTTCCTAATTTTGCGTATGTTTTTCCTGATTTCGGAGGATTTTTAATTTGAAATTTCCATTGGCTGGTAAAGCATTCTTGAAAATTTTAAGAATGCCATTTTCCACCTTTCTGGGACAGTTGGAATGTTGGTTAAAACTTATACAGTGGAGCCCACTTAATTGGATATCTCTTAATTGTATGTCCCTGTTAACTGAATATAATTTTCAAACACAAAACCATTTATCATACCTTCAGTACAAATTTGATCTGTTAATTGCATATGGGTTGTAGAGTAAACTCCTGTTAATTGTATATAAATTTTTGTAATATGTCGAAAAAATTACTGTGACACGCACCAAATTTCCCTTATTTATCAACCTTTTTGGCCTCACTACATCCAATACAGACATCTATGAGCTCTGTCAAACAAGATATAATAGAATAAATGCTCTGTTTACCTCCAGAACACAGGAAACTAACCAAATCCCTATTAATTGTATACTCCTGTTAAATGAATAATTTTCACTGGCAAAATAGATATTCAATTAAGAGGATTCTACTGTACCAGGTTTCTTAATGACCGCCCCTGATTAAAATATTTTTAATAGCAAGGAACCTACTAGTTTGGCCTTTTTGCATACATGTAGAAACATGACTTGATAAATATGCTACAGTTAAAACTAGAAGTCCTGTCATGAAATGCACACACATACATGTACCACGTTGATCTGCGCGTTGATCTACACGTTATGACCATAGTAAGGATATCAAATTATGTACATATGGCCCGTGCACAAGCAATATTTCAGCCAATGGACCTCCTGGTAACCTGGAGGTCCATTGGCAAAAACATTGCATTTGCACACTGAGTAACCAGGAGAACCTGCCATGCTTTGGATGCCATTCGATATGGCAATTGCACACAATTCCTATGTGCAATTAAGCCTACAGTTAAAACTAGAAGTCCTGTCACGAATAGTGTGCTTATCTAGGCTTAATTGCGCGTTGGAAGTGCGCGCAATTGCCATATCGAATGGCATCCAAAGCACGGCAGGTTCTCTTGGTTACTCATAGCAAACACATGCAATGTTTCTGCCAATGGACCTCCGGGTTACCCGGAGGTCCATTGGCTGAAACATTGCTTGTACACAGGCCATATGTACAGAATTTGATAGTTTTAATTGAGCCATAACGCGCACATTAACGCGCATTAACGTGCTATTTGTGCGCATTTCATGACAGGACTTCTAGTTTTAACTGTAGATAAGCGCACAGTTTGTGACAGGACTTCTAGTTTTAACTGTACTGTATTGAACCTCAGAATGTTTTGAACCTCAGAAAGTTGCAAGTAAACCGTTTGGTAATAATGAATGAAAGAGGAAATTATTCCAACTTGCCCTGTACATGTACAGCTAAATTACTGGCTTTTGAGTGAACCCCCAGAATATTTTTATAAATCTTTATACAAGTACATGTAGCTGTCTTCTAGGGCTGTCATGATTAATCGATTGTCGATCGAACATTCCGAAATGGATTAGTATTTTTCGTCATTGAAGAATCAGTAAATTTTACCCCACGTTCTAGACGTTTAATAATTAAAAAAAATAGATTAAAAAACTAGTGTTTCTAAAGGTAAAAGGTCAAGAACATTGATGTTAAACCTCAAGAAGCCATTAGAAGCATCTGACTTTTAGATACACTCAAAGCTTTGCTGTTCGGAACTTTTGAACCGTCAGTGTAATAATCAAGACCGGTTGGAAGTTGCGAAGTTTTCAACCTGATAACCGGTCTTGATTATTACACTGACAGTTCAAAAGTTCAGAACACCAAAGCTTTGAATGTACCTAAAAGAGGATCGTCATCATTGTTTACTTGAGGTAGATCAAGTGACATGAATTTCATTTTTAACGACTTCAAAAAGAGAGGGGTGGGGTGGGGGTGGGGTGGGGGGTCATCTAGATTCAATTAATCAATTATTATTGAATATTTGTGAGAATTAATCAATTCCTAAATTAAAAAATCTGACAACCCTACTGTCTCCTGAAATATATCTTTGTCACGATGATTGGTAAGAGAAGATGGATTGAGACGATTAACATACATAAGCACCCCAAACTCAGGTCCACTGTCTTCAAAATTGTTTGAAACCTATTTATTGTTCACCTGATCTGAGCTTTGTAAACTTATCGTTCCTTCCCTGTACTTGATTTAAGTAACCTGTTAGGTAACCTAAATGTGTACATGTAAGTTGCACACATATGCTGATATAGGAACAGTTGTATCATAATCAAGTTCTTCAAGCTTCTACAGTTAAAACTAGAAGTCCTGTCATGAAATGCACACAAATAGCACGGTGATCTGTGCGTTAATCTACGCATTATGACCATAGTAAGGCTATCAAATTATGTACATATCGCCTGTGCACAAGCATTGTCTCAGCCAATGGACCTCCGGGTAACCCGGAGGTCCATTGGCAGAAACATTGCCTGTGTTTGCTATGAGTAACCAGGAGAACCTGCCAGGCTTTGGATACCATGTAATATGGCAATTGCGCGCAATTCATGCACGCAATTAAGCCTAGATAAGTGTGCATTTTGTGACAGGACTTCTAGTTTTAACTGTATGGGCAATATCCTGATAAAGAGAGATGAATCCTTAGGAACAATAATGCAGTTAAAAGCAGCTGCAATTATCTCAATGATAAATAATGTAAGAAAATGAGTCAATCTTGAGCTCCCTGAACTAATTAGCAGGGATTGATTTAATTTTTTAAAACTGAATAGCAGTTTACTGACTTGTCATGTGAATTTGATTAGCTATAGTTGAAAAATGATTTGAAAATAAATCGCTATGCGAATCCAGTTAAAACGAGCCCAATTAATTAGATATGTAATACCAGAAATAGAAAAACCTGAATGGGGTATCATTGAGTGTCGTAAATGTCGACAACATATTTAGAAAAATAACTGAAATGAGAACCACATTTCTGGAAACTTTAGCTGAAATATACAGAAACAAGTGCACCACCAGGCGATGGATCAATATATGAAGAAATTGTGCTTTCGAAGAAATTTTTAGTTGAACAAAAAATCAATAATTCCTTCAAAAATTGTACATTCCTGGCCTATGAGCTATTAAAGTTGAACATGTTGTTTCTAAGCTACGGTTAAAACTAGAAGTCCTGTCACGAATAGTACGCTTATCTAGGCTCAATTGCGCGTTGGAATTGCGCGCAATTGCCATATTGAATGGCATCCAAAGCACGGCAGGTTCTCTTGGTTACTCATAGCAAACACATGCAATGTTTCTGCCAATGGACCTCCGGGTTACCCGGAGGTCCATTGGCTGAAACATTGCTTGTGCACAGGCCATATGTACAGAATTTGATAGCTTTACTTGGGCCATAACGCGTACATTAACGCGCATATCAACGTGCTATTTGTGTGTATTTCATGACAGGACTTCTAGTTTTAACTGTATTGCGTGGAGAATCAAAAGTCGGCAAAACTCCCAGATGGTGGTCATATTAGACATTCCAGAATGCTGATTATCAAAAAGGAACCATCCTCTAGTCATGATTAGTCAACCATAAAAAACAGCATCTGTTGGATGTATTGTTTTCAAGTTATCGCATGGGCAAACTGGGCAAACAAAAATTTAACGGATGGATGGATGGATGGATGATGGATGGATGGATGGATGGATGGATGGACAGATTAGTGCTCAAACGACTAGTGAATTCCAAAGTCGACTAGTCAACACCCAAAAGTCAAGTCGACTTCGACTAGTCATTGGTGATAGCCTGTCTCCTTATAACAGTGTTGGTGTTCCGGGAGAGTGCTGAAGGTCCAAATTTGGCTTCACTTGGGCATTCATATACAGCAACTTACTGGAACATTATTCTGTTAATGTGCTTCTAATTATGTTAAGAGTGAAATTATATAGTCTTATTTAGGCACTCTCCCATAAATTGCAACAAGGCAAATTAATAACATATCCTGATAGCCCAAAATAATTCAGCACTCTACTAGTACCAGTTAAAACAAACACATGTCACTACTACTAGATGGCAATAGATGTACATGTATACATTGATTGCCCAATATTGTTGTTCAAACTGCCTGACGGTGGCACAGAAGGGATACTATTTACCTAAAAGCTTGAACTCCTCCAACTAGTCGACTGCACAATTGAGAGTCGACTACTGGTTTGCCCAGAGTCAACATCGACTAGTCGACTTATCGTTTGAGTACTAGGACAAATAGGCAGAAAGATAGATGGACACTGATGATGGTTATCTAAAGAGACTATTATTTATTTATTGGTATGACAGTTTTACGGGTGGAGGAAGCCGGAGTACCCAGAGAGAACCACTGAGCAACAGCAAGCAACTGTCAGCTCCTCAACATACTAACTCCACACAAGCAGGGTTAGTACTGGTTGAAGACAAGTGCACCAACGACGTGCAGTACGCCTTAGTACACAACGCCACCAAGCCCCCACACAATGGAGATGAAGTGTCTTGCCCAAGGACACAACGCAGCTGCCACAGGTGGAATTCGAATCGAGGACCTCTCGGCTTGCAGTCTGCACCTCTACCTACTGAGCCACCGTGCATCCTCTAGTCATGACTAATCAACCATAAAAAACAGTATCTGTTGGATGAACATGTATTGAATCTGTTGGAAAATCCAAGATGGCTGCCATGGCCACCCTAATGTAGATGCCTGAATGCTGGTTATCGAAAGAAGCCATCCTCTTGTCATGCTTAACCAACCATCAAAAAGCAGTAACTGATGGATCCAGAGTTTTCAAGTTATTGCATGGACAATCAAAAGGCCCTGAAAATCCAAGAGGGCTGCCATGGTGGCCAAATTGGATATGCCAGAATCCTGGTTATCGAAAGGAACCATCCTGTATATGTTGGATGTATTGTTTTCAAGTTATCGCGTGGACAAACAAAAGTTAACAGACAGGCGCATGGACTACAAATGGGAGTTGTGGGCTTAACATTTTTACACTGTACCAATGACCCAGACTTAGCTGAATAGAAAAAAGGCTGGAGGGCCTACATGTAGGACATAAAGGAAAATCTAATAGACTCAATTACATGTAAACAGAATTATCCTCTCAAGGAGAAAAAAGGAGAAACAGGCTATACATGTATCTTTCTTGTTTATACCAAAAAAGAAAGACATAATACCATTTCGTAATTGAGCACAATAACATCAATGATCTCTAGTAACATCCAGTATAACCCATTATACTATTTTTTTAAAGGAAAGCCAATAAATAAAGACAGTCCAGAGAATGAGACTCTTTATACTCATTTAAAAGTGTCCAAGGCTTGTATATTAATGCTTGTATGACACGTGACATATACAAATGCTTCACACCGAGCTACACTTTAAAAATATTACATAAATGAGATAGACATTAGCTTTACACTTTAAAACCATCCCGGCACCGACTCGGAATTACTGATTCCAGAGGAGGTATTCCCTTGCTTTTCACTATAAAGCAGGTGATATAAGGGAACACCATCCACCTCTTCCCCCCCCCCTTCCCCTTGCTCTGAGTCAAATACCCCAGAATGAAGAGGGCAGGAGAACAGAGTCACTGCCGGAACAGAAAGCCTGCATAACTATAGTTGCAACTGTTTAGTGGGCAACATTCTGAGCAACAGATAACAGACCTAAATGGGGGCGCGGTGGCTCAGTAGGTAGAGGTGCAGGCTGCAAGCCGAGAGGTCCTCGGTTCGAATCCCACCTGCGGCAACCGCGTTGTGTCCTTGGGCAAGACACTTCACCCCCATTGTTCACATGGGGGCACGATGACGCCGTGTACTAAGGCGTACTGCACGTCGATGGTGCGCATGTCTTCAACCAATCTAACCCTGCCTGTGCTGCTGTGCGGAGTTACGATGTTGGGGAGCTGGCAGCTGCTCGTCGTTGCTCGGTGGTTCTCTCCGGGTACTCCGGCTTCCTCCACCCGTAAAACTGTCACGGTCATGATTAGCCATTCATGCATAAGTAAGTGACCTTAAACACCAATAAAAAAAAAAAAACAGACCTAAACAATGCAGGTCACCAGAAATGGGCTCAATATTTCTAAGATAAAAATTTGTGAACGTGGGAGGCTGAGACCAATATGCAGCCTTCATCAAATCAGTAATAGCAACACTATTAGCATAAGCCCAAGATGTAGAAAGTGCTCTTACTTCATGCGCCAAAATCTTAAGCACAGACTGCGGAGTTGAAGGTAATTTTTCATAAGCAGTACAAATAGTTAATTGAATCAACCTTGCAACAGAATGGACCATAATGTCCTTTCTATAAGGCAGTAGAGACAGAAAGAAATGCTTGCGTCCCTTTCTGATAAACTCAGATCTACGTTTGTAAACATGCATAGCTCTAACTGGACAAAGCAAAGGCCAATGACAATCTGAAGATGGAAGAGCCTTTATAACAATATGTTCAGGGTACTTATTAGGAGCCTGATTCTTAGCCAAAAATCCAACATTAGTAGTCAATGTAATAGTATTACCAATACTACGATAGTGAGAATCATCAACAGATAGTGCATGACTAACTCTTCTAGCAGAAGAGAAGGCTAAGAGAAAAGCTGTCTTATAAGATAAGTATTTGAAGTTCACTGTAACAAGAGGCTCAAATGGCCCATCTTTTAGCTTCAGAAGAACCCAAGCTAAATTCCACTTAGAAATTAATCTAAGGGTTCTATGGTCTATTTATCGAAAAGTTTTTCACTAACTTAGATAAAGAGACATTAGATCCAATTTGTAAGCTATCATGATAAGCATAGGTATCTGATAGCATAGACCTATAACCCTTAATAGTTACTGGCTGCAGTCTGATCTCGTCAAATAAAAAATTAGCAATGTCTGGAATGGAGGGATCATAGATATCAACAGAACGATCCCTACACCATCGTGAGAAAACCTTCCACTTAGCAGCATAATTTAGCGAAGAGGAGGTCCTCCTACAATTAGAAATTGCGTCCACTGTTCGCCCTGTAAAATGCTTGCCGTGCAAGAAGGACCGCACAACGGAAATACATGAAGGTTGAGACCTTGCGGGTTGTGATGATGCAGTGTGCACAATTTCCCTTGCGAAAGAAGGTCATCCCATGGAGTAAGCTTCTGCAGAATGTACCACAACAGACACCTGAGTAGATTTATCCATGGTCTCTGGGGTGACAGAGATGCTACCAACAGAATCTTGCAATGAGATTGCTTGATTTTTAGCAATATCTGTTGAATCAGCAGAGCATAATTTAGCGAAGAGGAGATCCTCCTACAATTAGAAATTGCCTCCACTGCTCGCCCTGTAAAATGCTTGCCGTGCAAGAAGGATGGCACAATGGAAATACGTGAAGGTTGAGACCTTGTGGGTTGTGATGCAGAGTGCACGATTTCCCTTGCGAAAGAAGGTCCTCCCATGGGGGAAGCTTCTGCGGAATGAACCACAACAGACACCTGAGTAGATTTATCCATGGTCTCTGGGGTGACAGAGATGCTACCAACAGAATCTTGCAATGAGATTGCTTGATTTTTAGAAATATCTGTTGAATCAACGGAGCTGGGGGATAAGCGTATCCTGTCATTTCGTCCCAAGAGATCGAGAGGGCGTCTACTGCAAATGCTCAAGGATCTGGGCATGGCGACACATACATCTGCAACTGATTGTTGAGATGCATCGCAAATGAGTCTATCATAGGACGGTTCCATTGGTAGCAAATCTGATTGAAGACTCCTTTGTTGAGAGTCCATTCTGATGGCAAGATACGACCTTTCCGAGAAAGGGAGTCTGCTAGAACATTCAGATGACCCAGAATATGATGGACCGACAGAAGAACCTGATGCTCTAGGACAAACAGAAGGATTCTTTCTGTAAAGTTGAACAACGGAATGGACTGAATGCCTCCCTGGTTCTGAATATACACTGCTACTGTCAAATTGTCGGACAGAACTTGAACATGCGAATTCTGAATAATGTTCATCCAATGCCGTAGCGCAAGCCAAATTGACATCATCTCTTGATGTTTATGTGGTTGTTTAGGAACTGCGGATCCCAAAGACCCTGGCACCTCGAATCTGTTGGGTTCAAAGTTGCGCCCCAACCTGTTTGACTCGCATCCGTCATTATCGTAAAAATCGGATCTGGCAATTGCAGTGGTACTCGCTGAGTTAACGTAGTAGCCCTATCGGAATAAGATCTGTGGCGGCTCCGCACAAACCTATCAGTCGCATGAATTCTCTCACTCTTACTACATCTGAGTGAAGACAAAAGCGAGCGTAACAACTGACTAATTTTGCTCTGGTTAATGGCAGACGAAACAGATTGTTGTGTGTCTCGCAACTCATTCCCAAGTACCCGGTAGGTGAATGACTTGGACAGCACTAGATCCGACTTCTTTTCATTTACTATGAAACCCGAGCAATCGGAGCAGTTGAAGCAGACTCTGAACATTGTTCTAAAGCGTTAACTTGTTGCCGTACCTCTGAAGAATGTCGTCCAAGTAGGCTGACGTAAACACAGACGAATGAGCTCAGAAATGAGTCATTACTGAGTTCATTTTTCGAGTGAAAGTCCAGGGCGCTAGATTCAGACCGAAGCACATTGCTCGGAACTGATAAACAACTCCTAGAACAGCGAAGCGAAGATACTTTCTGAACGCCGGATGTACCATGATGTGAAAGTACGCATCCTTAAGATCTATGCTTGCAGCATAATCGTTCGCTCAAATGCTCACTCTGACTGATCGGATGGTCTCCATAAAATTTCGGAGCCATGAGCTTGTTTATCCAGCTCACATCTATAACTGGACGAAACAAGCCATCTGGTTTTGGAACCAGGAACAGTGACTGTAGAAACCTGGAGATTTCTGGTTTTCTACGACCTCTATCGCGTTCTTCTCCAGAAGATATTGGACTTCTGATAGAAGTGAATCTCTCTTCTGAAGGTTTGACGGAAGCTGAGTCCAAAGTGGACAACAAGTTAAGAGAGGTTTTTCCCTGAAGGACAGTTTTAGACCTTCGGAAATAACCCCCTGCCCCCATGGGTTGTCTGGAATTGACAACCAATTGGTTAAGAATCTCGACAGCCTTCCACCCACTGGAACGCAATAGAGGTTTAGACATCACCTCCTGGACTTGTGAGGCTTGCGGGAGAAGAAACTACGTCCTCCATGACCCGCACCTCGACCAGTCGACCTAGGGGCGTCTGACCGGTTATCTCGGCCAGCATTACGAACCCTACCTGACGGTCTCTAAAGTAAGACATAGGAGCTTTTTTAGATCCTCTATAGGAACTTCCTTTGGACGTACTCGCCCCAGAAGTGCCTGCCCTACTCCTCTCTGCTGAGCCTGACTTTTTTGAAGCGGATTTAAAAAGCAGAGAGTCCGAAGCTTTCTTAGTCATCTGATCCTAGATTATAGAAAGCTTGCCGTCGAGGAGAAGCTCTCTGGAGACTGGAGTGACTCGAAGAGAGTTTTTCACCTCAGTATCCACTCTTGTGGATGCAACCAGGGCAGCATCACGTCTGACTAACTCCAGATTTGCCACTGACAGGGCAGAGATATATGTAGAATATGCTATGGTCCTCGAAAGAACTCTCAAGGAAGTTTGAACATCCTGGAATTCTTTTCCCTCGAGATGTTGTGATAACGCTCTGGTAAGGTGATCTGTGTAAGATAAGGCGTCGAAACTGATTCTGTTAGACGAGATTGTCATCTCCAGTGTACTGGAGAGAATCGACATAGACGGCGGCAATGACAACTCCAAGTCTTCTGCCTGGTCATCTAAACAGAAAGAAACTCTCAGCACACCCTGCCCTACCATTTCAAATCTATTTCTATTATTGATGAAAGGCAGCTGTGGAGCATGAGACAATAAGAAACTGGATCTGCTAGTCTTAGCAGCTAGCTTGAATATAGCGTCATTAAGAAGTTCAAATGTCCGCGTGACATTTCAGGACTGGGTCGGAAACTCAGGCGCAATGTCCCTATTCCAGCTGAAACAGTCTGTGTCCAGTGACGCTATCAGTCTCTTATCAGGTAATGCAGCATTTTGGTCCAGAGCAACAACTTATGGAAAGTACAGCCACCTTATGTTGTTCGGAAAGGGAAAATTCCAGCTGCGCTGATTCCCTTTCACCATCCGACTGAACCACATGAGAATCTCAGTCGTTCCTTTCTGACTCTTCAGGAGAGCGAACCGACCCAGCTTCCTCAGACAGTTCCTGTTCTGAAAAAGTTTCTGATGGCTGCTGTGATGAGTTGAGCCATCTGTGATAGCAAGTCCGTCACGAAGGCCTGTGGAGCCGTGGTCTTACATAATTTAGCCGCTGGAAGCTCCTGGGACGTTAATTCCTGCATACTTCTCTTATGCGAACGTCCCAACTGGAAAGGCCTCGTGTCCTTGGCTACTGGTCGACGTGGAATCCCTGGTCGGCGAAGCAGGCTGATATCTGCGGCCACGTAGCCAAGGTGCAGTCGTGTGTGTTGACGTGAGGATGAGGATGCCATTAGACTAGCCTCGCCGGACTGTCTATGCGACGGAGCGTCCCGAGCAGGAGGAGTGGATGTATGCTCTGACTAACGAACATTACGTACAACAACATCTGGGCCCAGATGTTGTTGTTGTAAGAGAGGGGCCTCTATCACTCGTGGTCCGGGTAGACCTGGACGAGCTAACAACCAGACTGAATGGCTTCCTCCATTCCATCCTCCGATCTGTCGTCGCCGGGTGTGCGTGATCCGAGATTATAGTGCTCGCAATACCCCTTTTCCTCTCCTGGATCGCAACGGACAAACCTGGCATCACAACCATTTCGTGAATGATTGCTTCACCGGGGGAGCTAGCGGGGGACAAGTGACCATCGATCCTACTAGGGACCTCTTAGGCACTTGCCACATTTCATTGAGCACTTAGCTGCTAGCTCTTCATTGCGAGGATGGAAGCACACTTTTGAAGACATCACCGAAACATCACCCTGTTCTTGTTCCCCTGAAAAAGAGACTGAAAAAACTTGAGTGACCCTGTGGCGAGATGGACCTCTCAACACTAACAATATACCGTGACACACGTCTCCAATGTTTATCACCCGAATAGGCACACACTAAGAAAGAATTAGTGCGAGTACACTGACTACAGCAAATACAATGAACATGAGAATCAGAGGAAGACTTCCTCGATTTACAATTTGAACAATATTCTTTCATTTTGAAAAAATATTAAACAGTCATCATACCTGCACTAACCCTTGAAGACAAAGATACATAATAATAATATAATCCATTACAAACATTTCGAAAAATAATTCAAAAGAAAGATTTTCTCAAAAAAATTTTAAGATGAGCCCAAGTTCCCAATGGGACGATGAGCCTAAATGGATCCCAAAAAAGCCTAAGTGTGGACAAAAATTTTAAAACATATCTAAAAATTAATGCTACACTTACAGACAATATTAATGTATCTGGCTATGAACAGAACCAAAAAGAAGACAAGGAATCACTGTCAGAAGAAACTGTTGTCAATGTAAAGAAAAGTGAATAAAAACTGGAAACAAGACTCCAGGCACTGAAAATATAGCCCGAAATCAGTAACCAATTTTAAACACTATCCGATGTAAAACAGAAGTTTCCAGAGAAGAAACTGCAGTACATCGGATGGTAGATGCATGACCAAAATGCCTAACCACCCCTAGGGTGAGGACATAAACATTCTGTTACCAAGCCAAAAACTCCCAAGAAATTTCAGTAAAAAAATTACAAAAATTATGCCAAAAGCATGGGAGAATAGCAAGGGGAGTATCAAGGAAAGGGAGAGAGGAAACACTGAACAAACCATGGAAATTTCATAACAAGAATGTGAACATCAGGCCCATGCCCCAAAATTAGGGAACATGAAATAATTTTGCATAAAAATTATAAGTTACAGCCCTGAACACATCCTTCCACTGTTTCTTCCTCTCATCCTCATATTTCATCCTTAGATCCACCATTTCTTTCATGATTTTGTGTCTGGCATCATTTTAACTGAGATCCACCATTTCTTTCATGATTTTGTGTCTGGCATCATTTTAACTGAGATTATAAGCACAGATATCAGTGAGATGTTACTGATTGAAGGGCCAAACAAAGAAAGAAGATTTTGCGCCGATTTCAGTACTTCCTTGATACTGCGCTTACACAGTGGATAAAAGTATGGAGGACCACATAGGACATTGATTTTTTGGATTTTGATGCAAATTTTAGGGATTGGGGGGGGGGGGTAAAATTTGTGTTTGGCCCTAGAATTTTAAGAGTTAGCATCAGCTAAGTCTGGGTCGTTGGTACAGTATAAAAATTTGGGAGGGGGGTGGGGGGATATTGACATGGTTACATCCCCCAACATAATACTTGATAGAAACTAACGATAACCCCAGTCCTGAATTGACCCTAACCCTTCATATGAACCCCAAACATTTGCAGCTTGCCTCATAAGTCTTATATTTGAGTAATTAAGCTCATAATATAAACTCATAAATCCTGTATTACACATGTATAGCGCAGGCAGGCAGGCATGCAGGCAGGCAGGCAGGCAGGCAGATGGATTGACGGATGCTATTGAAGGTAAGTATCAAAAGGAACCATCCTCTAGTCATGACTAATCAACCATAAAAAAGTACCTGTTGAATTATCACATGTACAATCAAAAGTCCCTGAAAATCCAAGATGGCTGCCATGGCAGCCATATTGGAAATGCTGGTTATCAAAAGGAGCCATCTTCTAGTCATAACTAATCAACCATAAAGAAACATTATCTGATGGATGTATTGCTTTCAAGTTATCGCGTGAACAAACAAAAGTTAACGGACGGATGGATGGACAGACAGACGAGTGGATATTGCCATACAATAATACAGCCCACTCATATGAGTGGCTGTATAAAAACAACAATAATTTAAAGCCACAGAAAGTAGATCTGTTTCGCTGGCCATTATTTGTAAAATTGTTTGCGGGCGAGTGGTTTTCTATTTCATTTTTTATTTCTGTAAATTCTGTAACTATTTCTTTGTCATGTTCGTGGTTTATATTTTAGGCTTCATAATCTATGGAATAGCATGGGTGGTATTGTATTTCATCCCTTGAGAGGAAAAAGGCTTTGCAATGCTTTATTTAAAGCATTGCAAAGCCTTGTTGCACTCAAGGGACAAATTCATCAATTTTTTTAACATGGGTAAATATCAAACATAAACCATTTAATTTTAATTTTTAGAAATTTACATTGGTTATAAAAAGAGAGCATGTGGCAGCCAAAAGGACCATGCGGGGCAGTCGGAGAAACAGATTTTTAATTTTTTTAGGCCAAAAGAGAGAATCAGAGATTGGTACTTGAAATGAAGTCTCTCATTTTCTTAGCAACATAAAATTGTTTTCAGTACATGTATAATACAAATAATTTTTGTATGCATCACTGGACTAGTCACCTAAAAGTTCGATAAGCTCTCCTAGAATTTTTGCCCGAAAAGGTCAAGTAGCACCTCCTCTGTGGAAACTATGTTAAGAATACAGAGAGCTATCTCATCCAGTGGCATTAAGGCCCTGAAAAGTAGATCTTCTGTTTCTCAGGCAATTTTTTGTAGAATTACATGTGGGCGGGCAGTTTTTTTAATTACTTTTGTAATTATTTCTTTGCCATCAACGTTCCTGTTCTTGGTTTGTTATAGGCCTCATAATCTACAAAATAGCATGGGTGGTGGTGTGTTTCGTCCTTTGAGTGCAAGAAGGTTTTGCTCTAGAGCATTGCAAGGCCTTGTTAAACTCATACAACAAATTTATCAATTTTATTAACTTGGGTAAAATGTCAGACATAAACCATTTAATTTAAATTTTTTAAGTTTGCTTTGGTTATAAATGTGAAGTAAGGTGAGGGCAGGCACCACAGAGTCACTGGAAGCAACCGTAGGAAGGAAAGGTGAGGGCAGGGACCCCAAAGTCGCTGGAAACAACCGTGGGAGTTTTGTTAACCCATGGAGAATGTGGCCATGGTAAGTGTAATCAACATAGGACTAGTTCCTGTATCATTCCAGTCTACATTATATCCCAAGGACTGGAGTCATGTAGGTGGTTCTCATTGTGTATTTAGTTTGTTTGGAGAGGACCAATACATGTATATGTAAGTACATGTAGGTAGCTAATTCGATTGTAGGATAAAATACCCTCGGACAAAATACCCTTAGGACATAATACCCTCAAAAAAAATACCCTTAGGACACAATACCCTCAATGGGTAGGACAAAATACCCTCGGACAAAAAACCCTCATATTTGTTTCATGTTCTGTGCTATCTGCCATTTATATTGTGCTTCATATTCAATTGCCATCTGCCATTGGTATTGTGCTTCATATCTATTTAGTTTAACCCTTTACCTAACCGGAAAAGCAGACGACACTTGCAAAAATAATTCTTGAATAACTAATTTTTTGTCTCAAAAACATAGGTTATGCCCCCTCGTTGGAACGAGCTCGACGAGCTCGTTCCAACGAGGGGTCATAACCTATGTTTTTGAGACAAAAAATGAAAAAGCAGTGAAAATTAATTGGTGATTTTTGAGAATAGCGCTGACCGGTTTTGGCCGTTACGTTAGGTAAAGGGTTAATAAAAAAATTTAAAATATTGGTACTTGTTATTTCAAACATAACACCGGCTAGTGCCTGAGATGCAATTACCCCCCCCCCCCCCCCCCTCCCCCAACACCAAAAATCCAACTTTATGTACATTTGGTCTGAGGGTATTTTGTCCGAGGGTATTTTGTCCTACCCATTGAGGGTATTATGTCCTAAGGGTATTTTTTTGAGGGTATTATGTCCTAAGGGTATTTTGTCTGAGGGTATTTTGTCCGGATACTGCCAATTCAGATAGGTCAGTGTTTGGATAGTGGCTGATGAGACAATTACTAGATGTTTCTGACTCTCTGAATCCATTACTAGATTTGAATCCAGTATGATTGGTTTGTAATGACAAGACTATAATTGTACATGTCACTGAATCCATTACTAGATTCGAATCCAGTATGATTGGTTTGTAATGACAAGACTATAATTGTACATGTCACTGAATCCATTACTAGATTCGAATCCAGTATGATTGGTTTGTAATGACAAGACTATAATTGTACATGTCACTGAATCCATTACTAGATTCGAATCCAGTATGATTGGTTTGTAATGACAAGACTATAATTGTACATGTCACTGAATCCATTACTAGATTTGAATCCAGTATGATTGGTTTGTAATGACAAGACTATAATTGTACATGTCACTGAATCCATTACTAGATTCGAATCCAGTATGATTGGTTTGTAATGACAAGACTATAATTGTACATGTCACTGAATCCATTACTAGATTTGAATCCAGTATGATTGGTTTGTAATGACAAGACTATAATTGTACATGTCACTGAATCCATTACTAGATTTGAATCCAGTATGATTGGTTTGTAACGACAAGACTATAATTGTACATGTCACTGAATCCATTACTAGATTTGAATCCAGTATGATTGGTTTGTAATGACAAGACTATAATTGTACATGTCACTGAATCCATTACTAGATTTGAATCCAGTATGATTGGTTTGTAACGACAAGACTATAATTGTACATGTCACTGAATCCATTACTAGATTCGAATCCAGTATGATTGGTTTGTAATGACAAGACTATAATTGTACATGTCACTGAATCCATTACTAGATTTGAATCCAGTATGATTGGTTTGTAATGACAAGACTATAATTGTACATGTCACTGAATCCATTACTAGATTTGAATCCAGTATGATTGGTTTGTAATGACAAGACTATAATTGTACATGTCACTGAATCCATTACTAGATTTGAATCCAGTATGATTGGTTTGTAATGACAAGACTATAATTGTACATGTCACTGAATCCATTACTAGATTCGAATCCAGTATGATTGGTTTGTAATGACAAGACTATAATTGTACATGTCACTGAATCCATTACTAGATTTGAATCCAGTATGATTGGTTTGTAATGACAAGACTATAACTGTACATGTCAGTACAACACTAGACAATGACTTGGCAATGCAGTATCTTCCTAACTTGAGTATTGTACACTGTGTCTCCAAAGTACTTTGTCCACTGGTACACATGTACTTTTCCAAAATTTAATCCCCGATGTATTTGGAGTAGAGTAACAGCAGAATGCATTTTGTCTTTTCTAAGCTTGTGGTGGAACATGTATATTGGTCTGGAGACAGTTCAGTAATACAGGCTAACATTGACATTGGTGACATGATAAATGAGTTCGAATATATCTATGACCTTTATACAATTGGTGGTTGGTTAACTGTGATATACATGTAGGTGTTGAGTGCAAATGTGATTTACACTGAATAAGAGAAATACACGTTACTCAACTACACAAAGCTTGATTTTTGGATCTTGAGTAAATATTTCATGGGCGCGTATGTTTTCCACTAAGTGAACTTAGCCTGTATGATATGACATGAAATTGGTGACATTGTATTAGTCCCCAGCATGCGTAACAGTAGATTCCATTGGTGGAAGACCAAGGGTGAATGACTAAGCTCCCCATTTCTTTCATCCACCCCTAGCCCTCACTCTAAGGCTCATCTGTGAATGCATGTTAAATTGCGAATGCATGTACTCCACTGGTTGTTTTGCAAAATATCCCGGTATCCGGGAGGTCCATTGGCCGAAACATTGCATGTGTTTGCTATGAGTAACCATGAGAACCAGCCATACTTTGGATGCCATTTTATATGGCAATTGCGCGCAATTCCTACGCGCAATTAAGCCTAGACAAGTGCGCATTTTGTGACAGGACTTCTAGTTTAAACTGTATGAGTGTGAGTACTGAGATAGCACTTTCAGCATGCCAATAGAAGGTCACATGTTACATGTGTGTGTTCTCATTGGATATGCTGGTCGCATTCCGAGACACTGATTGGCTGAATTAGTGTAGGTGGTACTCAATTTGATAAGTGATGTTTTGATGACAACATTCATGCGATGAGACAAGTTACTGAATCAATAATTAATTATAGGCAGCTTTCAGAATTGAATGCTTGAGAGGAAATTTTAGTTAGCCCCCTTGATACATTAGGGGGAGGGGGATTTGATACTCTTAGATGTTGGTGATAGGAATATTTATTTATTTATTTGTGTTTAAGGTCACATATTTCTGCACAATGGCTAACCATGACCGTGACAGTTTTACGGGTGGAGGAAGCCGGAGTACCCGGAGAGAACCACCGAGCAAGGGCCCCCACATGGGCAATGGGGGTGAAGTGTCTTGCCCAAGGCCACAATGCGGTTGCCCAGGTGGGATTCGAACCGGGTGATAGGAATACATGAGTGCTAGTCCTAGTATAGATTGTGTGGCTAGGTTTGTCTGAATAGTATATTAAAGGTTGAGTTGTAATTGATCCCTATCGACAGTAGGTCGGATGTTTCAACATCTTGGGACCAGAGTAAATTTGACTGTTATATTAGGTTTGAAAAACTCAGTGGCGGTGCCATGGGGGTGGGGGTGGGGGGGTATGGGCAGGGGGGGTTACTTACCCCTCTACATTTTTCGGCAAGCGTAGTAAAAAAAAAATTTAATTTTTGTATTGAACATTGCAGTGTAATGGTGGGTATGTTTAATTCCATATTCCCAAGTGCACTAAATCAGAGAAGTTTTTAAATTATATTTATGTGTGCCCCCCCCCCCCCCCCCCCCCCCCCCCCCCCCCCCCACACACACACACATTAACTGCAAACAACAAACAAGAGTCGAGGGCCCAAATTGCAACAATGCATGCTGCGTTCAAACGATCTGAAACATACCACTTAAGAGTATTCAAGGAATGCTAGAATCGAGAGCGTGCAACGCATTCGTTTGGAATGCAGCCTACTTTAATTTTCCATTTGAGTGTCGTTTGGTGCTTTGTGCTTGCACTTTACAACAGCATTCTTCCATTAAAATGTCACCATGTACGGCATTTTCTATAACTGAAAGACTTAACCAGTAAGTTTCAAAAGGATAAGACTGTTTTAATTGTCTGAGAATGCTCTAGAGAACACCATTTACAATGTAAAAATTTTCTCAACTTCGGGAGGGGTGTCCCCTCCCGAAGTTGAGAAAATTTTAAAAACTTATGCGCGGCGGGCAATACCCAACTGTACCTCCTCACTTCTGTAACTCTGGTGCCGCCACTGGAAAAAATATGCTCCCACTGGACCTTTCCTGTTACTACAGTAAGCCACATGTACATGATGTACACTGGTTCTGCCATCGTTACAATGGTTAGCATATAGAATAATATCAGTTTTCAGCATGATACAGTGTATACATGTGTGATCGTTCTAAAAGGCTTATAAGTACATGCTGCATTGTTGGGGGAATGTGCATTTTAATCTAGGGCTGTCGCGACTATCATTTTTTGTAATCGAATAATCGTGACAGTAATCGACGGTTAGTCGATTAATAGTCGCTTCCCATGATTTTTTTGCAAATCATTCTTCTGTTCGTAAAACTCTGAAAATGACAATGGCACCAGTGTGTTCAGACGAAGTGGGGTTGTGGGAACAACAAATCGGTCCTGACTGAAGCTACATGTAGTCCAATCTTGGACACACAGTCCGTAATATAATTTTTGGGGTTGGTACATCCTGTAGGACGTACCAACCCCAAAAATAATATTACTGACTGCGGATCCAAGTTTGAACTAGATTGAAGCCGATGAATTAAAATGGATTTACCAAAGAACGTTCCTGTATATGTTTCCTTTCTGCAATAAGTTTCTCGAAATTTTGAACATTGAGATCTATGCATTCCCTCGTCAGTTGTTAAAATGGGATCTTAGTCTGAAGTTCCGAACTTTGAGAAGTGATCCGACGTTCTGACTTTCGTCATAATTTTGTCACTTCCGCGCTTTGGGTTTTCCAATGGGTGCATTTATGTGTACAAGACTGGAGAAATTCAGAAGAATCTATTCTTCTCGAGTAACTGTGAGTGTTCTTTCTTACACAGTCATTGACAGTCGTACAGTCTTCCGGATATGAATGTTAACTATGGTTAGATATTTAAAGTTATTCACCTTCATTGATCATTCACCTCACAAAACAATGCAATTTAGCACCGACGTGTAGTAGACGTGTACCACCTTGAAAATGAACGACGATCGACTAAAAATAAAAAACGTCGACTACTTCAATAGTCGACGGTTAGTCGACTAATCAAATAATCGCGACAGCCCTAGTTACATCCCATCGCTCACCTACATTCGAGCTTGATAATGTCGTTCCAATGTAACATGCCTAATATTTAGTTTATACAAGAAGGACGCCAACGCCCTATAGCTCACCAACATTCCTCTTTGATAGAAACTTTGGCAAACACAAGAACTGTATCAAACAGGCTCATAACATGTGACAAAGCTTACCTAAACACAACCTCTTAAAAGTAAAACACAGAAACTGACATAAACACTAAGTTAAGCATGAAATTCTGAGCTAAACAGAAAACTAAACGCAACTAAAAATGTCAAGAAAAATGTTTAAAATGCAGGGTATGAGGGGTTAATCATGGAACAATGATACTGAGGAACATGTATGATGAATATAAGTGTCATGGGAAGAGAAGGAGCACAGCAGCTGACCTAAACATCAAGTTAAACATGAAATTCCAAGCTAAACAGAAAACTAAACGCAACTAAAAATTTCAAGAAAAATGTTTAAAATGCAGGGTATGAGGGGTTAATCAGGGAACAATGATACTGAGGAACATGTATGATGAATATAAGTGTCATGGGAAGAGAAGGAGCACAGCAGCTGACCTAAACACTAAGTTAAACATGAAATTCCGAGCTAAACAGAAAACTAAACGCAACTAAAAATGCCAAAAAAAATGTTTAAAATGCAGGGTATGAGGGGTTAATCATGGAACAATGATACTGAGGAACATGTATGATGAATATAAGTGCCATGGGAAGAGAAGAAGCACAGCAGCTGACCTAAACACTAAGTTAAACATGAAATTCTGAGCTAAACAGAAAACTAAAAGCAACTAAAGATGTCAAGAAAAATGTTTAAAATGCAGGGTATGAGGGGTTAATCATGGAACAATGATACTGAGGAACATGTATGATGAAAATAATTGCCATGGGAAGAGAAGGAGCACAGCAGCTGACATAAACACTTAGTTAAACATGAAATTCCGAGCTAAACAGAAAACTAAACGCAACTAAAAATTTCAAGAAAAATTTTTAAAATGCAATGTATGAGGGGTTAATTATGGAACAATCATACTGAGGAACATGTATGATGAAAATAATTGCCATGGGAAGAGAAGGAGCACAGCAGCTGACCTAAACACTAAGTTAAACATGAAATTCCAAGCTAAACAGAAAACTAAACTCAACTAAAAATGTCAAGAAAAATGTTTAAAATGCAGGGTATGAGGGGTTAATCATGGAACAATGATACTGAGGAACATGTATGATGAATATAAGTGCCATGGGAAGAGAAGGAGCACAGCAGCTGACCTAAACACTAAGTTAAACATGAAATTCCGAGCTAAACAGAAAACTAAACGCAACTAAAAATGTCAAGAAAAATGTTTAAAATGCAGGGTATGAGGGGTTAATCATGGAACAATGATACTGAGGAACATGTATGATGAATATAAGTGCCATGGGAAGAGAAGGAGCACAGCAGCTGACCTAAACATTTAGTTAAACATGAAATTCTGAGCTAAACAGAAAACTAAACGCAACTAAAAATGTCAAGAAAAATGTTTAAAATGCAGGGTATGAGGGGTTAAATCATGGTATAATGATAATAATCATCATATAGCAGCATTATAAAGGCCATGATATGGAAATAGGGTGAGTAAGTGACCTAAACAGAAGCTTTAACATTATTGGACACGTACGCTGATGCCGACCGATCGAGCCATGCCATAAGCTCACACAACTAATGTTGGTGAGCTAATAAATCATTAACTAGGCATCAAATGATTAATGTGGTTTATTTGATGGCTTTGGAAAGTCTATATTTCTGCATTTATTATATATCAATTCAACATAGAATCATTGGATATAAAAGCATTTTTTTCTTTTAGAAATGTTTATGATTAAGAATATGAATTGTGAGGCCAGATATTAAATCATAAATAAGAATTAGGAAAGACTTTCATAAATCACTAAAATTGTAATTGAAGTACATTCATTGGTTAAAGAGGAGTTGCGGAAAAACATTCGTTCAAGAAAGAGACTATAAGTCCCAACAAAATTACATCACATCAACAACTAAAATAAGCCTTAATGTCACTAGTAACAAGTATGAGAAAGTATTAAATAAAAAAAAAAAAGTTAAAAAAATTTTTTTTTAAAGAAAGTGAATATAAGTCCCAAAAATCCCCCTCAAATTCCTCAAATATGCATGTAATAAGGGCGCAACGTTACCGCAATGTAGTTCAGTAACCCATGCATACAATATCAATTGCCTGGAAAGACACATAGAAACAGAACTCACCTTAACACCTCACCTTAACACAAACTTTTAGAACTTAAAATTGAGTAAGTCAGACAAAACGTGAACATTGTGACTGAAAAAAAGAAAAGAAATCAGTTAAACTTCTGCATACAGTAGGGTTAATACCTACAGTTGTTATTGAAATGAGAAAATGAACCGTAATGAGAGGTGAAGGCACCTCAATCTGCACAAAAGCTGACTTTAACGCAAATTCTTACAACACCTAAACGCTAATTCTTACAACAAGTTTGGCAGAAAATCAGCCTCAAATATTCATGTAATGAGGGTTAAATATTACTGCAATGGAGTTCAGTAACCCAAGTGTAGAATATTAATCGCTTGGAAAGACACATAGAAACACAACTCACCTAAACACAAAGTTTACAAAGTTTTACAACTTAAAATTTACTAAGTCCGAGAAAAACATGAAAATTTAGAGTGAAAAAAAAAGAAAATTTCCGTAAAATTTCTGCATACAGTAGGGTTAATACCTACAGTATTTATTGAAATATGAAAATCAACAGTAATGAGAAGTTAAAGCAGCACAATCTGCACAAAAGCTGACTTTAACACAAATTCTTACAACACCTAAACGCAAATTCTTACAACTTTTGGCAGAAAAGTTTAGGTGAAATTTGGAAAAAAGTTGTAGTATCAGGGTTAAATACTGTTCTGATAGTCCCCTACAACCTACATATGCAATATCAAAGGCCTGAGCCCACTGATGTTTGAGAAAATAACCTTAACATTAAGTCTTACAAAATTGGACACGCCGGACGCCGATGCCGACACCGACGCTGACGCCCGAAGTTATGACAACAGCTCACCACATCTTACAGATGTAGGTGAGCTAAAAATAGTAAAATATTTAAAGTGTTTTTCGCAAGAAACTATACTTATATTCTTTTATTTAGAAAATGCTAAAACATTAGTTTAACATTGGAAATTTACTGTGAAAATGAAAGGTCAACATCGAGCATGGCACTGAAGACGATTGCGTACGATCGCTGTGCAGCCACTTTTAACTAGGGCTGTCACGATTTTTCAATTTAGGAATCAATTAATTGTCACAAACAATCAATAATAATCGATTAATCGTACATGTACCTAGATGACCCCCACCCCTCTCCCTCTCTTTGAAGTCGATAAAAATGAAGTTCAAGTCAGTTGACCTACCTCAAGTAAACAACGAAGACGATCAACTTTTAGGTACATTCAAAGCTTTGATGTTCTGAACTTTTGAACCGTCAGTGTAATAATCAAGACCGGTCGGCAGTTGCGATCTTCGCAACTGCAGACCGGTCTTGATTATTACACTGACGGTTCAAAGATTCAGAGCATCAAAGCTTTAGTGAAGGTACATGTACCTGGAAGACAAATGCTTCCAATGGCTTCTTGGGGTTTAACATCGATGTTCTTAACTCAATACATATACCTTTAAAAACAATAGTTTTTTCATCAAATTTTCTTTTAATTATTAAACATCTAAAACGGGATACAATTTAGCGATTATTCGACAACGAAAAATACTAATCGATTTCGCTATGACCGATCAACAATTGATTAATCGATTGATCGTGATAACATCCGCAAGGCAAACACAGAATCACTAGTCTATAAATAAATTTAGCTCAGTGCATAGAATCAACTATGACAGAATGAATTCGAAATTTCCGATGACGAAATAAAATCGCAATGATCTGAGCATGATTTTTGGGATCACTTTTATTTGTTTGGTTTACATGTTTTAATTTGGGAGAACAGAAATATGGCTTGCCTTAAAAAAATTTAGGTAACCTCTGGGCGAACGTAACGACCGTTCACCCAATTCGGGAAGGCCTGGGCAACAAACATATTTACAAAAAAAACTGAAATGAGAACCAAATTTCTGGAAACTTCAGCTGAAATATATAGAAACAAATGCACCACCAGGCAGTGGATCAATACATGTATACAGCCACCTATGAAGAAATTGCAGTTGTAAAGAAATTTTTAGTTGAACATAATGTCAATAATTCCTTCAAAAATAATTGTACCTTCCTGGCCTATGACCCATTAAAGCTGAATATATTGTTTTCAAGTTATTGCGTGGAGAATCAAGTCACCAAAATTCCCAGATGGTTGCCTATGGAGGCCATATTGGATATGCCAGAATGCTGATTATCAAAAGAAACATCCTCTGGTCATAACTAATCAACCATAAAAAGTAGTATCTGTTGGATCTATAGTTTTCAAGTTATCGTGTGGACAATCAAAAGTCCCTGAAAATCCAACATGGCTGCCATAGCGACCATATTGGATATGCCTAAATGCTGCTTATTGAAAGGAACCATCCTCTAGTCATGCTTAATCAACCATAACAAAGCAGTATCTGATGGATCTATAGTTTTCAAGTTATCACATGGACAATCTAAAGTCCCTGAAAATCCAAGAGAGCTGCTGCAGTGGCTATATTGGATATGCAAGAATGCTGTTTATCGAAAGGAACCATCCTCTAGTCATGACTAATCAACCATAAAGAAACAGTATCTGTAGGATGTATTGTTTTCAAGTTATTGCGTGGACAAACAAACAGATGGATGGGTGGACAGCCACTGATGTTGGTTATCGAAAGGAACCATCCTCTAGTCATGACTAATCAACCATAAAAAAGTATCTGTTGGATTATCACATGGACAATCAAAAGCCCCTGAAAATCCAAGATGGCTGTCATGGAAACAGTATCTGTTGGATGTATTGTTTTCAAGTTATCGCATGGACAACCAATAGTTAATGGATGGACAGACAGATGGGCAGATGTACAGACAGATGTATGCACATCATACCATAATACGACCCACTCATATAAGCAGCCATATAAAAACAGTATTTGTTGGATTATTGTCTTCAGGTTATCGCATGGACAAACAAAAGTTAACGAACAGATGGATGGATGGACAGACAGATAGATGGACATTGATACTGGTTATCGAAAGGGACCATCCTCTAGTCATGACTAATCAACCACAAAAGATCTATAGTTTTCAAGTTATCGCGTGGACAATCAAACGTTACTGAAAATCCAATAGGGCTGCCATGGTGGCCATATTGGATATGCCAGAATGCAGGTTACATGTATCAAAAGGTACCATCTTCTAATCATGCTTAATCAACCATAAAAAGCAGTAACTGATGGATCTATAGCTTTCAACAAGTTATTGCATGGACAATCAAAAGTCCCTGAAAATCCAAGATGGCTGCCATGTGGGCCATATTGGATATGCCAGGATCCTGGTTATCGAAAGGAACCCTCTTCTACTCATGACTGATCAACCATAAAGAAACTGTATCTGTTGGATGTATTGTTTTCAAGTTATCGTGTGGACAAACAAAGGTTAATGGACAGACGGGTGGACTAAAACTGAGAGTTGTGGGATTAATTTTTTCAGAAACATTTATCATTTTAATTTGGATGGACAATCATTAAAACCTCATTTTTTGGAAAGATTTGGGGTGGGGTGGGGTGGGGTGGGGTGGGGTGGGCAGTGTAGACATAGTTACATCCCCCAACATAATACAGTTAAAACTAGAAGTCCTGTCATGAAATGCGCACAAATAGCACGTTGATATGCACGTTAATGTGCACGTTATGGCCCAAGTGAAGCTATCAAATCCTGTACATATGGCCTGTGCACAAGCAATGTTTCAGCCAATGGACCTCCGGGTTACCCGGAGGTCCATTGGCAGAAACATTGCATGTGTTTGGTATGAGTAACCAGGAGAACCTGCCGTGCTTTGGATGCCATTCATTTTGGCAATTGCGCGCAATTCCAACGCGCAATTAAGCCTAGATAAGCACACAATTCGTGACAGGACTTCTAGTTTTAACTGTACTTGATAGAAACTAACACTAACCCCAGCCCTGAATTGACGCTAACCCTTAATATAAACCCAAAAATTCACAATTTGCCTCATAAGTCTGAAAGTCTCATATCTGAGTAATTAAGCTCATAATATATCAAATAAGCTCGTAATATTTCGGTAAACTCATAATGCCTGTCTAGACGTAAAAAACAACTTGTAACTACTGTATTATAGCGCGGAGAGGCAGACGGACAGACAGATGGATAGTCAGATGGCCACTGATGCTGGTTATCGAAAGGACCATCCTCTAGTCATGACTAATCAACCATAAAAAAGTGTCAGTTGGATTATCACATGGACAATCAAAAGTCCCTGAAAATCCAAGATGGCTGCCATGGCAGCCATATTGGAAATGCCAAAATGCTCAACCATAAAGAAACGGTATCTGTTGGATGTATTGTTTTTTCAAGTTATCGCAAGGACAAACAAAAGTTAATGGACGTACGGATGGACAGACAGATGGGCGGACATTTTCATACAATAACACAGCCCACTCATATGCAGCCCTGGAAATAAGTGGTCGGTCTCGGACAGTGACCGCCACGAAACATCAATGTGACCGGCGCTAACTCTATCCAACTGGTCATGAATGACTGGCGCATTTTTCTCCCAAGTATATTATTAATTTTTCACATGAGATCCCTTGTGTTCTGAATCATTTATTATGGCTGTTGATGGTGAATAATTTCCACATTCGAATATATTTTCTAAAATAAATACAAATATAAAATCGCAAAACACAAGACAGATTTATAAATGAGAGACACCCGTTTTGCAATCGAAACTGAAACTCATTTGTACTCTATTTTTTCCACGTATTTTCTTCGCAAATCGAAACAGATAATCCCCTCCTCTTTCCTTTCCTTTGTGTAATATACTTTCTTTGAAGACTGTGAGCAGAATTTGACATAATTTCCAGAAAGCTTTACAGTAATTCAGTAATACTTCCAGAAAAATATAACCAGTTTTAACTCAGGTGACAGACGAGCAAGTGCCGATTTTATTTGATGCCGAGATTGCCTGTTGCCAAAAATGATGGGGCTGGTTTTGACCAGGTGCCAGGTTTCCCGGTGGTGAGACGTCCAGGCTACAGGTATGGAGATGTTCAGCATTCGATTTCAAAGAAATAGTCGCATTGGAGTCCAGTTGTTACGTTTTAAGAAAAAAAAGTTAAAAAATTTATAGTAATTTATATATTTTTTATACTTACCAATGACCCAGACATAGCTGGTGATAACTCTTAAAAATCTAGGGCCAAACACAAATTTTGCCCCCCAATCCCCAAAATTTGCATCTAAAACCAAAAGAAATCATGTCCTAAAGGACCTCCATACTTTGCCCCTAATGCGCATGCGCAGTGTCAAGGACGTTCCGAAATTGGCGCCAATCATCATTCTTACTGGCAGTGCCTGGTCAGCGCTATGTACTCAGCGGGGAGGTATGAGTTCCCAACTCCTGGGAGGGCCATCCCCGTCTGGGTCATTGGTAAGTATAAAAAATATATAAATTACTATAAATTTTTTAACATTTTTATACTGTACCAATGACCCAGACATAGCTGAATAGTAAAAAGGCTGGAGGGCCTAGGACATAGAGGAAAATCCAATAAGCTCAACTATATAATATAGAGTGAACCCCTCAAGGAGAAAAGGAGTATTAGGCTTTACATGTATCTTTCTTATTTTATGATAAATTAGAAAGATACAATACCCTTCATAATTGAGCACAATAACATTCATGTTCTCTATTAACATACAGTATAACCCATTATACTAATTGTTTTTAAAGTAAGCCAATAAATAAAGTTAGTCCAGATAATTGAGACTCTTTATATTCTTTAAAAGTATCCGAGGATTGTATATTAACGCCCGTTTGACACTTGACATATACAAATGCTTCACACCGAGCTACACTTTAAAAATATGACATGAATGAATTTTTAACATTAATATTACACTTTAAAACCATCCCGGAAACGACTCAGAATTACTGACTCCGGAGGAGGAATTCCCTTGCTTTTCACTATAAAGCAGGTGACCTAAGGGAACACCCTCCCCCCCCCCCCTCTTCCCCTTGCCCTGGGTCAAATAGCCCAGAGCGAAGAGGGCAGCAGGACGGAGTCACTGCCGGAACAGAAAGCCTGCATAACTATAGTTGTAACTGTTTAGTGGACGACATTCTGAGCAACAGATAACGGACCTAAACAATGCAGGTCTCCAGAAATGGACTCAATATTTTTGAGATAAAAATTCGTGAATGTGGATGGCTGAGACCAATAAGCAGCCTTCATTAAATCTGTAATAGCCACACTATTTGCGTAAGCCCAAGATGTAGAAAGAGCTCTTACTTCATGAGCCCAAATCTTAAGCACAGACTGCTGGGAAGAAGATAACTTTTCATAAGCAGTACGGATAGTTAATTGAATCCATCTAGCAATAGAATGGACCGAAATGTCCTTTCTATTAGGCATCAGAGACAGAAAGAAACGTTTCCGTCCCTTTCTGATAAACTGAGATCTCTGTTTATAAATGCGTAAAGCTCTAACAGGACAGAGTAAAGGCCTACGCCCGCCTGAAGACGGAAGAGCCTTAATAACAATAGGTTCCGGATATTTATTAGGAGCCTGATTCTTAGCTAAAAATCCAACATTAGTAGTGAAGGTGATAGTGTTCCCGACACTACGATAGTGAGAATCGTCCACCGATAGTGCATGAAGCTCACTGACTCTTCTAGCAGAAGAGAAAGCTAAGAGAAAAGCTGTCTTATAAGACAAGAATTTGAAATCTACTGTCCCAAGAGGCTCAAATGGCTTTTCCTTTAGTTTAAGAAGAACCCAAGCTAAATTCCACTTAGGAATTAATCTAAGAGTTCTGGGTCTATTTATCGAGAAGTTTCTAACTAACTTAGATAAAGAGACATTAGATCCAATTTGTAAGCTATCATGATGTGCATAGGTATCAGATAACATAGACCTATAACCCTTAATAGTAACAGGCTGCAGTTTGATTTCGTCAAACAAGTATACTAGAAAGTTTGCAATGTCTGGTATGGAGGGATCAAAAATATCAACAGAATGATCCCTACACCAATGACGAAAAACCTTCCACTTAGCCGCATAATTTAGCGAAGAGGAGGTCCTCCTACAGTTAGAAATCGCGTCCACTGCTCGTCCTGTAAAGTGCTTGCCATGCAAGAAGGACCGCACAACGGAAAAACGTGAAGGTTGAGACCTTGCGGGTTGTGATGAAGTCGAGAGATGCTACCAACAGAATCTTGCATTGAGATTGTTTTATCTTTAGCAATACTTGCTGAATCAACAGCGCTGGAGGATACGCATATCCTATCATTCCATCCCATGAGATCGATAGAGCGTCTACTGCAAATGCTCTTGGATCCGGGCACGGTGACACATACGTCTGCAACTGATTGTTGAGATGTGTCGCAAATAAGTCTATCATTGGCCGTTCCCACTGGTAGCAAATCTGATTGAATACTTGTTTGTTGAGAGTCCACTCCGACGGCAACAAGCGACCCTTCCGTGAAAGGGAGTCTGCTAGTACATTCAGACGACCCGGTATATGACGGACCGAAAGTAGAACTTGATGTTCTAGAGCAAACAGAAGGTTTCTCTCCATTAGATTGAATAATGGAACGGAATGAGTGCCTCCCTGGTTCCATATATATGCCACTACTGTCGTATTGTCGGACAGAATTTGGACATGAGCTTTGTGAATAATGTCCATCCAATGACGTAACGCAAGCCAAATTGACATCATTTCCTTGATGTTTATGTGTTTGCTTAGGAACTGTGGATCCCAAAGACCCTGGCATCTCGAATCCGTTGGGATCAATGTTGCACCCCAACCTGTTTGACTGGCATCCGTCATAATGGTAAAACTCGGATCCGGCAACTGCAGCGGAACCCCCTGAGTTAACCACTGAATGTTTGCCCAAGTCTGAATCTCTTGTTTCACTTGATCTGACAAGAGAACGTCTTTGTCGAGCGAATGAATCTTCACACTCCAATTCTGAGTTAAGAAAATTTGGAGAGGACGAGTGCGTAACCGCCCCATCGGAATGAGACCCGCGGCGGCTCCACACAGACCTATCAGTCTCATAAACTCCCTCGCTGTGACTTTGTCTGCATGAAGACAATAGCGAGCGTAACAACTGACTAATTTCGCTCTGGTTAACGGCAGACGAACGAGATTGTTGTGCGTCTCGAAGCTCATTCCCAGATGAGTGAATGACTTGGACGGCACCAGATCCGACTTCTCCTCGTTTATCACAAAACTGAGACGTCGGAGCAATAGAAGCAGATTCTGCACATTCTTCTGAAGCGTTAACTCGTTGCCGTACCTCTGAAGAATGTCGTCCAGGTAGGCCGACGTTACCACAGACGAATGAGCTCGGAAATACATCATTACCGAGTTCATTACCCGAGTGAAAGCCCAGAGTGCTAGGTTCAATCCGAAGCACATCGCCCGGAATTGATACACCACTCCTAGGACTGCGAAGCGTAGATACTTTCTGAATGTCGGATGTACCATGACATGAAAGTACGCATCTTTGAGATCTATGCTTGTAGCATAATCGTTCACCCGAATACTCGCTCTGACCGACCGAATCGTCTCCATATAAAATTTCGGAGCGACGATCAGCTTGTTTATCCAGCTCAAATCTATGACTGGACGGAACGAGCCGTCTGGTTTCGGAACCAGAAACAGATGGCTGTAGAATCCCGGTGTTTCCTGGTCTTCTACGACCTCTACCGCGTTCTTCCTTAAAAGAGACTGCACCTCCGATAACAGAGCGTCTCTTTTCTGCAGATTTGACGGAAGTTGAGTCCATTTTGGACTTCGAGTTAAAGGAGGCTTTCGTTTGAAGGATATTCTTAGACCTTCCAAAATCACCCCTCTCACCCACGGGTCGTCCGTAATCAACACCCACTCTTCTGAAAAACTTGACAACCTTCCGCCAACCCGGAACACGATAGAGGTTGAAGCCATCACCTCCTGGACCTGCGAGGCCTGCGGGAGGAGAAACCACGTCCTCTACGACCCGCACCTCGTCCCATCGACCTCGGGGCGTCCGACCGATTGTCCCGGCCCGAAGGACGTCCCGCACGTGAGTTGCTGCCTTGACGGTCTCTTGAATAAGACCAAGAGAACGCACCGGAACCTCTATAGGAACCTTTCTTGGGCGCATTAGACCCAGAAGTGCCTGTCTTATTCTTATCTGCCGTATCTGACTTTTTGGAAGCGGATTTAAACAGCAGAGAATCCGAAGCTTTCTTAGTAATTTTATCGTAGATTGCAGAAAGCTTGCCGTCGAATAGAAGTTCTCCGGAGACCGAAGTGACTCTGAGAGAGTTCTTCACCTTACTATCCACGCGTGTGGATGTAGCTAGGGCTGCGTCACATCTAACCAACTCCAGGTTTGCCACTGAGAGGGCGGAGTTATACGTGGAATAAGCCACTGCCCTTGAAAGAAGTCTTAAAGAGGATTGTATATCCTGGAATTCTTTCCCTTGAAGACGCAGTGATAACGCCTTTGTAAGGTGGTCTGCGTAAGATAAAGCGTCTAAACTGGCCCTGTTAGACGTGATTGTCGTGTCCAACACGGCGGTTGGAACGGACATAGACAACGGTAATGACAATTCTAAGTCTTCCGCCTCGTCGTCAAGACGCAGAGGAACTCTCGGAATACCCTGTCCTGCCGTATCGAATTTATTCCTTGCATTAATGAAAGGCAGATTAAGAGCATTTGAGGACAAGAAACCAGCTTTGCCTGTTTTGGAAGCAAGCTTGAATATAGCGTCGTTCAATAATTCAAATGTTCTTGTGACATTATTGGACTGAGACGGAAACTCAGGGACGATGTCTCTGAACCGCTCGAAGAATTCAGTGTCCAATGACGCTATCAGTCTCTTGTCCGGTACCGCAGCAGTCTGGCCCGACGGAACAACGTGAGGAAGGAAGTGCCGAATGAAATCCACGGCAGCTTTATGTTGTTCCAAAAGGGATAGCTCCAAGTCATCCGTATCCCTTTCACCATCCGGTCGGACCTCATGATGCTCCCGGTCGTCCGCATCTGATGCCTCGGCGGAGCGTACCGACCCAGCGCCGTCGGATAATTCCCTATCCGACACCGATTCTGTCGATTGCTGGGATGCTGCAATAATTTGTGCTACCTGAGCAAGCACGTCCGTCATCAAGGCCTGCGGAGTAGCGGTCTTTCGCTGTTTAGCCGCGGGAAGCTCCGCATCAACTGACTCCCACATACTCTTCCTATGCGAACGTCCGGAGTCTACCGGCCTCATGTCCCTGGCTACCGGATGGCATGACCTGGTTGCCGAAGAATCCCTTATCGGCGAAGCTGGTAGTATATCCGCGGTCACGTAGCCAAGGTGCGGTTGTGTGCGCTGGCAAGAGGATGAGGAAGCCTGAGCAGTCTCCGCGGACTGCTTAAATGGAGCGTCCCGAGCGACGGACGTGTGCTCCGCTTGCGACACATTTTGTACCACAACATCAGGTCCCTGATGTTGTTGTACGAGAGAGGGGCCTCTCTCGCTCGCGGCCCGGCTGGACCTGGACGAGCTAGGAACCGGACTAGAAGGCTTCCTCCGATCTCTCCTATCATCCGCCGTCACTGGGTGTGCACCTTGAATGTTTATAGTGCTCGCATCACCCAACATTTCCTCCTGGACCGCAACGGACAAACCTGGCTGCCGAACCATTCGGTGAATGGACGCTACACCGGGCGAGCTAGCGGACGACAGCGCCGTCGATCCTACTCGGGACCTCTTAGGCAACTGTCGCATCTCCATGAGCACTTTTGCCGCTAGCTCTGCATTCAATTGTGACGACGGAAGCGCACTCTTGGATGATAACATGGAAACATCACCCTGTTCTTGTTCCTCTGAAATAGAAACTGATAGACTAGAGTGACCCTGCGGAGAATGGACTGGCATAGTCCTTTCTCCACTAACAACATACCGTGACACACGTTTCCAATGTTTGTCATCCCAATATTGACATATTGAACAGGAGTTAGTGCGAGTACACTGACTACAATTAATACAATGATCATGAAAGTCAGAGGAAGATTTCTTCCTATCACAATTTGAACAATGTCCTTTCATAGTGAAAAGACAACAAGTCCTAGTACTCGCACAAACCCCTAAACACAAAGATACATAATAACATGATCCATTAACATTGAAAAAAGCAAATGAAATTCAAAATAATTTTTGAAAAATATTTTTTCAGCGAAGCCCAAGTTTCTGAAAAGTAACGTTGAGCCCCAATGGATCCCAAGGGTAAGTGTGGTCAAAAATTTTAAAATTATTTTAATTAATGCAACACTTACGGATAATAATAATGTATCTAATAATGAGATAAACTACTCCAAAGGCAAAAAGCCCCCCTCAAAAGAGACTGTTGCCAATGTAAACAAGAAGTGTATAACAGACATGTTAACTCTCCCGGAATGCCCGGGATTCTCCCGGAATTAGCTATCCCCTCCTGCCCTCCTGCCCGGGAGTCAATTTGGACCAAAAATCTCCCGGAAAGTCGACATACCAGACAAAAACTGAATCCACCAGCTTTTGTTTACAAATACAAAAGCATGTGCTCTACTCTCAATGGCAAGGTCATTAAGTTTGTGTGAAACGTCACCACTTACGTAAGAACTGATGACCAATTCTCATTTCTGTCAATTGCCGTGTTGTGATTATTGCAACACGTTTGACAGGCGGATTAAATGAATTTGAGATGCAGGATAATTGCTGAAATTGATTATATATTAAAGGCACACCTTTGCTTGTATACAGGTAGCAGTCAAATCGAAAAATAAATTCCATACGTATAAAATCTTGTCCAATCGAAAAATGTGCAAAAATACGCACAAATTTATTGTGCATTTTGGATTTCACTTTCAGATAATTATAGCCAATTTTGGAGACAAAGGGCTCAAACATATGAGTTGCTGTAATTTTCAATATATTGGGAAAAATTTCCGATTCGCAATTTTATACAGCAGGCTGTGAAAAAAATTATGTTTTTGGTGAAAAAAATCTCTAAAAAGTTGGTAATTTACGGCACTTGCACGTTTTTTCATTCGTAGTGATAAATGGACAACAAAATATCCCCGAGATGTTTCGTCCTGGGCTGGCTGTGGCATAATTTTCACGTTTCACTGAAAAATGATCACCCCATTCCAAATCCCCTTCGTAAATGACCAACTACTTCCAGTGAGTAACCGGTGTGGTTAGGTGGGGCGCTGGGCTTTGGAAGATCGAATTACCACAACAACCGGGCTCTGGGGTGTGCCTAAACACCACAGATCGTCGCAGGTTACCGCAGGTTGCCGCAAGTACCCATAATTACCCAAATGGATCCAAAACTTTCAACACAGCACCATAACTGATATAGTGCTGAAAAGGTCGAAAATATCTCCAAACATTTTGTACATAAAACCATTGAAATATGGATGTCATTGGAACAAGCTCAGATATTGGCACATGACCACATTCATATTTCTGATTTCTGTTTTTCTCTATATTTCTATGGTTTGGCTTTTGAAAGGACAAATTGTTCAAATAAAACACATTAGGGTGGAATGTTTAATGTATGTGTGTGTGAGGGGGGGGGGGGGGGGGGGTAACATGGAAATTATTGATGTGCTGCCCACGTGCAAAAATCTCACTGACAAGCATCCGAGTCTCACTGGGAGCTCACCAAAATCTCACGGACAGTCACCTCCAGAGGTTAACAGGTCTGGGTCACTCACCACCAGATAGTAGAATGTTGACGTATGTTCCTTTGATGTATTGTTGTTGGGCTGTTTCATGTTATGTGTGTGTGTGGGGGGGGGGAGGGGGTATTTGGTATTAATTTATATTTAAAATTGATCGATCCACACATGGTTTCTACGCGCAAAAAAAAATCTCCCTGAAAATCATGTCATCTCCCTGAAAATTTTCTTCAATCTCCCTGAAAAAAATTTTGGGAGGTTAACATGTCTGTATGGATGTCATTGGAACAAGCTCAGATATTGGCACATGACCACATCCATATTTCTGATTTCTGTTTTTCTCTATATTTCTATGGTTTGGCTTTTGAAAGGACAAATTGTTCAAATAAAACACGTTAGGGTGGAATGTTTAATGTATGTGTGTGTGAGGGGGGGGGGGGGGGGGGGGGGGGGTAACATGGAAATTATTGATGTGCTGCCCACGTGCAAAAATCTCACTGACAAGCATCCGAGTCTCACTGGGAGCTCATCAAAATCTCACGGACAGTCACCTCCTGAGGTTAACAGGTCTGGGTCACTCACCACCAGTTAGTATAACGTTGACGTATGTTCCTTTGATGTATTGTTGTTGGGCTGTTTCATGTTATGTGTGTGGGGGGGGGGGGGGGAGGGGGGTATTTGGTATTAATTTATATTTAAAATTGATCGATGCACACATGGTTTCTACGCGCAAAAAAAAATCTCCCTGAAAATCATGTCATCTCCCTGAAAATTTTCTTCAATCTCCCTAAAAAAATTTTGGGAGGTTAACATGTCTGGTATATAAACACCAGAAAACATGACTCCAGGCACTGACACTACTGGCCCGAAATCAGTTATCAAAAATACACACTATCTGATGCAAAACAGAGACTTCCAGAGAAGAATCTGTAGAACATCAGATGGTAGATGCAGAACACAACGTCTAAACACCCATGGGTGAAAACGTAAACATGAGGAAAATAACAGAATTCATTCTGTAACCAAGCTAATTCTTCCAAGAAATTTTAGTAGTAATCTTACTCAAAAATATGCCAAAAGCATGGGAGAATAGCAAGGGGGGACTTACAGGATAAGGAGAGAGGAAACACTGAATAAGCAGTGCAACTTCAAAGCAAGAATGACAACAACAGGCCCATGCCTCGAAAATAGGCAACTTAACATAATTTCATTACAAAATTTTAAGTTACAGCCCTGAATATTTTCTGTCACTCCTCTTTCCTCTCCTCCTTCACTATCCTCCTTAGAATCACCATTTCTCCAATATTTATGTGTCTGGCATCATTTAAACTGAGATTTACAAGCACAAAGATCAGTGAGATGTTAACTGATGAAGGGCCAAACAAAGAATGATGATTGGCGCCAATTTCGAAACGTCCTTGACACTGCGCATGCGCAGTAGGGGCAAAGTATGGAGGTCCTTTAGGACATGATTTCTTTTGGTTTTAGATGCAAATTTTGGGGATTGGGGGGCAAAATTTGTGTTTGGCCCTAGATTTTTAAGAGTTAGCACCAGCTATGTCTGGGTCATTGGTACAGTATAAAAATAGTGATTTGCGGACTGAAAACATCCCCGTCATGCAGTTTAATGTTATAATAACTGAACACAGGTAGGCCCTAATATTTTGTATATCGTTACGATGTTAGCCCAACATAATTTACATGGGTTCTGCCCTAGTTAATGTTTGATTTGGAAGACAAACAAGAGGGATGTTACATCCCAACGCTCACCAACATTCGTGCTTGATAATGTCGTTCCAATGTAACATGCCTAATATTTAGTTAATATAAATCATTAACTAAGCATCAAATGATTAATGTGGTTTATGTGATGGCTTTGGAAAGTCTATATTTCTGCATTTATTATAGATCAATTCAACATAGAATCATTGGATACATCTTTTAGAAATGTTTATGATTAAGAATATGAATCGTGAGGCCAGATATTAAATCATAAATAAGAATTAGGAAAGGCTTTCATAAATCACTGAAATTTTAAATGAAGTACATTCATTGGTTAAAGAGGAGTTGCAGAAAAACATTCGTTCAAGAAAGTGACTATAAGTCCCAACAAAAATACATCACATCAACAACTAAAATAAGCCTTAATGTTACTAGTAACAAGTATGAGAAAGTATTAAATAATAAAAAAAGAAAATTAAAAAATTTTTTTTTTAAAGAAAGTGAATGTAAGTCCCCAAAATCCCCCTCAAATTCCTCAAATATGCATGTAATAAGGGCGCAACGTTACTGCAATGTAGTTCAGTAACCCATGCCTACAATATCAATTGCCTGGAAAGACACATAGAAACAGAACTCACCTTAACACCTCACCTTAACACAAACTTTTAGAACTTAAAATTGAGTAAGTCAGACAAAAACGTGAACATTGTGACTGAAAAAAAGAAAAGAAATCAGTTAAATTTCTGCATACAGTAGGGTTAATACGTACAGTTGCTATTGAAATGAGAAAATAAACAGTAATGAGAGGTGAAGGCACCACAATCTGCACAAAAGCTGACTTTAACGCAAATTCTTACAACACCTAAACGCTACATGTAATTCTTAAACAAGTTTTGGCAGAAAATCAGCCTCAAATTCCTCAAATATGCATGTAATGAAGGTTAAATATTACTGCAATGGAGTTCAGTAACCCAAGTGCAGAATATTAATCGCCTGGAAAGACACATAGAAACACAACTCACCTGAACACAAAGTTTACAAAGTTTTACAACTTAAAATTTACTAAGTCCGAGAAAAACACGAAAATTTTGACTGAAAAAAAAGAAAATTTCCGTTAAATTTCTGCATGCAGTAGGGTTAATACCTAGAGTTGTTATTGAAATATGAAAATCAACAGTAATGAGAAGTTAAAGCAGCACAATCTGCACAAAAGCTGACTTTAACGCAAATTCTTACAACACCTAAACGCAAATTCTTACAACAACTTTTGGCAGAAAATTTTAGGTGAAATTTGGTAAAAGGTCATAGTATCAGGGTTAAATACTGTTCTGATAGTCCCCTACAACCTACATATGCAATATCAAAGGCCTGAGCCCACTGATCTTTGAGAACTCACTTTAACACAAACTTTTAGAACTTAAAATTTACTAAGTCTGAGAAAAACATGGAAATTTTGACTGAAAAAAAAGAAAATTTCCGTTAAATTTCTGCATACAGTCGGGTTAATACCTACAGTTGTTATTGAAATATGAAAATCAAGAGTAATGAGAAGTTAAAGCACCACAATCTGCACAAAAGCTGACTTTAACGCAAATTCTTACAACACCTAAACGCTAATTCTTACAACAAGTTTTGGCAGAAAATCAGCCTCAAATTCCTCAAATATGCATGTAATGAGGGTTAAATATTACTGCAATGGAGTTCAGTAACCCAAATGTAGAATATTAATCGCTTGGAAAGACACATAGAAACACAACTCACCTAAACACAAAGTTTACAAAGTTTTACAACTTAAAATTTACTAAGTCCGAGAAAAACATGATAATTTTGAGTGAAAAAAAAGAAACTTTTCGTTAAATTTCTGCATACAGTAGGGTTAATACCTACAGTTGTTATTGAAATATGAAAATCAACAGTAATGAGAAGTTAAAGCAGCACAATCTGCACAAAAGCTGACTTTAACACAAATTCTTACAACACCTAAACGCAAATTCTTACAAGTTTTGGCAGAAAATTTTAGCTGAAATTTGAAAAAAGGTCGTAGTTTCAGGGTTAAATACTGTTCTAATAGTCCCCTACAACCTACATATGCAATATCAAAGGCCTGAGCCCACTGATGTTTGAGAAATTCACCTTAACATTAAATCTTACAATATTGGACACGCCGGACGCCGACGCTGACACCCGAGGTTATCACAATAGCTCACCACATCTTACAGATGTAGGTGAGCTAAAAATATGACCCACCTGGATTACTGTATGACTGATTCGATCATTATTGAGCTGGTCATTATGACCGATGCACCAAAAAAAATTATTTCCAGGCCTGCATATGAGAGGCTGTATAACAAGAAGGACGCCAACGCCCTATAGCTGTATAAAAACAACAATAATTTAAAGCCACACAAAGTAGATCTTCTGTTTCGCTGGCCATTATTTGAAAAATTGCATGCAGGCGAGCGGTTTTCTTTTTCATGTTTTATTTCTGTAAATTCTGTAATTATTCTGGCCATTATTTGAAAAATTGCATGCAGGCGAGCGGTTTTCTTTTTCATGTTTTATTTCTGTAAATTCTGTAATTATTCTGGCCATTATTTGAAAAATTGCAAGCAAGCGAGCGGTTTTCTTTTTCATGTTTTATTTCTGTAAATTCTGTAATTATTCTGGCCATTATTTGAAAAATTGCAAGCAGGCGAGCGGTTTTCTTTTTCATGTTTTATTTCTGTAAATTCTGTAATTATTCTGGCCATTATTTGAAAAATTGCAAGCAGGCGAGCGGTTTTCTTTTTCATGTTTTATTTCTGTAAATTCTGTAATTATTCTGGCCATTATTTGAAAAATTGCAAGCAGGCGAGCGGTTTTCTTTTTCATGTTTTATTTCTGTAAATTCTGTAATTATTCTGGCCATTATTTGAAAAATTGCAAGCAGGCGAGCGGTTTTCTTTTTCATGTTTTATTTCTGTAAATTCTGTAATTATTCTGGCCATTATTTGAAAAATTGCAAGCAGGCGAGCGGTTTTCTTTTTCATGTTTTATTTCTGTAAATTCTGTAATTATTCTGGCCATTATTTGAAAAATTGCAAGCAGGCGAGCGGTTTTCTTTTTCATGTTTTATTTCTGTAAATTCTGTAATTATTCTGGCCATTATTTGAAAAATTGCAAGCAGGCAAGCGGTTTTCTTTTTCATGTTTTATTTCTGTAAATTCTGTAATTATTCTGGCCATTATTTGAAAAATTGCAAGCAGGCGAGCGGTTTTCTTTTTCATGTTTTATTTCTGTAAATTCTGTAATTATTCTGGCCATTATTTGAAAAATTGCAAGCAGGCGAGCGGTTTTCTTTTTCATGTTTTATTTCTGTAAATTCTGTAATTATTCTGGCCATTATTTGAAAAATTGCAAGCAGGCGAGCGGTTTTCTTTTTCATGTTTTATTTCTGTAAATTCTGTAATTATTCTGGCCATTATTTGAAAAATTGCAAGCAGGCGAGCGGTTTTCTTTTTCATGTTTTATTTCTGTAAATTCTATAATTATTTCTTTGCCATTAAAAAGTTCATGTTCTTGGTTTATGTTTTAGGCCTCATAATCTAAGGAATAGTGTACAGTTAAAACTAGAAGTCCTGTCACGAATAGTGCGCTTATATAGGCTTAATTGCGCGTTGGAATTGCGCGCAATTGCCATATCGAATGGCATCCAAAGCACGGCAGGTTCTCTTGGTTACTCATAGCAAACACGTGCAATGTTTCTGCCAATGGACCTCCGGGTTACCCGGAGGTCCATTGGCTGAAACATTGCCTGTGCACAGGCCATATGTACAGAATTTGATAGCTTTACTTGTGCCATAACGCGCACATTAACGCGTATATCAACGTGCTATTTGTGCGCATTTCATGACAGGACTTCTAGTTTTAACTGTAGGTGGAGGTGTATTTCATCCCTTCAGACCAAGAAGGCTTTGCGGTGATGAAGCATTGCAAAGCCTTCTTGCACTCTAGGCAGAAATTTATCAATTTTTTTAACTTGGGTAAAATATCAGACATACATATGTAAACAATTTCATTTCAATTTTTTTTATAGTTTACATTGGTTATAAAAAGAAAACATGGGACAGCCAACTGGTAATGGCGCCGAAATGAATAGACCTTTTCATCGATGAGGAATCAGAACTTGATCTCATTCACCCAAATGTAAGGAAATACATGTACTATCGATTGCAGCTGGTAATAAGGGTGAAAGCTGGATATACATGTATATTCCTATTTTGAGTTCCCATAAAAACTTGATGGAAACTTTTTCTACACAACTGAATGGAAACAATCTGAACGTAAAGGGGTAGCCACTACAGTTAAAACTAGAAGTCCTGTCACGAACTGCACGCTTATCTAGGCATAATTGCACGTAGGAATTGCACGCAATTGCCATATGGAATGGCAACCCTAGCACGGCAGGCTCTCCTGGTTACTCATAGCAAACACAGGCAATGTTTCTGCCAATGGACCTCCGGATTACCCGGAGGTCCATTGGCTGAAACATTGCTTGTGCACAGGCCATTATGACAGTTGCAGGAAGAGAAATATAAAGAGTGTGAATGTAATCATTATTATTTGAACAGGTTTGTCTGCACTTCAAATTCACGATAAAATAATTGGGCTAAATATCTGGCACCATGATATATTTATTCCGTTTCAACAGCGAGTCGAGTTGTCAATACCGGGTCACTGTCAGACATGTGCATGCATTAAAACCCATTGAAACACTGCTCCAGTTGAACTATTTTACAAAAATTAACGCTAAACTACTGCATTTGATCCACTTCGTTTTCACTTCTTTCCACTGTAAAAGTTGTGAAAAAGTGTGGTGAAATTAATTCAGAGAAGACAAAAAAGACTTTTTGTGTCCAATAAATACATATAAAGTGGGAAAATAGATCGCCAGTGGGTGCCAAAGAGGGTGATTCTTTATAGACACAAGCGACCCGTTACTGACCAAATTGCGACAGGCAAACGATCTACATGTAATTTTATAAAATAAACAGAAGCTTTATCTGAATATTTCAACTGCAATAATGAGTGTCAGATACCTGTCTGTCAATAACAAAAAACAAACTTTGGATAACTTATTTTATTTGAGAGAAATAAACGAAAATATGAAATGTGACCCATTATACCCTGACTGACTGTACTGAAAATAAAAGTAGGAAGTACAAACCCCTTCCGATTTGGGGAAGTTTTTCCAAGAACTGAAACGAAAACAAAAAACAAACACAAAGTTCACCAGCTGAACAAAAGTTAAAGTTTATGGTGTTTGGTGTCATTTTGAAGGTTAGAATATATTCAATCTAATTATAAAAAAGTCCAGACCAATCAGACCAGGGCTCGCCTTGAGTAAAATGGTGGGGGCCTAAAAAAAAGTGCCCCACATATTGCGGTCGGGGCCTTTTCGGGGCTGATTCTCCATTTTGTCCACGATTGTTAGTGCTTTTTTGTGGAAAATGTCGGGGGCTTGAAAAAAGCCCCCAGCAAGTACTCTTCGGGGCTGATTTCGGGGCCTGGGCTGATCAGCCCTGACTCAATGCAAGCCCTGCAAACACGAAAAGATGAAATAAACTTCAATACGCGAGACTTGGTCAACTACCCATTAAAGGATCACACACTGTGAAAAACGAGGTAACGTGACAAACTCAATTTTGTTTCCTGTGATGACATATGAAATGAATTATTTGCATGTGTTGTTTCGGATAGTGCAAATATGCCAACCACATGATCATTGCCACATTCTCATCAAAATTTGCTAATAAGTTTTTTTTTCAAATGTAGTGTTCCGAGCTATAAGAAAGTTAAGAAAAAAAAACAAATAAAATACATGTAACTGATCGGATTCACTCGGCGACCATACAAATTCTTGAGCAACTTGCAGTGAAAGTCTAGGCCTACCACTCGGTATTTTGTGTTTTAAATGTAGTTAGCGTTCCAAATGCTACCTGACAAACTTCAGTTTGTGCAGAAAAACTAAATGATATATCCCCTACGACTCACTAGCAGTTACACTAATATAGGGGCTTTCCGCTGATTCCCCACGATTATCGGAAGAGAACGCACATTGATCCTTTATCCAACAGAGCGGCAGAAAATGCCCAGAAAGTTCACACAAATTGGGCTCATAAAATCTGAATTATATTGAATGTTGCATATTACAACCATGGAAATATGGATATCATTGGAGCTCACCGAGCCGGTCCAATGATATCCACATTTGCATGATTTCATTGAGAGATACCCATCAAATCTCCAAAGATCAGTAGGGGAATTAGAGAGATGGGGGGGGGGGGGGGGGTGGGGGGGGGGGGGATACCCAGCGCAGACCTCAACTATTTTCTGAGATATACTGGAACAAACTGATTATAAGCATAAAACACCGAACCTCTTCACCCAACTCAACTTTTCCAAACGGAATTCGACATTTTGTGAATATTGTCTTTTCAATAAAACTACGTAAATTTAGATATCATTGGAACCTGTTCGATCATTAGGTTCCAATCATCTTCGTGTTTGCATGGCTTTCACTGAGAAACTTCAGAAATTGTCCAGGCTGTGGTGTCTTGTACAAGTAACTTCCCCGGCGAATTAGGCTGTTGTATTTGACAATGGGTTTTCCTCACTAGCATAGAATTTTTCTTCAGCTCCCCGTATTTAAAAAAAATCCTCAGAGATATCATGTTCTCCAACCATCATTAACAGAGAAAACTGGTCTCAAGCTGACGAGCTCATCCTATACACCTTACCACTTTGTAGCTCAGGATCTAACCACGATGCGCCTCCTCTTGTAAGAAACATTGGATCCGCCCCTATCTCTTCCAACACCCATCTTGTTCACGAAATGACTAACATGTGTCTACAGAATGGCCTCTCTACAAAAGTTTGCTGTTTACGAAAAACGTTTTACCTACAAAATGTTTTTCTCTGAAACATCCATAAAATGTTTCCTAGCAACTTGTCTCTTGCTGTCTAAGTACGTTACACATTGTAATAAAACTGACACTAATAAATAAAGGCGGGAATTGAGCGTTTCAATGCCTTACTTTTGGGTGCCTATTACTAGTCTCAGCATGGTTTGGCAGGCGTCAGAACTGGTCCAGAACCAAGACCTAAAAACACAAAGAACCTCACCTCCATCACCATCAGCATGAGGAAAACGATTTGACAAAGAGAGTGAGTGCGCAGTAATTGGGGGCTTGCTGTAAATGATGTTCCATGTGTGATTGGGAGGATGGGGCTACAACCCCCTCATTGAAAGGCTCTGACCCCGTAGGAAAACACGAGCATTTCTGACTGGCCAGGTCCGACCAATGAGGTGGTGTAGCCCCTCCTCAGAAGTGTCCGACAGCGTTTAAAAATATGACCAGTTTCATCAGATGACGTCTCTGATGGACATCGCTGGTATTTGTCGATAGATCGATGATATGTCACAGATCGCCATCCTGTTGCAATCAAAAGTTTTGGATATGACATTCATTAAGTTCTGGCATTTTCGGTTAATACTCGCAGAACAGGGGTGGTGCCGAAACATTTTTAACACAGGGACTCGTGACACGAAAGGGAATCTGCGTTAGCACCAGGGGTGAGAGCACCCCATCCCCGTTGTTGGTGCCACCAGCCTCCATTTTGGATTTTTAGGCTCTCGCGACTAGTGAGTTGTACCCCTCGAATTGTTGAATTGCACAGGATACATATCTGATCAAACATGACGATGCACAACACTTTGCGCCATTGTCCAACCCCCCCACCCCACATTCGTTAACACCACCAGTCTATACTGTAATTTTTTTTTGCCACCAGTCTGTCTGAAAACAATCTGAAATATGTTTTGCGATTCAAAACCAGTAGATAATAGGGAGAAAGTGCCCATCCAAACAGGTACAGTTAAAACTAGAAGTCCTGTCATGAAATGCGCAGAAATAGCACATTGATATGCGCGTTAATATGCGCGTTATGACTCAAGTAAAGCTATCAAATTATGTACATATGGCCTGTGCACAAACAATGTTTCAGTCAGTGGACCTCCGGGTAACCCTGCCAACCCGGAGGTCCATTGGCAGAAACATTGCATGTGTTTGCTATGAGTAACCAGGAGAACCTGCCGTGTTTTGGATGCCATTCAATATGGCAACTGCGCGCAATTCCAATGCGCAATTAAGCCTAGATAAGCGCACTATTCGTGACAGGACTTCTAGTTTTAACTGTAGAATCAAATTGAATCACATGACCCGCTACTGACAGAAGTGATCTGCTATTGGCACCCGACGGTAGTACACAAGACTAATCAATTAAATCTTCCATCTATTATAGTTTTAAAAAAGGTTGGTGCCAGTCATGTAGAGGAAGAATTGTTCTTACCACAGAACACGCTTGAATTTAAAAAAAAATAACAGAAGCAAAATAACATGAAAAAGGAAAAAAGTGATCCGCTATTGGCACCTTGACTGTATTTGAAAACAAATTTATTGCTTTACAAAACATTAATTGTAAATAATAATTAATTATAAATAACCCCGCTTCTGTCAGGCTTGATGTTTATGCGTGCCTCCCCTAACTTCCTGAGTGTCTTATGAACAGAAAACATCAATAAACCGTAGAAATGAGACATTTGCAAGTGTATTTGCTCCCGTCAGCACCTGTTTTCTATTTTACGGGAGCTAAAAAAAAAATGCACTCTTTGAAAAATATTATGCAGCACTGATATACTATGAGGATAAATGTGCATCATTTTGAGAAAGCAGCACTCTGTGGCCAGTGGCAAGTTACTGTCATCATTCAGCAATTCTTCATACATACATACATTTAACCCTTTCAACTGCAATGGATTCTTCTATGCCAGTTCAATGGCAGCAGTTAGAAGAGTTCATATTCATTATTTGGGGTAGTTAAGTGATCTGAATGTACAGTTAAAACTAGAAGTCCTGTCATGAAATGCGCACAAATAGCACGTCGATTTGCTCGTTAATCTATGCGTTATGACCATGGTAAGGCTATCAAATTCTGTCCATCAGAGACGCAAACTTTTTTTTGTGGTTTCGCGTGTCGAAATTTTCTTCCGGCACACATTCAGTCTTTTTAAAAAAAATCACTTTTGTCAACAACAAACTCGCGAAACTTTCAAAGACGACGGGCAACAAATTACTTCACAAAACTGGAATAAAGTTTTAGTTTGAAATGCTCTTCAAATTTGATTTTTTAAGGCTCAACATCGCCTGACCCGTTACTGCCTGAATGTCTGTATAAAACGGCAGACTTCACAGGTGATATTCTTCCCGTTGCTAAACATTGCCCATACCTACATGACTGTGGACTCGGTTCATAAATCAAACAATCACTTTTAATTCAACGTGATCATTCACGACTGTGTGATCCGCTAAGGGGTTTGTCCGCTTTTGGCACCTTGACTGTAACATCTTAAGTTATTTCAATGGCCGCAGCCAAGAAACAACAAATGGGATGTTTTGACCAACTATTGAGAACGTTTTGACCAACCGTTGGTTGTCACTAAAAAGTGTACTCCGACCCCGACCCCGACTCCGAAATTACCGACTCCAAAAATATTTCTTTTTATAACTCTTTTATTAATGGATCGGTTACACTGAAATTCAACATAAATGTACAGAATTATGTGTAGTATACATATAATCATATAAATGTTACAAAAAAATTATGATTTTTATTAAATTGACTTTTATTGAGTTTTGACTCACTAAAAAGTGTACACGGCGATTTCAACGAAATTTCATTCTCTCATTCATATAATACATTCTTCCAGCTAATTTGTTGCAGTATTAAGAATATATTGGTATTTTACGATGTCTAAAGCAAGTTTTATAATCAATTTTGAAATTAATCGTGCTTAAAATGGACATTTATTCAAAGATCAGAATCGCCGACTCCGGCTTCATTTGAGGTTGCATGTAAAATTCAAACTTGCAATTGGCGGATCAATAGTAAGAGGTTTTCCCGGATTGTGGTAAGTGACGCAGATAAGGAAATTCTTTTACGGCAATTAAGTTTAACACCTGTCAGTAGCAGGGAAGGGCATAATGTTTTTCGATAAGAAGTTGGACCCTTAGGTTGTAAAATAATTTCCAGTGCTATATATCTCTGAAGGCAAAAAGTATAGAGAATTATATTATAACGATAGAGTCTATAGCACCTGTCACTTATGTTTATTGAATAAAATGATCAAAGACGAACAAAATATTGAGCATTAAAATGTTGTTGCTACAGCCTTGCACACACAAGACATACATTTCACTGAGAAAAAGAAGGATCCAACAAACTACCTATGAAAAAATCAATTTCAACGCCTCCTCTTGCATATTAACTGCGTCACTTACCACAATCCGGGAAAACCTCTGACTATTGATCCACCAATTACAGGTTTGAATTTTACATGCAACCTCAAATGAAGCCGGAGTCGCCGATTCTGATCTTCGAATAATTGTCCATTTTAAGCACGATTAATTTCAAAATTGATTATAAAACTTGCTTTAGACATGGTAAAATACCAATATATTCTTAATACTGCAACAAATTAGCTGGAAGAATGTATTACATGAATGAGAGAATGAAATTTCGTTGAAATCGCCGAGTACACTTTTTAGCGAGTCAAAACTCAATAAAAGTCAATTTAATGAAAATCATAATTTTTTTGTAACATTTATATGATTTTATGTATACTACACATAATTCTGTACATTTATGTTGAATTTCAGTGTAACTGATCCATTAATAAAAGAGTTATAAAAAAAAATATTTTTGGAGTCGGCAATTTCGGAGTCGGAGTACACTTTTTAGTGACAACCCCAACCGTTGGGGACATTTTGACTCATTTTTGGGGACGTTTTGACCAAAACATTAGGGTACGTTTTGACAAGGATTTGGCACACAACACCTTTTTAGTGACCCTCAATATCATTCGACGGTTTGTTACAAACAGAAATTCCATCTTTCAGCGGAACTGATTTAGTTTTGACTTGGGTCTGTTTAAATTGATTCACAGGCAAGTCTTTACCTTCAAGTTTTTTCACATTTTTTTTTTTTTTTTTTGCTTTATTTATTTCTTGTAACAATCTTTTCTTCACCAGAAGATCAACTTGTATTCTCTTTCTTTGTTTGCGGAAGCTAACTCATCCTGGAGCTGCTCGATTGAGATTGGTGAAACTTCCGTGTCCTCGAAATTGTCAGCTTCACCAGTTGGAATGGTACGGAAGCCCATTACGGTCAAATGAGAAAAGTAACTTTTTTTTTAAGCGAGGAATGTTTGCGTTATTTCGCAAAACCTTTGCGTAATTTTGCAAATCTTTTCGTTATTTCGCAAAAGTATTTTCTTTATTTCGCAATAACTTGTGCGTTATTTCACAAAAGTATTGCGTTATTTCGCAAAACTATTGCGATATTTCGCAAAACTTTTGCGTTATTTCGCAAAACTTTTCCGATATATATTTCGCAAAACTAATGCATTATTTCGCGATAACTTTTAAGTTATTTTGCAAAACTATTGCGATATTTCGCAATAACTTTTGCGTTATTTTGCAAAAACTATTGCGTTATTTCGCAAAACTATTGCATTATTTCGCAAAAAAGTATTCCAAACACAGATCTTGCAGTAAGTCAGTGGATTTCAAGCAGTGGTGTTATACCGTAGGCCTAATATACAACGGCTATACATTAAACAACATGGTACTCAAAGTAAAAGTATGATGAACCGAAGTCTTATTATACTAAACTATGGTGTACCATAGGGGAGCGGGTCTTTTCGGCCTCAGGAACATTCGGCCTCGGGAACATTCGGCCCTGGGAACATTCGGCCTGGGAACATACGGCCTGGGAACATTCGGCCTCCGTGTCCAACAAGGAAGACTAAGAGCGACGCGGTTTAATATGAGTTTAAATACCTTTAATACAACTAACAACAAAAATAAATACTGCGTAGTATAAAATATACACAATATAAAATACATTTACACTTTATATATACTGGCACACAACCTCAAAAATCTTGATGTAGTTATATCATTCTCTTTATATTTCTCCGACGCTTCCTCGATCTAACTTCTTGGGTATTTTTGGACAAGCAAATAAGCGAGCAAGATTGATATTGGACTCGAATGAATGAAAAGTTTCAGCGCGCCGAAGGCGCACAGGGACGATGTGGGATTTAAATCCCCTGCGACCCGAATGAATGAATGAAAGGTTTTAGCGCGCCGAAGGCGCGCAGGGATGATGTGGGATTTACAAATCCCTTGCGACCCGGTTAACCTTATTTTTTTTCCCTTGGATCACACAGGCCTAGCTTTCCTATTGCCCAAAATGGAGTCTGAGGGGGTTATGCACGTGGTTAGAATACCCGGCAGTTTACGCTGGAGTGTTAGATGGTCAATACTCAATCCCTCAACGCCTTTAAAACTATTAGAGAGCGAGCTCTATTCGGTTCCAGTTCGGCGATGGTAGAGGTTTGAGTCCCACCATGGTGGCGAGCCAGAATGTAATGTTGTGCGATGGCAAGTTTAAGGGAAGAAGAGAAAAGAAAACCAAACAGCAACGCCGGTTTGGTAGCGGCCCCGGTATATGACCATAGCGGTTACAAAAAAGAAGTGGAGAAAGCTCCAACAGTTTAGTTTTAAGAAACCGGGAGTCATCCATCAAGCCTTCTGGGAGATAGGATGCCGTATGTGATTTTGAGGTATCTGGTTATCCTTCGGGAATTCCAAATGACCTCCTCCACCCCCCCCCCCCCCCCCCAAAAAAAAAACACTCACTGACACTCACCCTCAAGCCCTTAAAAGGGCTGTTAAATCTTTATTCAAATGTTTATTTATATCAAATGTACACTCGTTCCCAGCCAGACAAGCTTGTTTCAATCCTTGCCTAGCGTTTGGTGGTTTCTTGTATATGTTGCAGAAAAGTAGGCTGCACCAATTCCTCCTACGCTTTGTCTACCATTTCCATGCGTCTTCTTGATAAGAGTGTTGCAAGAAAATTTGAGAATGTTCAGTTAGAAAAGTAAAAGGTAGAGAGAAAGATAGGTATCCGCTATTGTATGTGACCCGAATAACTTCGCTTTATAATTTTATTTCCTCATGAATACTGAAATCGCAGTTTGTTGGTTGTTTTAGAAAAACAGAAAAAGACATTCAAACAGTCGATGTTTTGGGAGTACAGTCCACATAAAAATGTTTAAGTGTTCAAAAAAAAATGTAAAAACAGTATATATGATTGCCTAATCAAGTGCGATTAAATCAATCAAGCTTCAGTCGTACTGTAAAAACGCTGTAATAATAATAACTCTTTGGCCAGCCACTGACTTGTCGCGGTCCTCATAAGAGAAGGCCATCATTCCCCCTGCACCCCACCCCCTCTTCCCCTCCTCTCCTCCCAGCATTCAGATATAAACTGCTTAATAGTGTCCCTCACTTCCTCTTTTTCAATTTCTTCAATAAGCATTCCTACCCTCTCCCTCGTGTCCCCCTTCAGCCATCTATCCTTTGTTTCTTCACCCCACTTCTGCATTATTCTTCCAGTAAATTTTATTCTATGAGGTATATACTGTGGGCATTCCAAGAGAAAATGTTCCAGGGTCTCCACTACTCCAGAGTGGCACATTTGGCATCCCTTTTCTCCATCTCTCCCAATTTTCCCCCGAAGCTCCAGTGATCTTGATCTCAGTTTGAACAGCAGTGACCCTCCAAAGGTGCCATCTAGGTACTTCTCAAAAGCTGGCTTTTCTTTATATTGTAACCCCTGCAGTGATCTTTTCACGCTAACCCCTGCTCGCCAGTTTCGATTGCAATCTTCCATGACTCTCTCTTTGACAAACCTTTTGCCTTCTTTCATTCCTACTTCTATGTTTGTGACCTCTATAGAGTAATTGTCCATTAGTTCCCTCACATGTTTTGACCACCCCGTATCTATATTAGAATTCCAAATGGTATCGAGCATCAGTTTGCACCACCGGTTGTCAGGCAGGTTTCTCAAGTAGTTAAAGTAACACAGTTTTCCCAAATCTACCCTGTCCTTGATTTTCATCCACCCAAGCTCCCCCCTTACTGCTTCCAAAGCTGCAGCATTACTCGACCCTGTTATCCATCTGCCGGCATCATTCTGAGTACTTTCCAACTTCTTAATAACGGTTTGGTTTAATGGAATCACGTCCGTGCCATACGTTATACTTGGTAAACCCACCCTCTCCCACAGTGTTTTCCCCACAAAGACCTTGTTGAAACTATTTTTCCCTAAAAGTTTTAGTTGGTTCAGAATTCTTTTCCCCTTCAGAATCAGTTTGGCTGAGTAATTTCTGTACACCCCTCTTCCCGTTATATTTATGCTTACCCCTAGATACTCATACTCTCCCGTTTCTCCTACAGTGATTTGTTTGCTTTCCCCTTCGGGGATTGAGAACCCCCCCACTCTCCATCTCTTCGTCATATCTACCTTGCGTCCAACGGGTATTACCTTGCTTTTATTTTCATTTAGTTCGAGCCGCCAAGTGTTCCCATATCTACCAACAATTTCCAGCAATTTCTCTAGCCCCTGTTCAGTTCTAGACATTAACACCATGTCGTCCGCAAAGAATAAGCCTGGTACCTTTATGTCTCCAACATTTACCCCCTCCGCACTCTGAATTAGTTCGTCCCCTAAATCTTTAACATACAATGCAAACAAAATAGGTGAAAAGATACACCCCTGCTTGAGGCCTATATCCATAGGGACTCGTTTTGTAGTGATACTCCCTAGACTGAGTTGGCTTTGCACATCTGTATACAGTGCTTTCATGATTCCCACAAAGTCACCCCCCAGTCCGATGCCCTCGAGCTTTCGCCACATACCTTCCCTCCACACTCGGTCGTACGCTTTTTTCACATCTAGAAATGCCAGAAACATCTTTTTCTTTTCAGCCTTTGTTGATTCTATCAGTTGGGTGAGTGTAAATAGGTGATCAGTGACTCTTCGACCTTTCCTGAAACCATTTTGAATTTCTCCTAAAAACCCTTCTCTTCAATAACTTCCTCAAGTCTACCGTATATGACCTTACAGAATACTTTTCCGATGTTACTACTAACTGATATCCCCCTATAGTTATCTAGAACTTCCTTATCCCCCTTTTTGTGTATGAACGACACCTTACTTTCCCTCCACTCTCTGGGGACCTTTTGCTTTCGCAGAGCCAGGTTGAAAAGGTTTGTCAGGACTTCAATAAGTGCCTCCCCTCCATTTTTGAGGAATTCGTTCGGAATTTCATCAGTCCCTCCCGCTTTACCATTTTTTTAATTTCGAGACCACGTTCCGCACTTCTTCTGCCGTTATTTCGCTACATACACGATTGGATAGGTTCTCCTCCACCAGTGTATTTCTTTTTGGTGGGGACCCACTGCCCCATCGTCTATCGTTTATCTTTTCCCAGTGCTTGACTAACTCTGAAGCGATACGGCCTTTATCTTCTGTACTTTCCCCATCCACTTTGATACTCTGCACACTACTTTTCCCCCGTTTATTTACCCAGTTCCAAAATACGTTTGAGCTCGAACCCCCCGTTTTCTTTATTGTTCTGGCAAGACTGCAATTGCGCTCCTTCCTATTATTATTCTTTATCTCATTCACCTTTTTCCGTGCCAGTTCATATTCTCCTTTCATTAGTCTCGTGTCATTGTTATCCACCCCTTTAAGCTTCCTACTTCTTCTGTAAGCAGCGCATTTTACCTTCCTTTCTTTTATAGCCTTTTTCAGTCCCTCGTTAACCCTGTATCCGAGCTCTCTCGTCGGGACCCTCACCCTTCCTATACAATCCTTCCCTGCCTCTGTTAGGCTATTTACTATGCCATCTGAAATACTCTGGACATTTGCATCCCTAGGTATACATTCAAGACTTGGTTTTAGTTTTTCCCGAAACTGCTTCCAGTCGGCTCCTTGTTTTAGTCCCCAAACTTCCTTGAAGGTATTTCTGTCTCTATTCGTCTTTTTGCCCATAATCTTAACTGTTATCAGGTTGTGATCACTACCCAAGTCATTTTTTCCCTCGTCATCTATTTCTACATCTATAACCTCCCTCCATACGCTAACGTCAGTGAGTATATAATCAATTATTGTTTTCTTATCGTTCCTCTCCCAGGTCCATTTACCCTTACATTTCGCATCCCTGTTCAGGATCTTTAAACCAAGCTCTTTTGATAGGTCCAACAACTTCCTCCCATTCGTGTTAATTTTCCTATCACCTCCCTGTATGCCCTCCTCCTTATCCCCGATGTGCCCATTGAAGTCCCCCATTAGGACAATACTGAACCCTCTGCTTTCAAGCTCTGTGATATTCGATCTAAGAGTTGTATATATTGAATCATTCCACTCGGGCTTACTTCCCTCCACTGCTAAGTATACAACACCAACGGCAACACTCCTGCTTCCTAACTTGATTTTTGCCCAGACTATTTCGTTGGATACTGGAATCTGAGTCCTTGCTTCTGTGAGATCTGTAATCAATGAGGGCTGTAATTCCTCTTTAGCGTAGATGCCAACACCCCCACCCCGTTTCTGACCCTCAGTTCGCCCAGCTCCTATCCACACGCAATGAGTATCTTATCAGAGGCCAGAACATTGATCACTACTTCAGAAGAACTTATAAAAAGAAACTTTTAAAGTTGAGTTGTGCCAAACAACACCCAAGAAGAAGTATATCATTTCGGGTTTGCATGTCGGCATTGGAGCACACATATTGTCATTCTGTTATTCAATACTATGGATTTTATATTTCATTATTCATTATGGATTGGTCTCGTTCTCAATACATTTCGACTCCAGGAATAAAGGTAGGTCGTATATATTATTATTTAAAAAAATATTTTGGAAAAACTCCTAATATACAAAAAAACAGAACAAAATGATTTAACAAAATATTTTTTAAAGTTATTTTTCAACTCCCAAACTCAGAAATGTTTTACCAAAAGTGGGAACATTCGGCCTCAAAAGTGGGAACATTCGGCCTCGACTGAGGCCGACTGAGGCCGAATGTTCCCGGAAAAATACCTGGGGCCGAATGTTCCCGAGGCCGAAAAGACCCGGACCCTACCATAGTACTAAATCATGTTATTGCGTGATAGTATACGACGCGGTGTGCCACGGTAATCAACGGTACCATGGCATATCGTAATATGGCACTGTACGTTCCAGATATACCATGGTAAAGTTTGTTACACCATGGTACTATAACATGATCTGTATAGTGGTAAATCGTGTAGTGCAATGGTGCCATATATATGTATACAAAGTCGTGCCCTCACCCCCACCCCCACCTCCAAAGCACAACCCCCGGATAGTAGGGGTACGAGTCCACTCGCCCGAATTAGGGAGCGAGTAGACCCTGGTCAAATATTCAGAAAATAGTCATTATTTTTTTAATACATAAATTCGTTAATACTTACAGTTTTATGAATTGTAATCCAAGTATATTCCGTTTTTAATGAAAATTATGAAATGATTTACCGGACACAAACAATAATTAAACAATAACATGATTTTGGAGGGCATTATGGTTCGTGAGCGGCCCTGCATCGATGCTGAACAGCCCGAGGGTTTATTAAAGGCCCGAGACGAAGTCGAGGGCCGTTAATAAGCCCAAGGGCTGTTCAACATCGATGCAGGGCCGCTCACGAACCATTATGCCCGACAACAATCATGTTATTACTATTATTACTATTATTACCACTACGTAATTTGTAATTTTACACATTTCCAAAATGATATCCCAGCAATCAAAAGACACAAAATTTAATAAAACAGAAACATTTTATTTGGGACCATGTTCCGTCTTCCACTTCCAGCGAGGGAGGTAATGCACGCAATAAAGATGACGAATCAGTTGCCATGGAAAATGGCTACAACTGACAACATGGCCACGTGTCATTTGTTTCTGTTGCTGTCGATCAACAAGACCGCAACATGGCGAAAGCATCAACTTTTCCTTGCGAGTTCTCGCCTCATTTCTAAATTTTCAATTCTAAAAGACGTCACGTGACAAGAGGGCCGATAATGAATTTTGTTTTCCATTAGCGGCCCCCCTATCACGTGACTACCGAGCAATAGAGGATATGATTGCCCGTTAAATCGACATTAATGCAGTAGAAAACGCCCTGCAAAGTGGTAATAATTTGACATAATGTCACAAAGACTTCTTAACATCTGTCTAAAGCGGCACCAAGTCAGTCAGCACGAATTGCAAAGTAATCACAACAGACAAGTTATAAAAAAATAAAAACGGTACTCAATTTGTTATTAAATTTCAATAGACAAGTTATCATTAATGGAAACAGATTATTGCTTAGTCGGTACTCACTTTGTTGTTTCAACGAATGTCGGCGTTTTCGCCCCTCGGCGATTTCGCCACCGAAGCCTTTTCGCCACTCGGCGATTTCGCCCCTCGGCGATTTCGCCCCTCGGTTAAATGGCCCCTCGGCGGTTTCGCCACCAATTTTGTCCCAACCAGGAGAAGTATATAGATAAGAAACAACTTAACTTATCGAATATCTTGACATTTTTATTACCAAACATCTGTGTACATTTCATAAACATATTTATACATTAACAATCATATTTCATAAAAATATGCAGAATACATAATTATAGAATACAGGGTTAACAGAATGATATAAAAACAATGACATGATAAAACTACATGCAATCAGCATATCCTTCGTTGAATTTTTGTAAAAACATTTTAAAACTGGCATAGAAAATAAAAATGACCTGTGAATGCTCCCATTGGCACCCATGCTTTCTATTTAACTGGATTTAAAAATAAAGCACTTGTTGATAAATATTGTGGAGCTCTATTACACTTTGAGGACATATAATTGTATGTTGCTTGAGAAAGCTGCACTCTTTGGCCAGTGACAAGTTACTATCATAGTTCAGCAGGTCCTTATAATTTAAAGTTTCTTTCTGGTGTTTGGTGATGGTATTCTCTTAAAATTCAATACATGTACTAATATTTCACAGGTGCATTTTTCTCCTGTCTCTGATTTCACAGAGCTTGAAACTGCATCCATCATTTTGTTCATTTCCAGCACTGTAACTCATGCTATCTCTTACCGAGGTGCGGCGGCTGGTGCCGGTAAAATGTCCCCAAACCAAACCATCACCAAGCTGAGGCGTTGGTCAAATCGACCCAAACATTGGCCAAAACGTTCCCAAATGCTGGTTCTACGGAATTCCAAGTAATTTTTAAGTAAATAAAACTTACTCTTCCTGCAGTTCTGGACTCATTAATCTGTGTTCTCTTGTGACGTTAAAGTCTGTAGTTTCCAGTGGCCCATCAGATGCACTTTCTGTTATTGTGCTAAATTCAATTTCAAACTCTCCGGCCGGAGATGAGCTGTTTTCAGATGATACCTGGGTACTCTCCAGCTGTATCTCTTCGTCAATTGATGCTGATCTTGTTTCCAGTTGTGCCAAATCTAATGCAGAACTATGTTGAGATGAATTTTGATTTTCGCATGCCACACAGGTCCAGTCGATGATGACATCGCCTTTAACAGCCTTTCTATAAGTAGACTGGGAGATTCCAGTTTCGCATGTCCGATGCTGCCAGAGACTACACCCACTACACTGCAATGCTTGCTGACGTGGTCTCACTTCTCCGGTGCAGTGAATGCACGGAACGTTGGAAGACATGATGACGAATGATGAAAATGATGATGAATGAATGAAAGGTTTTAGCGCGCCGAAGGCGCGCAGGGACGATGTGGGATTTACAAATCCCTTGCGACCCGGTTAACCTTATTTTTTTTCCTTGGATCACACAGGCCTAGCTTTCCTATTGCCCAAAATGGAGTCTGAGGGGGTTATGCACGCGGTTAGAATACCCGGCAGTTTAAGCTGGAGTGTTAGATGGTCAATACTCAATCCCCCAACGCCTTTAAAACTATTAGAGAGCGAGCTCTGTTCGGTTCCAGTTCGGCGATGGTAGAGGTTTGAGTCCCACCATGGTGGCGAGCCAGAATGTAATGTTGTGCGATGGCAAGTTTAAGGGAAGAAGAGAAAAGAAAACCAAACAGCAACGCCGGTTTGGTAGCGGCCCCGGTATATGACCATAGCGGTTACAAAAAAGAAGTGGAGAAAGCTCCAACAGTTTAGTTTTAAGAAACCGGGAGTCATCCATCAAGCCTTCTGGGAGATAGGATGCCGTATGTGATTTTGAGGTATCTGGTTATCCTTCGGGAATCCCAAATGACCTCCTCCACCCCACCCCAACCCCCCCCCCCCCCAAAAAAAAAAAAAAAAAAAAAATCGCTGACACACACCCTCAAGCCCTTAAAAGGGCTGTTAAATCCTTATTCAAATGTTTATTTATATCAAATGTACACTCGCTCCCAGCCAGACAAGCTTGTTTCAACCCTTGCCTAGCGTTTGGTGGTTTCTTGTATATGTTGCAGAAAGGTAGGTTGCACCAATTCCTCCTACGCTTTGTCTACCATTTCCATGCGTCTTCTTGATAAGAGTGTTGCAAGAAAATTTGAGAATGTTCAGTTAGAAAAGTAAAAGGTAGAGAGAAAGATAGGTATCCGCTATTGTATATTGTGCCTGCTGTGTGATTGTTGCTATGGATGGGGTAAGGGGTGTGTTTCTTCGGAGTCCACTCCCAACACGCATAGTTGCGAGGCAATCCTCACAGACTCAATCCTAAAGATCTCAATGAGTAGCGAGGCAATCCTCACTGACTCCACGCAGTTTAATTCTATTGAGTAATTTTAATTTACTGTGGATTATTTTGTTTTTCTGTTTAGGGTTCGGTGTTCGTTCAGCTTCACCATTGATTCACTATCCTGGAGTATGTGGAGGGTTTTGTTATATAGATCTTATTAAACGCGTTTCAATCGCGCTTCAGCAGAGTTGCGAGGCAGTCCTCACAGACTCTATCCTAAAGTTCCCAATGAGTAGCGAGGCAATCCTCACTGACTCCACGCGATTTAGTTATATTGTATAATTTTTATTTTATTTTATTTTATTATTTTTTTGTTTTTTTGTTTTTTTTTTTTTATTTTCTGGAAACTTATTTTGTTTTTCTGTTAAGGGATCGGTGTTCGTTCAACTCAACCATTAATTCACTATCTTGGAGTCTGTTGAGGGTTTTGGTTTGTAGATCTTTTAATCGCGTATCAATAGTTTCTATTTTTGCTAGCTCGTGAAGTTCCTTTATCGGTGTCCATTTCGGTTTGCATAGTGCCACTCGCAGGGCATAATTTTGAACCCTCTGTAGCTTCTGAATGTTGGTTTTGCTTAGGTCGCTTGTTATTATGGCACCGTATTCTAGTACCGGACGTATAAATGTTTTGTAGAGCTTGAGAAGCACATCTTTGTTTGCTCCCCAATTTCTACCTCTGATCATCTTCAGAAAATTGATACGTTTAGTAGCTCTAACCGTAATGGAGTTTACGTGACTGTTTAGACTGAGATTGCTATCTAGGATAAATCCCAAAAATTTGGCCTCTTTGTTTGCTTCTAGTTTGTGATCGTATAACTGGAGATCGATACTCGGGACTGGTTTTTTCCTTTGCTTTTTGAAGAACGTAACTTTTTGAGTTTTGGCGGCATTGAGTTTGATGCGCCACAGGGCACACCAGCTTTCAAGATCGCGAATGGTATCCTGCAGACGATTTTTAATTATGTTTCTGGACTTGCTGGCTGTCCAAATGCCTTTGTCATCTGAGAACTGCGATAGTTCAACAAAGTTTTTCCCTACTTTTTCTATATCATTCACATATATTATGAAAAGAAGCGGACTTAGAACCGACCCTTGTGGTGTTCCCGCTTCGAGTATTACTTCCTCTGACACCTCGCGATTAACCCTCACCTTGATTTTTCGGTCAGTTAGAAATGATGATATGATCCTTAGAATTTTAGTGGGTAATCCCATTTTCGCTAGTTTATATCTCACGCCATTGTGCCATACCGAGTAAATGATGAAAAATCTAGTTGAACCCACTACTTATAGGAATTTATCTCAATAACTCTACAAACAAGTCAGTGATCACACATCACAAAACAACATCATCAAAGGGGGAGTGATCACACATCACAAAAACAACATCATCAAAAAAAATAATTACCGAACATGTCACAAACCAGTTAGCGTTTATCACCAAAAACAACACCAGTCATGATCAAAATAACAACACCATCAAAAGAACTTCCAATAACACTTTAGATTTTTATAGATCAATTGGTGATTACCGGCACTTGTTTAATCCGCGGTATTGTTCTAAACAATGATTGGGAGTCATACGATACTTGAATGGAGAAACTGTTCATTCATCATTACAAATAAAAGAAGATATATTATTAATATAACCACTTATATATGGGACTTATATATGGGACCATAGCGGTTACCGTTTGGTAGCGGTAACCGCTATGGTCATATACCGGGGCCGCTACCAAACCGGCGTTGCTGTTTGGTTTTCTTTTCTCTTCTTCCCTTAAACTTGCCATCGCACAACATTACATTCTGGCTCGCCACCATGGTGGGACTCAACCTCTACCATCGCCGAACTGGAACCGAATAGAGCTCGCTATCTAATAGTTTTAAAGGCGTTGAGGGATTGAGTATTGACCATCTAACACTCAAACGTAAACTGCCGGGTATTCTAACCGCGTGCATAACCCCCTCAGACTCCATTTTGGGCAATAGGAAAGCTAGGCCTGTGTGATCCAAGGAAAAAAAATAAGGTTAACCGGGTCGCAAGGGATTTGTAAATCCCACATCGTCCCTGCGCGCCTTCTGCGCGCTAAAACCTTTCATTCATTCATTCAGATTCAGATCTAATTACCCCCAGCCAGGATAACTGGTTGCGTTCTATAGTAGAAGAAGCTACCAACACGGTCGCAGTTTCCCCGGCCGTGGCGATTGAAATTCAATTGGATAAAAATTCGACTAAAGTCCCCAAATCGCAGCGACAGAAAAAATCACCAAACCAAAATCGATCGAAAAGGAAACTCTCCTTGCAAAGAGATTAGTAAAACAGCCTCTAAGTTATATAATACTCAAATATCTCACTCGCTATTAGAAGCGGCCATCAACAGAATATAATTATGAAACAATATTACAAATAGTAATTAAACTTAAATAAACTTAGTACAGTTATTCCTAAACCATTCATGGATACACTAAAAATAGTCCAGTGGAACGCTCGAAGCGTTAATCAGAAAAATTTGCAAATGTCACATTATTTAAAAAATTCGGACGTAATTGGAATTAGCGAAACCTGGCTTAAACCAACCAAACAATTCTCGTTATGTGGTTTTGATATTATTAGAAGAGATCGCCCCGCCCAAAAAGGCGGCGGTGTCGCTCTGCTAATAAGGCAGGAGATTAAATACAAATCAATACCATGCGACCACCTCAATGCTGAAGTGATTGCAGCTGAAATTGAACTTGACCACAAACACGTGGCCATCATATCATATTATAACAAGCCGCAAGCAACAGTAGACAGTAAAGTATTTGAATTTTTTACCAACAAGTACAAGCACTGCATATTCTTGGGTGATTTCAATTCCAAACACCAGGTATTCGATTGTCATAAGACTGAGCCTAATGGTGACGCCCTTTTCCACATCATTGAAGAACTCGATCTATTCGTGGTAAATAACGATCAAGACGTAACATACATAAGAAACAACCCACTCCATCAATCAGATATCCTAGACTTGATTATCACCAGCAAATCACTAACCAGCCAAATGCAAGACATATTTGTAGGAGATGATGATCTAGGCAGTGATCACCTGCCGGTTCACGCTACTCTGAAATGTAATACTGGTCCCGCAAGGTATCCTCCCGTGAATAGGAGGAACCTATCAAAAATTGACTGGAACCTCTTCAGAAACATTATCGAAGTAAAAATAAAGGCAAATGACCCCTCAAATGTTCATGAACTAGAAAAAGCCTGCACCCACCTTAACGAGGTTATCAACAGTACACTAGATGAAATCTGTCCCAAGCAAACAGTAAAGACGCGGATAAACAGAATAACCCAAACAACTCTTCAAATAACCAAACAAAAAAGAAAAGCCTTCCGGGCTTACCAATCAGAGAATGATCAAATGAAAAGAGCAGAACTTAAAACCGCGTATAATCGCCTTCATGGGGAAGTAAAAAAGGCCATAGCTAACGACAATCGCGTGCGATGGGAAAAAGCAACCGAAAACCTAAATGGGCTGAGAGAACCTAAGAGGTTCTGGGATACATTTAAAACTCTTACTGGCCAAAAGAGCAAAATTGCCAATAATAATGCGCTAAAGACTAGCGACGGATCTATGGCCATAGACGACAAGGCAAAGGCCAGTGCTTTTGCCGAACTTCTAAAGAAGGCACATCGTCCACAAGAAGGGAACAGATATGACAACGATTTTAAGGTACGAGTAAATAAATTTGTCCAAGATAACAACTCAATCTTCAATGAACCGAACTGCGACCAAAGGCATGAAGACGGGGACGACCATGAATTAACCGAGCCAATAAGCGTAGAAGAGGTCATGGGTATAATCAGAAAATGCAGGTCATCTTCGTTCCCGGGAGAAGACGAAGTCTCTTACAAAATAATGAAACAGTGCCCCAACATCTTCTACTGCAGACTTACCAAACTCTTAAACTGCTGTCTCTCCTGTGGGTACTTCCCAAAATGCTGGAAAGTGGCCACGGGAGTCATGATACCTAAACCCGACAAAGACCTTACCAACCCTTCTAACTACCGCCCAATCAGCTTGCTTAGCTGTGTTGGGAAAATATTTGAGCGGATTCTCACTACGAGACTTCGCAGCTATCTCGAATCAATCAACTTTTTCAACAAATGGCAAAGAGCGTATAGGAGTAAAAAGAGGGAATCGAACACGTATATAGACTGGTCGATTATATGAAAACAGCATTTAGTCAAAACGAAATCGGAACCGCGCTTTTCTTGGATGTAGAAAAAGCGTTCGACTCGGTATGGCACAATGGCGTGAGATATAAACTAGCGAAAATGGGATTACCCACTAAAATTCTAAGGATCATATCATCATTTCTAACTGATCGAAAAATCAAGGTGAGGGTTAATCGCGAGGTGTCAGAGGAAGTAATACTCGAAGCGGGAACACCACAAGGGTCGGTTCTAAGTCCGCTTCTTTTCATAATATATGTGAATGATATAGAAAAAGTAGGGGAAAACTTTGTTGAACTATCGCAGTTCTCAGACGACAAAGGCATTTGGACAGCCAGCAAGTCCAGAAACATAATTAAAAATCGTCTACAGGATACCATTCGCGATCTTGAGAGCTGGTGTGCCCTGTGGCGCATCAAACTCAATCCCAGCAAACATGGCAATATCGTCCCGATATCGGCATATCGATATCGTTTTCCGTAATCAGATTGATATCGGCCCGATATTGTATTCCGCCCAAACGTGACACCATATGTTCCACAGAAAGTCGCCATTATCAAACCTACGTCGTGCCGTTATTCTCCCGCGATATTTATATTGAAGGCTGTTTGGAAGACGTTGTTTTGGGGAGAGTGTTCCGGTGTGTAAGGCTTTCTATAGACTCGTCGATCAGAAGGTACGGAGATTTCGAGGGTAGTAGTTATAAGCATGTGCGCCCGGAGCCCGGGCGGTGGCTCGATCACTGTAGACTGTTGAACCTCAAACGTAGAGGTCCCGAGTTCGATCCCCATCCGGCTTTACTCGCATTGTGTCCGTGGACAAGGCACTATCCAGGTAATCCGGCTTCCACCGCCCGTGAAACTGACAGGACATGGTTAGCCATTGTTCAGAAGTATGTGACATTAAGCACCAATAAATAAATAAGTGCACTGATCAGCTTAATTCGAAAAGGGAAAATAGTATTTTCTAATGAGATAGACCTAATAATTCATTGCACTTGGGATGACTGATACAGTTTGACCAAGTGAATTATCCCTTACCAATATCGGTTACGTGTTGTAAATGTCCAATTAAGAATAACGTGCCGATATCGGGCCCATGTCGTGCACGTATAAGACTTTATAGTCATTTGCCAATAACGGACCAACATCGGCTTGTGGACGCACAAAAATATGGTCAGTGCTATAAAATTAGAAACATCAAATTGAAAGAAAAACTTTTCAATTTTAAGGTGCGAAAAGTGAAATAAAATGATAAAAGTAAAACTTTGAAGAAGTCGAAGTTAAAAAAAGTGGAACTTGTTTATGAAACTTTAAAATATTGGGCCGATGAACTAGATCAGATGATGCGGAGCATAACACTAACAGGAACCAAGTTGGATGTTCACGTTCTACTAGACAGCGAAAGGTTATCAGCATTTTGGATTCCACAAACTGAATTTTTCATCTAACTCAAGTTTATTTTTTCAAGGAAGATTAACGTGAGTTGTTTTGCTGTTCTGATATGTCATTTCAAGTGCCAAAACATACATAACTGTGTGTTAAGTTAGTTGTTAATTTTCTTTGACCGGTAAATATAATGGCGGCCAGTTTAATTTGAATTACTGTGCTCGTATCACTAATCTAAAACATCTGTATCTGATCTGCGGCTTGTTAAATTAGCAACACTTGCCATTATTTTTGTAACATTTATTTATGGTCTTTTATAATGGCATCAAGTTCTTACTGGAAGTCGTATAGAAAAATTAAGTCAAACGTGACTGAGCATCTGAATTTCATTTACAGCGAACAAGAAGTTCACGACTCCAATGATAGTGCTACTTTTAAAACTAATACTAATAGAGATTTACATGTAGAAGACAGTTCCACCCATTTTTCGGACTCCCCTGTTTCCCTGCATAGTCTTAGTTAGATGAGACGTTTATTCATTGCACATTTTTAATTTGTTTTTAACTCTTCCCAAAATTTCCAAGTTTTTGTTTATCACAGACATAAAAAAAGAGTTAATTATATCTTGCAGTCATTGCTATTATTGCATATACTTGTGTTTTTATTACTTTTGTTCTGTATAGCGATGTTATTTAACCCTCATTGATAGAATATTTTTAGAAAAATATTCAAATGTTAATTGTGTGGTTATTTGTATGAAGCCTGGTGTATTCACTGGGCATCTGTTGGGGAGCTAAGGGGGATATATACCCCCGTTGTTACAGAAGGAAAATATTTTTTATGAATAAATGATATAATGTAATAAAAATGAGTTCTTCTGAATGAAAATCTTGACAGGTTTATAACTGCTTTTCTTGGATTACCCATCCGGAATATGTGAGTGTGGCTTGGACATACATTAGGTTTCTCAACTCTTGGTATAAGGCTTCGGGTGAGCTTGGGAAGGTGAATCCATGGTGATGAGAGACAAAATTATGTGGGGTCTACAGTATCAGGTCAATATTTATGCGCTTCCTGGTGTTACAAAATAAGGGCGGTCCAAGGTCAACCCCGCTGTTTATAACATACACCGGCCCAACCTTGACTGTATGTTGGGCGGACATTGTAAACAATATGTCGACCCAACATCGTTAAACAATGTCGGCCCGACATCGTTAAACAATGTCGGACCGACATCGTTAAACAATGTCGGTCCAACATCGTTAAACAATGTCTGGCCGACATCGTTAAACGATGTCGGCCCGACATCGCTGAACGGTATCGGCCCGACATCTTAAACGATGTCGGGCTGATGTTGTGCCGTGTAGCAAAATCAAGGCGGACCAATGTCAGCCCTCTGTCGGGCCGATATCATTTACTACATCGGCTGGATATCGGTCCGATGTGGTTATGCTGGCTGGGATATCGGCAGCCAATATTGGGCCGATATAGCATCCACTTTGCAAAATTTTGCCCGGGCCGATATCGGCATCCAATATCTGGCCGATATGGGCACCGATATTGGGCCGATATTGGTCCAATCTGAAATGTTTGCTGGGATGCCGCCAAAACTCAAAAAGTTACGTTCTTCAAAAAGCAAAGGAAAAAACCAGTCCCGAGTATCGATCTCCAGTTATACGATCACAAACTAGAAGCAAACAAAGAGGCCAAATTTTTGGGATTTATCCTAGATAGCAATCTCAGTCTAAACAGTCACGTAAACTCCAATACGGTTAGAGCTACTAAACGTATCAATTTTCTGAAGATGAAATTGGGGAGCAAACAAAGATGTGCTTCTCAAGCTCTACAAAACATTTATACGTCCGGTACTAGAATACGGTGCCATAATAACAAGCGACCTAAGCAAAACCAACATTCAGAAGCTACAGAGACAGAGGGTTCAAAATTATGCCCTGCGTGTGGCACTATGCAAACCCAAATGGACACCGATAAAGGAACTTCACAAGCTAGCAAAAATAGAAACTATTGATACGCGATTAAAAGACCTACAAAACAAAACCCTCAACAGACTCCAAGATAGTGAATTAATGGTTGAGCTGAACGAACACCGATCCCTTAACAGAAAAACAAAATAAATCTACAGAAAATAGGAAAAAAAAAAAAAAAAAAAAAAAAAAATAATAAAATAAAATAAAATAAAAATTATGCAATATAACTAAATCGCGTGGAGTCAGTGAGGATTGCCTCGCTACTCATTGGGAACTTTAGGATAGAGTCTGTGAGGACTGCCTCGCAACTCTGCTGAAGCGCGATTGAAACGCGTTTAATAAGATCTATATAACAAAACCCTCCACATACTCCAGGATAGTGAATCAATGGTGAAGCTGAACGAACACCGAACCCTAAACAGAAAAACAAAATAATCCACAGTAAATTAAAATTACTCAATAGAATTACACTGCATGGAGTCAGTGAGGATTGCCTCGCTACTCATTGAGATCTTTAGGATTGAGTCTGTGAGGATTGCCTCGCAACTCTGAGTGTGGGGAGTGGGCTCCGAAGAAACACACCCCTTACCCCATCCATAGCAACAATCACACAGCAGGCACAATATACAATAGCGGATACCTATCTTTCTCTCTACCTATAACTTTTCTAATTGAACATTCTCAAATTTTCTTGCAACACTCTTATCAAGAAGACGCATGGAAATGGTAGACAAAGCGTAGGAGGAATTGGTGCAACCTACCTTTCTGCAACATATACAAGAAACCACCAAACGCTAGGCAAGGATTGAAACAAGCTTGTCTGGCTGGGAACGAGTGTACATTTGATATAAATAAACATTTGAATAAAGATTTAACAACCCTTTTAAAGGGCTTGAGGGTGTGTGTCAGTGAGAGTTTTTTTTTTTTTGTTTTTTGTTTTGTTTTTTTTTGGGGGGGGGGGAGGAGGTCATTTGGAATTCCCGAAGGATAACCAGATACCTCAAAATCACATACGGCATCCTATCTCCCAGAAGGCTTGATGGATGACTCCCGGTTTTTTAAAACTAAACTGTTGGAGCTTTCTCCACTTCTTTTTTGTAACCGCTATGGTCATATACCGGGGCCGCTACCAAACCGGCGTTGCTGTTTGGTTTTCTTTTCTCTTCTTCCCTTAAACTTGCCATCGCACAACATTACATTCTGGCTCGCCACCATGGTGGGACTCAAACCTCTACCATCGCCGAACTGGAGCCGAATAGAGCTCGCTCTCTAATAGTTTTAAAGGCGTTGAGGGATTGAGTATTCACCATCTAACACTCCAACGTAAACTGCTGGGTATTCTAACCGCGTGCATAACCCCCTCAGACTCCATTTTGGGCAATAGGAAAGCTAGGCCTGTGTGATCCAAGGGAAAAAAAATAAGGTTAACCGGGTCGCAAGGGATTTGTAAATCCCACATCGTCACTGCGCGCCTTCGGCGCGCTAAAACCTTTCATTCATTCATATAACCACTTTATTCAGTAATAATTCCTTGGGGCGAAATGGCCGACCATTTGGGGCGAAATATATTGGGGGGGGGGGGGGCGAAATGGCTGACGCTTTGGGGCGAAATGGCCCGGCTTGAGGGCGAAATCGCTCGGTGGCGATACGCTGGATACCGTTTCAACCGGTTGGGCCCTATACATATCACCTGATTGTGCCTAACGGTACCAATTGTCCAAAATATCTACAAAGTGTACTAGCTGCAACCGAAAAGTCGGGACTCAACAGCATGCTGTGGACTGCGACGACTGTGGTCGTGGGCAACACCATTTGTGTGATACTGGTATAAGTTACAGGGATTACAGACTGGCAATGGAAAACAAGATTGTCTTGCACTTTTTAGGCAATGATTGTAAAGAGAAGTAAGTATGAGTTGTCAAAATCGGTATAAATCGCTAAACTCACTGTATTGTACGGTCCTGCGAATATTCGAGATTCGATTCGATATCGATACCACACGTCTGCTTCGAGATCGATCGCGAATCAGTCAATATTCCATTTTTCGAATCTGTCGTACTAACTTCAGTTTGTTACATTTCCCCAAAATTGGATCAAATTGACATAAGACAATTCACTCATTCAGGCTCAATTCATATCTAATTGAGTAATTGTCAGAGGTTAATAGTTATTTAAGTGGTGAATTTTGACCAGAACATTATCCACAGTTTTAGTTTTTGAAGGCTTAACTTGTTACTATTCACGTTCTTAAGAACGTGAATAGTAACAAGTTAAGCCTTCAAAAACTAAAGCTATGAATAAAGGGCCTAGCTGTTTCAGCGAATGGTACAACAGAGAATATTTATTTATTGGTGTTGTGGGTGTCAGTTAGTCTTGTAAGGGTCATTACAGTGTACCGTAACTTCCGTTTGGTGCAATACGAAATAACTTGTCTATCAAGATTCGATTCGAGATTCGATTCGATATCGATATCAGAGACACGATTCGATTCGAGATTCGATTTGAAAAAAATGTGTAATTCGCAGATCCCTACTGTATTGTAAAGAAAATGATTCTCTGATTTAGGTACAGCTCCTTCATTAATATGTTCTCTTTACATTGTAGGAGAAATCTCCAACCATCATCTTCACATATGCACTGAATGACACTTTTGACCTTCCACATCGAAACGTAGATAATGAAGCTGAAGTAATGGAAGTATCACTGGAAGACCAACAATTGGTTTACAGTCAGCATGTAGAGAAGGTGGGGCGGTTCATGACTTTGTCAGACAAATTTTAGCATTGCCTTTTTTGCCTGATATGCAAATCCGCAACACCTTTGAAGCACTCTATAACAAAGACAGATTCACGAACAAAACACACCAAGATGTCGCAGAGAATTCAGAAATACTGGGACCAAAAAATGGCAGATCCTCCTCAGCTATCTACTGCAGCATTCTTAGAAAAATGTTCTTCTGTGTATGAAAGAAAGTAATATTATTAGTAATACTATAGTATGTAATATTGTGCTAATATGAAAGTGGTGCTGATGTTATCAATATCATTAACTGTTATTTTATACTTTTTATACTTTATACTTACTAAAGAAAAGCAGATGGTCATATCATTTTGTGTTACATATATATCAAAATACATCGTTTTATGTCTAGTACAAAATACAAACATTAACACATTTATGCCACGTCTTGTTAGTTTCTCAAACCATCCCATAAGTCCCATTGATTCATTTGGGGGTGAGTGGACCCGGGCGCGAGTGGACCCGTTTCCGATAGGAGCCCCCCCCCCCCCCCCCCCTATCCGAGAGAGTTCCCCGCGCAGTACTCTTCACTCGAGAGAATACCTCCAAGTATATTATCCACCGAGAATTCCACTGGAAATTTCAAACCGAAATACCCCCCCCCCCCCCTGCCCGAGAGAATACCCACCCTCAGAGTACCCACCCGGAGACTTGTCACCCAGAATGTATATGTATGTATTTAAGGTTTTTAAGCCAAATACTGGAACTCGTGCTGGCCTGTTCTTATATCTACTTGCCGTACATATTGTAATGATTTATTAAAGTAATTACGCCCATCCACCCACACCACGTAAGAGATACGCGCGAATTATGTTGTGTCCATACTATCGGACATATAATACCACAGAAAAACAACATATATACTGCGTTCATAGCGTGTAAAAGGTTACAAAAAACACATAACTGCAAATTAAATTCCGATTACCACCACCAATATTGAAACTGTCTCGAAATAACGCGGTGGAGTTTCTTCAGACAAAGGAGGGCGAGCGAGCGAGCGAGCGAGCGAGCGAGAGAGAGAGAGAGAGAGAGAGAGAGAGAGAGAGAGAGAGAGAGAACAAATCCTGAATCTTGTGTGTGTGGAGGTTTTTCTTTGTTCTCGCCGTGTCTACGAGAATAAAACACTGGATTAGGGACCCCCCCCCCCCCACGCCCCAAGAATACTAAACGATGATATTGTATGGTACTGTACCGCGGCGTGGCACAGTATTCCATGATATGTGGTCGTGGTTAGCCAATGTGCAGAAATATGTGACCTTAAACGCCAATAAATGAATAAAAAAATGAATAACCCATTTTCCGCCCGAAATAAGCGGCGGAATAAACAAACTTCAATCAAGTCCAGTCGAACAACCAGTCTATGGATTTGGTTTTACGACGATTGCGTGTTTTTTTTCGCAAACTTATTGGTTCACAGCAACTGACTCGTCAGCGTTGTGCAGACAAGGAGAGAGAGAGAGCGAGAGAGACAGAGAGACAGAAATAGAGACAGAGACAGACAGGCAGACGACATACAGACAGACAAACAGAGACCTTAGCCTAAAACTTGTGTGTGTGACAGAGCAGGGGGGGGGGGGGGGGGTGGTCGTCCCATGTTGTGAGTACCAAGATAATAGTGCCTGTATCTTCACAAGATTTTTCGCCATGTCCTGGAGAATAAAGCAATGGGTTATACTATTCCGCGGTGTACCACCGTATTCCATGATATGTGGTCATGATTATGCATTGTGCAGAAATGTGACTTTAAACACCACTAAATAAATAAATAAATAAATAAATAAATAAATAAATAAATAAATAAATAAATAAATAAATAAATAAATATCATGGCGTACCATGTTATACCCTGGTACGTCCAAGGTACCATGGTAAAGTTTGTTATACTATGGTACTGTGAAATAATCTGTATGGTGGCCAACCATTTAGAATCAACCTCAAAACATTCGTTCTCGTCACACAGTCATAACAAGAGTACAAGAGAATTTCCGTAAAAATCAACCCATAAAGACGACCTGCTGTCTGGGACGTGCAGACGGACAAAATTCTGCTTGACTTTCAAATTGAGTTAAACTTTATAAGTAGTATATCACGTATGAATCGTCCTTTATTACCCAGACTTTTGCCGGCGCAGCTAGTGTTAAATTCCATAGGAACCGGACTTTTTATAGCATGTATGAATCGTCCCTTATTACCTGGAAATAGTATGTCTCGTATGTTTCAGGGCACAGTTGGAGGACCCCAATTTCGGCACCCCTTTTTTTGAAAAGCATATGGCCTTCGGCACCCCTTTTTTCTCAAATGAGGATAAGAGTCGTAGTAAATTAGACCTCATTGATATTGCCATTGATATAGGTTTTTATTATACAGAAGGGAGATAACTCTGCATACAGATTATGGGAAATCAAGCAATCTAATTGGTTAATTATAATTTATATAAATGATCTAGATAAATGAAACAACAAGAGTACTCGGAATAAGGTAGGAACTACTGGTATTACGTACAACCTTACCAGTAACAGGATGATACAAAGCATTTGGTAGGTTAATACTATGAACGGTTAGGATGGGACCTATAGGGGAATATACCAACCATACTCTGCTGCCGTTCTGTATGACCAGAACAAGAGACCTACAGGGATATGTACAGCCTATGCTATTCTACCGTTCTAAACTATCAAGCATTACCCCCACCCCTACAAAATCGCGAGGTCTACCATAACGCACTACATATACCAGCCATATAATAAAACAAAGCAATGGGTTGGTTAATAGTACCAAGCACTAACAGGAGCCTATAGGTGTGTATACCGCCATACTATAGTACCGTTCTAAACTACCAGGCAGTACCCCTGCCCACAATACCCCTATGCCTAGCATTGCATACTACCTATACCAGTCATAGGAAAACATAAAGCATCAGGTGGATTAATAGTACTAAGGACCAGCAAGAGACCTATATGGATATGTACAGCCTATATAGTATCCTCAGATAAGTATCCTATAAAAGGTATCCTCGATAGGTATCCTCGAATAATACAATACCAGGACATGGGTATCCTCAAATACCGAGATGAGGCTAAGAGTCGTAGTAAATTATGCCTCATTGAGGGATTTTTAATGGTCCTCATAACCTCAAAATTCAATGAGGCTATGAGGGATAGTAAATGAGGACTCATTGGGGGCTTTTACATAGCCCTCATGGCCTCATACGACAAAAAGGAATTCCACAGTCACAGGCGTTTTCCAAAATGGGATTCCATAAGATATACCTGTTAAATACTGAAATGAGGATAAGAGTCGTAATAAATTATACCTCACTGAGGGAATTTTCAAGGTCCTCATAACCTCAAAATTCAATGAGGGTATGGGGGATAATAAATGAGGACTCATTGAGGGCTTTTACATAGCCCTCATGGCCTCATACGACAAAAAAAGGGATTCCATAGCCACAGGTGTTTTGCAAAATTATGGGATTCCATGGGATATGGCGACTGGATATAGTCTTTTGTTATACAGAAGGGAGATAACCCTGCATACAGATTATGGAAAATCAAGCAATCTGATTGGTTATAAATGATCTAGATATATGAAACAACAATAGAGTACTTGGAATAGGGTCAGAACTAACAAGAATAGACCAGAAATTGCTAAATATAGTAATAATAAGGTAAACTGTTCCAACTAATAGGCTCTTCTACGCTACCGGAGTATACTCTAGAATAAAGGAACATGCCTAGGTAGACATAAACTATTACATATATAGATAGAAACAGAGAATTCTGGAAGAATTCGAAATAATACAAGTTGTCGGGTTGTTTGTGGTAATTATCCAGGGAAGTCGTTCCAGAAAATACTCTTCTACAATCGAACACACCCTCCGAACATACCTCTGCCCTATTGTAGGCCTTAGGTAACATAACAATCACGTGCTACCATAGAAACCAAGATGGCGGCCTCCAGTATACAAAATGGACGACGGAAACACGTATCACCCTAACAACACGCGCTGCGCATGCGCACTCACATCACGTATCACTATGGAGATGACGTCACAAGATGGCCGCCCACGCGGGTTACCATGACAACACAACATGGCGCCACTACGTCACGTGACATGACGTCACGTCCGGGGTCCTGCCCGGGTTCTGCTGATAGGGGTGAAACATGCGAGCACTACTACTCCCGTATCAATTAATGCCGTTTTTTTTGGTGAATTCGAGGGATTGTCGGGTTGTTTTGTGGTAATTCTACGAATCGAGAAATTACTCCTGTCCAATCGAACACACCCTCCGTACATACCCCTGTCTTGTTGTAGGCCTTTGGGTCACATAGCGACCAATTGCTACCATAGAAACCAAGATGGTGGCCTCCAATATAAAAAATGGACGACGGAAAGTCGTATCACCCTAACAACACGCGCTGCGCATGCGCACTAACACCACGTATCACTATGGTGATGACGCCACAACATGGCCGCTTACAGGGGTTACCATGACAACCAAACATGGCGCCACTTGGTCACGTGACATGACGTCACTTCCGAGGTCCCCCACCGAGGACCCTCAACTGGGCCCTGAAACATAAGAGACATACTACTCCTGGACTTTTGCCGGCGCAGCTAGTGTTAAATTCCCATAGGAACCGGATTTTTACCGGTGCAACTTTTGCCGGTGCAAAAGCACGGCTCCTTGCAGCTAGATCCGGCAAATGATGTAGCTACTGCATGTATAGTATGCTGTGGTATGTATAGTGATATACGTACGCATGGGGCAATGGGTATATAGTATGGGTATGTGCTGGAAAAATGATGGTGAAGGGTGCGATTTTTCTTGAAAGTTTTCCCCGCGAAACAGTTGACGTTGCTATTGATATCGTGGCGTCATGATGCGCACGCGACGTCATAGAGACGTTGACCACTGTTGTTGCCCACTGTATATTCCGACATAACTTTATACGGATCAGGAGATGTCGGGATTCTTGTATGATGGTGAACGTGGTGGTGGTGATAAGGTAGTGGCGGTATATATCCATGCTGGTATACTATTAGCCCCTGGGCCTTCATAATATCCTATGTCTGGCAAGGTAGTATAGAATGTTCGGCCAGGCAGTGTTATACTTAGTTGTTTAGAGTGGCAGTATAGGATGAATGGTCTGTTGGCCTATTACCCCCTTAGTACTATTAACCTAACGAATCCTTTGTATTATCTCATAGCTGGTATTGGTAGTTCGTAAGACTAGGTCAGGCGGTATTTTAATCGTTTGCTTAGAACAGGGGCATAGGATGAACGGTATATACCCATGCAGGTCCCCTATTAGTCATCGGTATTATTAACCAACCGATTGCTTTGTATTATTATGACTGGCTTAGGTAATACGTTATGGCAGGTCAAGTGGTATTGTGGGATGGGGTGGGGGTAATGCCTGGTAGTATAGAACGGCAGTATAGTATTGAAGATATATATATCTCTGTGCCCCCCCCCCCCCCCACCACCACCACCACCACCGAAAGCCATTGGTACTATTAATCGACTTATTCTTTGTGTCATTCCATGACTGGTATAGGTAATATGTAATGCTGGGCCAAGCGGTTTTGTGGGGTGGGGTTGGATGGGGTGGGGTGGAGGTAATGCATGGTCGTCTGCTGTGAAAGTATAGGATGTACGCTTTGTACCCCTACAGATCCCCTGTTGGCCATTAGTACTATTGATCCAACAAATGCTTGATGTCATTCTATGACTGGTGTAGGTGGTATGCAATTCTAGGTCGAGTGGTAATATGAGTGGGGGTAATGCCTGGTATTTTAGAAAGGTAGTATAGAATGGACGGTATATACCCCTGTAAGCCCCTAGCTGGGTGGAACCGTACGTTTACACCGGAAAAAAGTTGCACCGGTAAAAGTCCGATTCCTGTGGGAATTTAGCCAATGGTAAGACTACCTGTATAGGAGCTGTATGCAAGTTGTTCAGAAACTTGGAAAGCCACTTATAGAATTCCACTTGTGGAATCCTTTATGGGGAAATGTCGGGGCTATAGAATCCCTCTTTTGTCGTATGAGGTCACGAGCAGCATGGCTGAGTCACCCGTTCGAGTAATTGCTTGATAGCACATTTGCTCGATGGATTTCGAGTCGTTCGAGAAGAATGTGGAGTCACTCAGTCGAACGATTGCTCTAACAGTCCAGGCACATTAGACATAAAAATGAGAAAGTAAGGAAAAAAATCGGAGAAAGCTGATTTTTTTATATGTTTCCGGGACACACATTGCGGATAAAGTGTGAAAAGTCCCCGCGAATCCGAGTTGAGCTTTCTTAGTTATAGCGTTTTTTGATGAAAAAAAAAATTCGACCCAGCTCCATATTTCTCATTCTTATTCGCCTTAGTAGGGTGAGAATCATAAATATCGTGCTGAATTATATTGAGAATACATATCCCCAACAGAAAATGCCAACTTTGTACCAATCCTCACACTCAATGGTGAAATATTCACGAAAATGAACAAAATTACGAAATTTTTTTTATTGTTTTCATACACACAACGGTACACAACGTCCATTAAATCAAATCTACGACTACTTTGGGAGTTAAATTATATATCAAAAATTGCAGAAAGGCAGTGGCTTTATAATGATATATAACAATAGTCATTTATTCCATAATGAACTGGTGAAACGTGTGAAATATTAACCATACCCCTTAAACTCAAATTCAAACGGCATCGACTTTTCTCATTCAAATACCGTGTTATAGCATCATTGTTTCAATTTCCATGTTCGATTAAATCACATAAATCATATCAAAGCAGTGGAGATTGTGTCTTCGTCAGATAAGTTGACAAAAGTTTTCGTTAGACTCGGCGGCTTCCATATGATTATGTCATATTTAGGGGCAATTGGTTCGATCATGGCTGGTAGCGGCTTGGATGAACTTTGGGGGACTGTTTATGCTGGTGGGTCAATCCATCATTTGATCAGTGGTCATGCATATTCAAGAGCAGTTCGTGCCCATTTGCTAACACAAATTGCCATTACAAAACTTGTGTTTGAAGAAAGCCGAACACTAGATAACATAGACTGCACAGAAGTCAATGAAATATTCTGTGGACTTGCCAGCGGTGACTGTACAACAGCTGACGCTGTCAATCAAGAAAGTGTCAACCATCTACTGTCAAAATTACACGAACTGCTCCAGAATGCGTCCGTAGGACGCACAGGAAAGCTTTGGGTACAATACTACGAGCAAATAGGTCTTCTCCAGTTGTTCTTGAGAGCAGAGCGCACAGGCGACTGGGAACTCCACACATATTGTGTTCGCAATATGATTCCAGTATTTCACGCAGGTGGTCATTTTGCATACGCAAAAAGTTCTCATCTCTATTTGCAGCAGATGAATGAGCTAACAGAAATAATGCAACAGGATGATTTGAAGTTGTTCACTGAGAAAGGTTACTTTACCATAAGGCGCTCAGATAAATTCTGGGACGGGATATATTCTGATCAGACCATAGAGCAGTGTTTAATGAGAATGTTCAAGCTCCCAGGTGGTCTCACACATGGCAGGGGAATAACCGATAGCACTGTTGCGAAATGGGTACATGGACTACCTCTTTGCCTTCCGATATGTAATGCTCTCGAAAATTTTGTTCATGTTCACACTGGTCATGGCGAACAACATCGGGATCTCCGTCAAAGTTCACAATTGACTGATGCCAATGATATCACCAAATTATTGAACTGGCTCAGAGTGCATTCCCCCTTTCAGAATAGAGATCCACTACAATTAGTCTCTATAGCGACCGGGCTTGTGGCCGACGAAACTGTGAACTGTGACCAAGTTCGCAAAATTGGTGAATGTTGCGTATCGAATGTTGTAAGCAAAACGTTCAACAGCATCAAACTACGACGTGTTGACACTGTGAAGTCTTTCGCATCGATGGCAAATAGCAGCAAAGTCCGTGGAAGTAAGGTAGTGATTGACCCACAATTCTGTTCAACCGCATCACATGTGTTATTCAGTCACAAGCAGAGATGGAAGAGTATCTCAAATATGAACTCGCCCCGAAACCACCAGCATTGTTTGATTCTGCTGGAATGAGGAAGACACAGAAAAGCACGCTCGGTAAGATCCTCAAAACATACGGTTCCGAGCAAACTAAAATCCCAGAACATTCTCTGTTTGTTGTAGATGGTGGATTTTTATTGAGGGCAGTTGTATGGCCTAAACAGTCGTCATATAAGGACATATGTACATCATATTCCAATTATCTAGTGAGACATTTTGGGGCGAACGTCGTGGTTGTTTTTGATGGTTATGCTTGTACAATGTCGACAAAGGGCATGGAACAAGCCCGTAGATCTAAAGACAGGTATTCCATTGATATCAATATCTCACCCGAGTTACCAGCCACGACACCCCAATCCGATTTCCTTGCAAATGCCAAGAACAAAACCCAACTGATCGATCTTCTAATGCAGGAGCTATCTGCTATCAATATTCAGTCCAAGCAGGCCGAGGCTGATGCTGATGTACTGATAGCCGAAACTGCACTTGACATCGCTCAAGATGACAACAATGTTGTCGTTGTGGGAACAGACACAGACTTGTTAGTCATTCTTACCTCTCGAGTTCAACCGGGATGTAATATTCACATGATGTATTCCATTACCTCAAACTAACTAGTTTCAGTTAGTGAAATAGCAACCAAAATGGGTGACCATAGAAGCAACCTCCTTGTAGCACATTCTATAAGTGGTTGTGACACTACTTCTGCACTCTTTCGAGTTGGTAAGAAGAAAGTATTCAGTACAATTGTCTCCGATGTTACTAGCGACTCACAACAGTATGTCAACATAATTTTGGCGGATGACAGTACACCAAGTGCAGTAGCCGCTGCCGGGGAACAACTTCTCCTGATCTTATACGGGAGTAAAAATGTTTCCTCTCTCGACCAATATAGATATGTCACTTACAAGCGTTATGTAGCAAAATCTAAACTGAATAAACCCATCGACCTAGCCTCACTCCCACCAAGCAGCGATGCTGCACAACAACATGTCTACAGATGTTATCTCCAGGTCCAACAATGGCTGGGCACTTCGCTTCCTCCGACGGATTGGGGGTGGTCGCTAGACAATGGACTTCTTGTACCGACTGCAGCCACAAAGCCATGTGCCCCCGATAACCTACTGAATCTGATCAGTTGTGGTTGCAAGAGTGCTTGTACAAAAGGTGTGGGTGTAAGAAGGCAGGACTCTCTTGCTCAGGTTTGTGTAATTGCAGTTCGGATTCTTGTAACAACCACAGAAACACTGTCCTGTCGGAAATTTCTGAGTTCGATGAATAATATGTATATAGGTCATGTCATTTCTGTATATAGCGTTGATAATAGTCAATGTAACTTAATCCATGTTGATTGATTTGTACATTCTGTAAATATTATTTATTGATTTTTGTACATTCTGTAAATATTATTTATTGATCTAATGCTGCCAGACACAGACGTGTCTGTTCGGTCCCAAGCCCGAAAATAGTTGAGTTCTCATGCTGACGAATTTTATGCCAAAAGGGGAACTCGGCCAGAAGCAGAGGGGGTCTTCCATAATGTCTATTTTGTAAGCAATGATAAAAGTCTTCAAATGGTGGTGGATTTTTTATCGTCTGTCCAACTAACATCCCGTTCTGTACTACGACCCTTTGGGCAAATCCGTTAGGAAAATCGTCATTTTTTGCGTAAATCCGATACTTTTTTGTGAATTTTCAATAATATTTCGCAGAAATTGTCACAGAATGCACATTTTCCTCTAGGTAAATGTATATTAGACATTATGTAGCTCGAAATACGCGTAAACAAAAAATACAGTTGGATCAATTCGAGGTTACAAAGTTCGTGCGATTTTTTTTTATTTTTTTCAAACGCGTTTTCGAAAAAAGGCTGTAGAAAAAAAAGCTCAACTGGGATTTTAGGGGACTTTTGTCTAATTGTTCAGTGACATGTACTCGACATTCCCTGAAAAAATCAGCTTTCTCCGATTTTTTTCCCTAGTGAAACCTAATGTTCTTGGGCTATAAAGCTCATTGCTCGATGGGCTTCGAGTCGTTCGCGCAATGCTCGATTGCTTATAAGGGGAATTTGGAATAGGTATGTCTTAGGGTGGCCAAGAAGGCTGGGCCAAACAGATAATAGTATCCTCAGATAAGTATCCTATAAAAGGCATCCTCGAAAGGTATCCTCAAATAATACAATATAGACCAAAGGTATCCTCAGATACCGAAATACCGAAATGAGGCTAACGGTCGTATGTGCGAGTCACTCGAAGGAGCAATTGCTCGATAGCTCATTTGCTCGATGGGATTCGAGTCGTTCGAGCAGTATCTGTAACTATTCGATAGATTCATGGGTTTAGTAATGATATCAGCTTTTGTTATACACAAGGGAGACAACTTTGTGTGGATATGTATAAATTGCGCGAAATGAAGCAATATGATTGGTTAATCAGCTTCTGTAAAGTGAACTGATTGGATGATCTGGATGAATGAAACAAGAACAAGTGTGCTTGGAATGGGGTTGGAATTACAGACATTACGTACCACCTTACCAGTAATAGGATGATACAAAGTATTCGGTAGGTTAATACCATTTATTAATGGTTAAGATGGGACCTACAGGGGCATATATCAACCATACTCTGCTGCCTTTCTGTACTACCAGAAATTAACCCCCACCCCACAATAGCGCTTGATAATATGAAGCATCTGGTGGATTAGTAGTACCAAGGGCTAACAAGAGACCTACAGGTATATAAGTCTATACTATACTACCGTTCTGAACTACCAAGCATTACTCCAACCCATAATATCACTTGACCTACCATAGAGTACTGCCCATACCAGCCATATAATAAAACAAAGCAATCAGTTGGTTAATAGTACCAATCACTAACAGGGGACCGACAGGCGTATATACCGTCCATTCTATACTACCCTTCTAAACTACCAGGCATCACGCCTACCCATAATACCACTTGGCCTAGCATTACATACCACATATACCGGTCATAGGATGACATCAATCATTAGGTTGATTAATAGTACTAAGGGCTATCATGGGACCTGTAGGGGTACAACGCGTGCATCCTATACTACCACATTAGGTATTACCTCCACCCTACCCCATAAGACTGCCTGGCCCTGCATTACATATTTCCTATACCAGTCATTAAGTCAATTAGTAGCACCAATGGCTTTTTTTTGGGGGGGGGGGTGCACAGAGGTATATATCGCCCATCCTATACTGCTGTTTTATACCACCAGACATTACCCCACGATACCACTTGACCTGCTATAATGTACTACCTATACCAGTCATAATAATACAAAGCAATGGGTTTGTTAATAATACCGAGAACTAACAGGGGACCTACACGGGTATATACCGTGCATCCTATGTCCCCGTTCTAAACAAACGATTATAATACCTCCTGACCTAGTATTACGAACTACCAATACCAGCCATAAGATAGTACAAAGGATTCGGTGGGTTAATAGTACTAAGGGATTAATAGACCAACAGACCATTCATCCTATACTGCCAATCTAAACAACTAAGTATAACACTGCCTGCCCGGGCATTCTATATCACCTTGCCAGTCATAGAATACTATAATGGCCCGAGGGCTAATAGTATACCGCCATGGATATATATCGCCACTATCATACACCCCCTAACCCCCCCCCCCCCCCCCCCCCACCCACACACACACACAAGTCGCCCGATACTCCTGACAACAGTGGTCAACGTCTCTATGACTTGACTATGCACTTTGGGGATTAGTGGGCTCAGGGTTTGGGGACTAGTGGTGACCAATGTTTGGGGACTAGTGGGATCAGGGTTTGGTGACCAATGTTTGGGGACTAGTGGGCTCAGGGTTTGGGGACTAGTGGTGACCAATGTTTGGGGACTAGTGGGATCAGGGTTTGGGGACTAGTGGTGACCAATGTTTGGGGACTAGTGGGCTCAGGGTTTGGGGACTAGTGGTGACCAATGTTTGGGGACTAGTGGGCTCAGGGTTTGGGGACTAGTGGTGACCAATGTTTGGGGACTAGTGGGCTCAGAGTTTGGGGACTAGTGGTGACCAATGTTTGGGGACTAGTGGGATCAGGGTTTGGGGACTAGTGGTGACCAATGTTTGGGGACTAGTGGGATCAGGGTTTGGGGACTAGTGGTGACCAATGTTTGGGGACTAGTGGGCTCAGGGTTTGGGGACTAGTGGTGACCAATGTTTGGGGACTAGTGGGCTCAGGGTTTGGGGACTAGTGGTGACCAATGTTTGGGGACTAGTGGGATCAGGGTTTGGGGACTAGTGGTGACCAATGTTTGGGGACTAGTGGGATCAGGGTTTGGGGACTAGTGGTGACCAATGTTTGGGGACTAGTGGGATCAGGGTTTGGGGACTAGTGGTGACCAATGTTTGGGGACTAGTGGGCTCAGGGTTTGGGGACTAGTGGTGACCAATGTTTGGGGACTAGTGGGATCAGGGTTTGGGGACTAGTGGTGACCAATGTTTGGGGACTAGTGGGATCAGGGTTTGGGGACTAGTGGTGACCAATGTTTGGGGACTAGTGGGCTCAGGGTTTGGGGACTAGTGGTGACCAATGTTTGGGGACTAGTGGGCTCAGGGTTTGGGGACTAGTGGTGACCAATGTTTGGGGACTAGTGGGATCAGGGTTTGGGGACTAGTGGTGACCAATGTTTGGGGACTAGTGGGCTCAGGGTTTGGGGACTAGTGGTGACCAATGTTTGGGGACTAGTGGGCTCAGGGTTTGGGGACTAGTGGTGACCAATGTTTGGGGACTAGTGGGATCAGGGTTTGGGGACTAGTGGTGACCAATGTTTGGGGACTAGTGGTGACCAATGTTTGGGGACTAGTGGTGACCAATGTTTGGGGACTAGTGGTGACCAATGTTTGGGGACTAGTGGTGACCAATGTTTGGGGGACTAGTGGGCTCAGGGTTTGGGGACTAGTGGTGACCAATGTTTGGGGACTAGTGGGATCAGGGTTTGGGGACTAGTGGTGACCAATGTTTGGGGACTAGTGGGATCAGGGTTTGGGGACTAGTGGTGACCAATGTTTGGGGACTAGTGGGCTCAGGGTTTGGGGACTAGTGGTGACCAATGTTTGGGGACTAGTGGGATCAGGGTTTGGGGACTAGTGGTGACCAATGTTTGGGGACTAGTGGGCTCAGGGTTTGGGGACTAGTGGTGACCAATGTTTGGGGACTAGTGGGCTCAGGGTTTGGGGACTAGTGGTGACCAATGTTTGGGGACTAGTGGGATCAGGGTTTGGGGACTAGTGGTGACCAATGTTTGGGGACTAGTGGTGACCAATGTTTGGGGACTAGTGGTGACAATGTTTGGGGACTAGTGGTGACCACTGTTTGGGAACTAGTGGGCTCAGGGTTTGGGGACTAGTGGTGACCAATGTTTGGGGACTAGTGGTGACCAATGTTTGGGGACTAGTGGTGACCAATGTTTGGGGACCAGTGTCAGAAATATTGTCTTACCACCGTCTTAACTCCGTACTAAAGCTTTTGCTACCAACGATGTTGCCGTTTACCCTCACGGTCAGTACAACCGCCGTCACTACTGCTGCTCAATTCATCACTGCTACAATGAGATGTGATTGTAAACAATGTGTGAATAGCACATGGGCACGTGCAAAATCTGCCAATATGTGCCTGTGTGCACGGGTACAATGTGCTCACAAAACATACACCACATGCATACATACGAGTATTTGGGGACAGCAAAGACCATACTTTGGGGACTAGTTGGGACCAAGACTTGAGGAGACCAGTGTTCAGGGACCAGTGATGGATGTTGGGGGGGGGGGGGGGGGGGGACTAGTTAACTGGTAGAGTACTAAATTATTTTTGGCCATCAAATCTTGTATACATGTCTTTGCCTGGTTACAACTAATGGGAGAGTGCCTATGGGCACTCTCCCATCAATTGTAACAAGGCAAACCCTTACAGACTAAATAATATCACTTCAAGGATAATACAAAGCACATCCACTGAATATGAGCCTTTAAGCTGTGGAACCGGCACTTCAGAATAAAGCCCAAATATGGGCTTCCAGCACTCTACCAGTTAACAAATAACATAAGTATACATTATATCCAATTCTTTTTATTTCACCACTGTCAGTTACATTATGCATATTAGCACATAAAACAATGTCAAAAGTCCAGGAAATCTTTATCGCCAAAGACATCTTTGAATGGTGCGTATTTCGTTGATCTTCGATCCTTTCTTCCCGAAATGGTGGATAACCATCTGATGATTGGCGGTGTCTTGGTTTTAGGTGGTTTTGATACACCTTTAACTTTGCTGTTTTCTTTGACTGCTGAATGTGTTTCTTTCGGAGTGTGCCCTCCAGATTTATTTGTTTGATTTTTAATAGCAGGATGCTTGGCCTTTGACACTGGAAGCTCGACTTCGTTGGGGGCGAATGGCCCATGTCGTGAGCTCCACTATCCATTTGAACTACATTTAGAATTTCAGTTTTCGTTTGGCCCAATGTTTGAGTTGAAGTAGCAATCCTTGTTTTGTGTGAACGTTGTCCGATACTTAAACCTTTGTTCTCTAGTGTAGCATGACCTTCGCACGGTGTTTGGTGGTCAGCCTGCTTAGCTGACTTTTATTACGGACTGGTTGGTCTCGTCTTGGTCCCTTTGCTGCAACTGCAGCTTGATCTGGTTCAAGCGTTTTCCTTCTTGCTTTTTCCACTGTTTTGTACAACAGTTCTACTAGTGCAGGCGTAGAAACAAGTAAAGTGGTCGTACCCGAAAAAAATTTGGGGCAAGGTGATTATTGTGTCATTTTGAAGAGGAATGTCTCCCGCAGAACATATTCAAAATCCGCAAAAATCCGCTTCGGGGAAAATGTTTTATAGCATTTATACTGATGGGGTAAGAGCGAATTTCGATCAATTTTCCGAAGCCAGCATTCCAACGTTTGCGAACGTGAGGACATGGATTTGTGTGAATCCAGTTTTTTCTACCCATTAACGCACATGGTATACAGAGTGTATCATCACAGTCCGTAACACCGGTGCGCATCCCTTACTAACTCAGAAATAGCTGAACCTGATGTCGCTCCGAAGAATTCATGTAGCGTCGGAAGTGGACAGAACTCTATCAACAAGGGAGATTTAGATAGTGTCAAGGAGTTGTATGATAATGTGCTGGACAGCTCAATAGCTCTTTCCGATGTTGCAAACTCAGCAGTTCGTAAGGGTAAACACTTGCCTCGACGAGTACAAAGCCAAACTGGCTGAACAATCGCGCACTGCTAAGCTATGGATACAATATCTAGATTATGTCCAGACACTGAAAATGTTCATCTGAGGTGAACGCCTTGGCGATTGGAATCTCCACCTTATTGCTGTCAGTAATATGTTGAACCTCTTCAATGCCACGGGACATGTACACTACGCTAAGAGTTGCAGGTTGTATCTGCAAATGATTCTTGAGCTCCCCGAGAAACATCCGTGGTTGTATGACAGCTTCGTCTTTAATGGTTTCCATGCTATACGCCAGAAATCCAGGGTTCGGACAGGCCTTTCAAGCGACTTTGTGATTGAACAAGTCCTCATGCGCTCAGTTAAAAGTCGAGGTGGACTAACGCGAGGTCGTGTGGTGACCGAATCAGTGCGTCATGAGTGGATTTACACCATGCATAAATGCGCTCAAATACACGAAGCTATGACAACGCTGACTGACATGAAACGCAGTACCAGTGAACAACATGTAGACATGGACACTTCTCGTCGTAAACGAGTCAACACCGACATGATGAAAATACTAGAATGGTTTGACTTGTACGATCCTTTCGATGAGAATGAAAGATTGCGCCCCTGACCTCCGGATTGTCAGCTTCCTTGGGTGATGGTATTAACTGCGACAATACCGAGCCAGTAGGGGCGGAGATACTCTCTAAACTAGACAATGTTGTTGTTTCTGATGCCTCCATCAAAAGGAGTGACTAAATTCGCACCTTAGACCATTTGAACTCCGGGGTGAAGTTGGATAACCAGAAGGTATCAATAGACCCATCAGCTCTATTCACTCGACTGATAGATATTGCTCAGAGGGAGCGCGACGTGGCAGAGTTCTTCGAGACGAACTGACTGTGATGCCAACAGCCCTCTTCAAAGACTTCTTTCTCAGAAAAGCAAACAAGGCAGACCTAGCAGCTGCAATAATAGATCGAGTAGCACTTTCGAAGCCGCCCTCTGATTCCGTGTACGTGCTTGACGGAGGAGCTCTACTCCACAGAGTCAAATGGAAGGCGAAGGCTACCTACTCGGAAGTAGCCCATCAGTATATTGGATATGTGACCAACAAATATGGGCAGAATTGATGTGCCCTCTCCGATGGTTATGGACAGCGACCAAACACGAAGAGTCATGAGCATAGAAAGAGAGTGTCAACGTGTGTGCCGATATCCGTTTGACAGACACCATGACTGCACACAAGAACCAGGAAAGGTTCTTGTCGAACGAGAATAACAAAATGCAGCTCATAAGATTGCTGTCCACATTAATGAGAGCGGATGGACATACTGTTAACTGCAGTTCGGGCGATGCTGATACCCTGATTGTTGAAAGTGCCATCAAACTTTCATCTCAAGGGAATTCAGTTGTCATTGCCGCAGATGATACTGGTGTACTAGTGCTATCCGTTCACCATTGGAATCATTCTTCGGCTGATGTTTATTTCCAATCAAAAGTACGGAAGTCACATATGGGTGGGGAGGAATGGAAGATCGCAGATATCATAGCGAAGATCGGAGAAACAACTAGGCGACACCTCCTGTTACTTCGGCAACGTTTGGCCACGGGAAAACACAGCTTCTCTAAGTTCTCAAGAGGTTATAAAAGTCAAGGGAGATTCAGAAGATATCAGCAACAATGCACGACAGCGCCGCATCTCAAGCAGAAATTGGAAGAATCGGCGCTGAACCGTTTGTAATGCTGTACTCTGGCAAGCAGTCAGACACATTGAATGGCTTGAGATACTCAAAGTTCATGACAATGGTAACTTCCAGCAAGACAGAAATCGAACCTCAGAAACTACCACCAACTGAACGCGCGGCATACTTTCACAGCCTGTGAGTCCACCTACAAACGGTGGAATGGAAGCAATTGGATATTGATATCCTAGATCCTCAAAAATGGGGCTGGGAAATTCTCGAAAATGAGTTGATACCCGTAATGACTGACCTGGATGCAGCGTCCGAAGCTCTCCTGAAATTTATACGTTGCAAATGCACAATGACCTCCAAACACCCCCCCCCCCCCCTTCCCCGGAAAGAATATACGCTCGTGTAGAAAGAACGCAATCATATGTGTCTCTGCTTGTGGAGACTGTTGAGGGGAGAATTGCCTGAACTCCGAGCCGGTTGAGATTGGAGACGAAACTGGCGACAGCAGAGTGCCTTGGGGAACACCAGCATGATTTCGGTCAGATCACATCTCGGGATTAAATCATTGCGAAGAAAGTTGATCGTTATCATTCTTCGCCATCTCGGGAGTTATAAAAAAATCGGTAGCAGAATTATAGCTCGTTTTTCTTTTCTGTTCAAATTCAATTTCGTATGGGTGTGAAAATTGAAGAAAATGGTATTCTGGGGCCACTTCCCTAACAGTTGCGAATTTTCTCATTCATTTGTCCGCTTTATAGGATTGGCATTCGTGCTTAAAGTACGAATGACGCGGAAAACTTCTCCAGATCTCACACAAAATATCAAGACTATTGAGAAATTGATGCCACTGAAGATTTTTTTTTCTATGAAACCCCTCCTTCGATGGCTAGACCACAAATGGTTCTTGTCTTTCGCTATCGTCTCTCTCTATATATACTACTCAAAGTTTGCTAAGCACCAAATACTTGACACATCACTGTGGAATTTGGTTGTGACATATTTGCGACATTTTTGGTGGATATGTTTGAGGAATGTATTGAGATGGTCCCCAGTGTTTACATTAGCTCTCTTGACATGCAGACTTTTCGTGACAGTCATGGAAAGCATGTACCCCATGATTTTCGTGATGTTTTCGTGTACTGTTTACATGTACATGACATGTGTATGGTATTCAGTCTTTATTTCAACACAAACTCTTGTGATTTAATGATTGAATATGGCAAATGCAAATGTAAGAAGACATTTGTTTGAAGCAGAAATGTGGCGGGCTGTAGGGATGGTGGAGCAAGGGGCTACCCATCGTCAGGTTGGTGAAGCCCTTGGTGTGCAGCATAAAGTGATCACCAGAGGCTGGGCAAGATTTCAGAAGTATGGCACACTAGTAAGACGGCATGGTGGTGGCAGAGACAGGGCAACATCTGCAGCTGAAGACCTGTTTTTGATCATTCAGGCCCGTAGAACAGCAACCCAGCTTCGCAGTGACCTCCAGAATGCATCCGGATAAATGTTTCGACGCAGACTGTCTGGGCAAGGTTGCACGAAGGTGGTCTCCAATCGAGAAGGCAATGTATTCGCATTCCGCTTTCACAGACTCACCACCAGGCACGATATGAATGGGCTATGGACCACGTTGGATGGATCAGAGAAGATTGACGGCCTGTCCTTTTTACAGATGAGTCAAGGTACTGCATAGACCACACAGATAGGCGTTCTAGGGTATGGAGAAGACCAGGACAGCGATTCCATGCAGCCAACATTGCTGTGCATGACCGCTATCGTGGAGGGTCAATCATGCACTGGGGCGGCATCAGCTGGGATGGACGTACAGAGCTCTGTGTCCCTGAACGTGGTACATTGACTACACAACGGTATATTGATGAGATTCTGGATGTCAACGTTAGATTGTATGCAGGTGCAGTAGGTGATAGATTCATTCTGATGGACGACAAATGCCCGTCCTCATGTTGTCCATGCTGTCGGGGAGTACTGACTGAGGGAGGGGATTGAGCGTGTGGACTGGCCAGTAAGATCCCTGATCTCAATCCAATCGCACATGTCTGGAATGAGTTACAGCTTACAATTTCAGCCCGTCCAGTCCAGCCAAGAAGTGTCCAGGAGCTTGGTGCCATGCTGGTCCAAGAATGGAACAACATCCAACAAAAGATCACCAGGAACCCGATTGGAGCATGAAAAGGAGTTGTCAAGCTTTAATTAACATTAATGGGTCTCATTCTCGATATTGAAGCCATACCAGTTCGCTCCGTCAACTTTTTGGCATATTGCAAAATTTCCTCTTTTTCCAAAAATATCCATTTTCCATGATTATCGTATTCAAAGGCTAAAAAATAATGTCAAACACAAATAAAATCTTAATTTCTGTACTTAAATAATTAAAGATATAATTAAATAAAAAGTATATACACTTTTCATAACAATATTTCAACTAAAACGTAAAACAGGTTGGTGCTTAGCAAACTTTAAGTAGTATATTTGTTTTGTCGCACGAGCGCTACCTGTCGTTACATTTTTATCTTTTCATTGGAACGACACCACATTCATTTGTCGTAGTTCACACCGAGAGAAACAGGTTTATACAGTCATTTATAGTGGGTTGAACTCTGAATATTAGTTGGATTCTCCCTTTTAGTAACTTCAGAGCGTGGTGTACTTACACCTTGCATGAAATCCCATCTCTCTTTATGTCCCACCAGCTCCCGAGGATAATTACCTTCTTTAAGTGCAAGAGCCATCACTTGCCATCTCTTAGGCTGAAATGTCTTTCGTTTTCTAAAGACTCGTTCAAGAGATCGGTGATGTTGGAACTCACAACTATTTCATCATTATAAATCTCCCTTCTCATCCCACGATAGATTTCGATCTACTTTCATACGGTTCAGTACAAAACTTTGCTTTACCCTTCATTGTTATTGGAACGGAATCTAAAATATCCTAGTTGAAGTTTTCACTCTCCGTTTTGATTTCGATTTTAACTGGTTCGGGAGTCTGGGCCTTTTTATGAAATGTTAAGAATCGTTGTAAGAGTTCGTTGTATTGCTTCATTTTGTCTTCCACTGTGAGATGCTCTTGTTCGAGAATGTCTCTCATCTCTTCATCGATCACTGACGCAGCTTTGACATTTGGAGTTCTATTGATTTTGTAGTGTGTCTCGCCCTGTAAACGTTCCAATATCCAAGGTTCCACTGAAACCATATTCTTGTCTTCTGTGTCATTAACTGTGTTAGGGTGGTGGAGCCAACCCCATTGTAACCTGCTCGGTACTAGGGCTGTCACGATTTTTTAATTTAGGAATCGATTAATCGTCGCATATAATCGACGATTAATCGTACCTAAATTCCCCCCCCCCCCCCCATCTCCCTCTCTTCGAAGTCGATAAAAATGAAGTTCAAGTCAGTTGACCTACCTCAAGGAAACAACGAAGATGATCCTTTTTTGGTGCTTTCAAAGCTTTGATGTTCTGAACTTTTGAACCGTCAGTGTAATAATCAAGACCGGTCGGCAGTTGCGAACTTTGCAACTGCCGACCGGTCTTGATTATTACACTGACGGTTCAAAAGTTCAGAACATCAAAGCTTTGATGAATGTACCTGGAAGACTATTGCTTCCAACAGCGTCTTGGGGTTTAACATCGATGTTCTTAACTCTTTACATTTAGAAACAATAGTTTTTTCATCGAATTTTCTATTAATTACTAAATGTCAAGAACGGGATACAATTTACCGATTATTCGACAACGAAAAATACTAATCGATTTCGCCGTGACCGATCAACAGTCGATTAGTAGATTAATCGTGACAGCCCTACTCGGTACCTTATTTGGTTTTCTTTCAGTTTCAAAAGTTCCTTTCTAGATGGTTTACCCTGGCTGCACCTTTGTCTTGTATGTCTTTTGAAATGGTCTTGCCTGTTAAATTGTTTCGAACATACAGTGTACATGGACGGCATTTCTGTGTCGATTTTAATTGCTCATGTCGTAAAATATTTTGCTGCAAAACACCTTGATGTTCACCCATGGCAAGTCAAAAGTGTAGTGAATAAGTTCTGGGAAACACCCCTTTATATACTCCACTCCACTCCACTCCACTCCCACTCCACTCCACTAGACCACTTGGGAGCGTGGTAGACTGTTGGACTTCTATGCCAGAGGTCCCGAGTTCGATCCCCGTCCGTGACGACCTGCGTAATGTTCTTGGGCAAGGCACTTTATCCCGGTTGCCTAAATGGGGGCACGATAACGCCGTGTACCAAGGCGTACTGCACGTCGATGGTACACATGTCTTCAACCGCTGTAACCCTGCTTGAACGGAGCTTGAACAGAGTTAGAATGTTGAGGAGCTGACAGTTGCTCGTCGTTGCTCGGTGGTTCTCTCTGGGTACTCCGGCTTACACAACCCGTAAAACTGTCCAGTAAAACTATCCTGGTCACAATTAGCCACTGTGCATAAGTATGTGACCTTAAACCCCAATAAATAAATAAATAACCACGAGACCACTTCAGTTTTTTTTTTTCGCGTCTTCGATGGTGTCGTATGTGCTTGTGTGCTTGTGGTCAATGCTCTCACAACACACTGCGCACACAGACACATGCAGCCATCGACAGAGCTTTCGCCCCTAAACCAACCCCGTGAGCTTCTTCCTTCTCCGGATAATGACTGACGTTTTCAATACTAGTGGCATCTAGCATCATTTCTTATTAATATGATCCTACTCTCCTTCTTCCGACTCGTCATTCGATTCTGCCTCCATTTCAAATGAATGTTGATCCAAGATGGGATTGAACAAAAACTTTCTCTTTTCCAGAGCATATTTCTGGGATTCAATAAGGTCGTAGTCTTCATTCTCTCTTAGGTGTTTTGCTGTTTTCTTGATTTTTTTATGGATGGGATCTCGCTGAAAATTTTGCATAAACACGAATGTGTTAAGATATCCTGCGCCGACTGCTTCTCTGACTCTACGTCTGGGATATGTAGCTGCTTCTTCGGTCGCTTCATCTTTATCCATTCCATCTTTTATGTAACCACTAAGAAGTTTCTCGAAATCCTTCTGAAAAATATCTTAAGCACCTCTAACGATACACGCCATCGGATCAGCGGAATCGTCTTCCTCCATTAATCCTTCTTCAGATTCTGTATTTTCTTCGCTTTCAGATTCTTCTGATTCCTTACTAGAATCATCCCTTGATGGAGGGTTACATTCGGTAGCAGCATGGCAGTATCGCATTGCGTTTTCACTCTTCGACGACCAGAGAACAAATGAGCACATTGTCATGTGAGCGTCCCTTTTATAGAACTTTTTTCAAGGATTGTCAATAGCCCATGGACTACTGGTTTAAGTAACTTTCCTAAAAATCCACCTTTTTATATTATTCGTCTTGCTTTCCGTTCAGGTAATACTTTGACTATTTTCCTCATTTTGTACTTGTGTGGAAAAAGAAGAGCTCTCTCGGATTTAGTCATTGGCACATTATAGTCCAAAAGGTTCATAGCACAATTACATATACATCGAATCAAATCATTACTTACCGTCTTCATCGTTGTTCTCGCTTCACGTCCGTTAGTGTGGGCAAGAAATCGCAGGATATCTAGGTGCCTGTTCAATCCTCCAATCCCTGCGTTTTTGGAGTCTTCATTTCTTTCGTGCCTCTCGGGACAATAACCATCTTCGTGACTTTTGCGCGTGAAGCTTCTGGAAAATTGTTTCCTACAAGATTTTACTCAAAGACGCGATTAAGGTACAACAGAACTATACCCCTACCCCCTCCCCTCCCTGCTATGGGTGTGTGTGATAAGGAAGGGGAGAATGGGTGAGAGAAAGAGAGACTTATCGTCGGTATAGTATGCAGATCAGTGTGATAAGTTTACCCTTACCCATATTGAAACTGTCTCGAAATCACCGAGAGTGATATATATAGAGAGAGAGAGAGAGAGAGAGAGAGAGAGAGAGAGAGAGAGAGAGAGAGAGAGAGAGAGAGAGAGAGAGACAGAGAGAGAGAGAGAGAGAGACAGACAGACAGACAGACAGACAGTGGCAGACAGACAGACAGACAGACAGACAGACAGACAGACAGACAGACAGACAGACAGACAGACAGACAGACAGTGAGACAGACAGACAGACAGACAGACAGACAGACAGACAGACAGTAGCAGACAGACAAGTTCTCTCTCTCTCGCTCTCTCCTCCATCCCCCCCCCTCTCTCTCTCTCTCTCCTTGTCTGAAAAAATTGAACCGCTTGTTTCGAGACAGTTTCAGTGTTGGTGGGGGTAATTGGAATTTAGTTTGCTGTTAAGTGTTTTTATGTAACCTTTAACACGCTATGAACGCAGAATATATGTTGTTTTTCCGTGACATTGTATTTCCGATACGATGGACACAACATAATTCGAGCTTATCTATTACTTACGTGATGTGGGTGGATGGGTGTAATTGCTTTAATACATCATTACAATATGTACGCCAAGTAGGTATAAGAACAGGCCAGCACGAGTTCAAGTATTGGACATAGAGGCCTTAAATGCATACATATACATTCTTGATGACAAGACACCGGGTAGGTACAATTAGGGTGGGAATTCGCTTGGGGGGGGATGTTTCTGTTTGACATTTCCAGTGGAATTCTCGATGGATAATATACTAGTGGGTATTCTTCTGTGGGACGGTACTGTGCGGAGGAAGAGGGGCTACTATCCCGGGGTTATACTTTGGAGGTGTGTGTGTGTGGGGGGGGGGGGGGCACCATCTTGTATACATATGTATTGCACCAGTGCACTACATGATTTACCACCATACAGATCATGTTTTAGTACAATGGTATAACAAAATTCACCATGGTATACCTGGAACATACAGTGGCATATTACGATACGCCATGATACCATGGATTACCGTGTAGTACCATGCAATAACATGATTTAGAACTATGGCACACCATAGTTTAGTATAATACATCGGTTTATCATGCTTTTAGTTTGGGTACCATGGTGTTTAATGTATGGCCGCTGTATATTACGGTATAACACCACTGGTTGAAAATCCACTGACTGACTACACGATCGTGTCTGGAATACTTTTTTGTGAAATAATGCAAAGTTATTGCGAAATAAAGCAATAGTTTTGCGAAATAACGCAATAGTTTTGTGATATAACGCAAAGGTTATTGCGAAATAACGCAATACTTTTGCGAAATAACGCAATAACTTTTGCGAAATAACGCAATAGTTTCGCGAAATAACGCAATACTTTTGCGAAATAACGCAAAACTTCTGCGAAATAACAAAATAACTTTTGCGAAATAACACAATAGTTTTGCGAAATAACGCAATAGTTTTGCGAAATAACGCAATAGTTTTGCGAAATAACGCAATAACTTATGCGAAATAACGCAATACTTTTGCGAAATAACGCAATACATCTGAAAAATAACACAATAACTTTTGCGAAATAACGCAAAAGTTTTGCGAAATAACACAAGGTTATTGCGAAATAACGCAATAGTTTTTGCAAAATAATGCAATAGTTTTGCGAAATAACGCAATAACTTTTGCGAAACAACGCAATAATTTTGAGACATAACGCAATACGTTTGTGAAATAACGTAATAGCTTTTGCAAAATAACGCAATACTTGTGCGAAATAACGCAACACTTTTGCAAAATAACGCAAAGTTATTGCGAAACAACGCAATACTTTTTCGAAATAACGCAATAACGTTTGCATTATTTCGCAAAAGTATTGCGTTATTTCGCAAAAAAAGTATTCCAGAAATAAATCTTGTTGACAGTTGGTCAATTTCAACCAGAGGTGTTATACCGTAATAATACCTTAAACGCCATAGTACCCAAAGTAAAAGAATGAAAATCACAGTGTATTATACTAAGCTATGGTGTAAAAAGGTACTAAACCATGGCTATACGACGGTGTACCACGGTAACCCATGGTTTCATGGCGCATCGTAATGTGCCATTGTATATTCCAGGTATACCATGGTCAATTTTGTTGCACCATGGTAGTATGACATGATCTGTATGGTGCTACCCCCTCCCCGTAAGAACACCCACCCCGATAGTACTCACCCGGAGCTTTGCTACCTAAAATGTATATGTATATATTTAAGGCTTTTAAGCCCAGTACTGAAACTCATGCTGGCCTGTTCTTATACCTGCTTGCCTTACATATTACAATGATTTATTAACGCAGCTACTCCCATCCATCCAAATCTCGTAAATAAAAGATACGGAAATTATGTTGTATCCATCGTATCGGCAATATAATACCACAAAAAACAACATATACACTGCGTTCATAGCATGTACACAGTTTAAAAAAAAAAACCCACTTAACAGCAAATTAAACAAAGAATACCCTCACCCACATTCGGCGATTGGGTTTCTTCCATGAATTCAGCGCACCCAGACAGTCAAGGAGGGAGAGACAATAAGCCTCGAACTAGTGTGTTTGAGAGAGCGGGGAGATGGGGTCTACCCATGTTGTGAGTACCTAGACAATACTGTTTGTGTCTACGCGAGGTTTTTCCTTGTTCTCGAAATGTCCTCGTGAGCCCCCACCCCACCCCACCCTAAGAATACTGAACCATGATATTGTATATTACTTTTCCGCGCTGAACCACTGTAGTCCAGGATATCATGGCGTACCATACTATATTGTAGCAGAACTCTACAAAAGAAAGATAAATTACCTTTCCAAGGTGACTTGACTCCGATGCAGTCGTCTTTTAAGATCGGTGATGCTTTCAGAGCTGTTGTTCAGAATCAAGTGAAGTCGTTCTATTTACTGATGGCGTCTTGGTATCTCGGATGCACTTGATGTTAAATCCGGAGTAGGAACCAGAGCTCATATGGAGACAGGCCGTTCGTACCACAATATCATGGTAGATCTAATGTGTACCCTAATAAAGTTTGGTATACAGTTGTACTATGACATGCCTTTAGAAATAATTCTGAACGAAATGATAATTAAGCCACATTTGTGACTAAATGGTCACGTTCGGACATCTTGAATTTCGGATCCACCCCAAAACACTCGTTCTCGTCACGTGATCATAACAAGAGTACCTGGGAAGTTTCGTAAATATTGATATATGCTATTTAAAAAATGAGATATGTGAAGAAAAATATTTGTATTTTCATCAAAAAGACAGTCGTGGCGTTGCACTGTGACATCTGGTGAAGATTTCAGCGATAGTTGGGTGTCTGACAAGCAAACATTCCACGCACTAAGCTTCAGAAGACGTGGACGGTCAGTCAGAGAATTTACCACATTCAGTCCAAAACCTCAAAACCTTGTAAATCCTCTTCGATTCGTGAAACAGGCGCGGATCCGATGTGGCATACTCCTCGCCAAACATCCAATATCAGCTTGGCATCAGATGTTATTCCATTCTTCCTGAAGTGCAGTGGCGAGTTCCCGGACATTAGTTGGAGGCAGTTGGCATTGTCGTACGCCTACCAAGCATATCCCGGACGTGCTCAATTGGTGAAAGGTCTGGACTTAGTGCTGGCCAAGGCCGCCAGCGACAGATGTGCGAAGCAGTGGTCAGACTATCTGAAAACGCCTACACAGCTGGAATTTGTAAGCTCGAAGACATCGAATAATTCCACATTTGACTGAACGTCACACATCGCAGCAATGCGTAATTGGTGTTCAGCACGACAGCGCTGGGTGGAGCAACGTCATGTAATGGTGAAATAGGGGTGGTGTGTGGATGACGAGTTGAACAGGTAACATAATTATTCCCACATATCCTTAGGTTGAAAGAATAGTAGAGAATATCTGTATTTTGGTGACCACGACGGATATGTGGGAATAATGATGTTACCTGTTCAACTCGTCATCCACACACCGCCCCTATTTCACAATTTTCGTTTAACTTATAAGTCCAATGACATCGTACTGCACCCATCATCTCTTACTTGTCGTTTTGGATAGAAGTAGGACAGACCTGCTCTACTCTGAGTGTTTTGGACAATTATTTAGTTTCTCTAACCCACTTACAACCCAATATTTTATACCTCCGCCAACCATATAACCTAATTACATCCAATTTCGTATTCCTATACTGTCATATTAGCTCCTTTAGCTCCTTCATGTAGCCTCAAATACTCGTATGTGCTTATGTGAAAATTCACTATGTGCTTTAAAACCGATGTGCCCATGTTTAAAACAGATGTGTCCGTATGTAAAACCGATTTGTCCGTATGAAAAACCGATTTGTCCGTATGTAAAACCGATGTGTCCATATGTAAAACTGATGTGTCCATATGAAAAACCTATGTGCATGTTTAAAACCGATTAACACCATGTAAAACCGATGTGCCCGTATGTAAAACCGATGTGCCCGTATGTAAAACCGATGTGCACGTATGTAAAACCGATGTGCACATATGTAAAACCGATGTGCACATATGTAAAAATGATGTGCACATATGGAAAACCTATGTGCACATATGTAAAACCGATGTGTCCATATGTAAAACTGATGTGCCCGCATGTAAAACCGATGTGCACGTATGTAAAACCGATGTGCACATATGTAAAACTGATGTACGCATGCGTGTATTTGAGGATACTTTTTTCTGTCTTATAAATCAGGATGTCCACCCAGTTCTCATTTGTTCTCAGAGCATTCAAAGGGAGAAGACATGCCGAGCCACAAGTGTAATTTCTGTAGGAAAGCATTCTCAAGTTGAAGAGCCTTTACACGCAATAGACACGAAGCTGGTTACTGCCTCAAGTGGTTTGGGATGACAGGTGAAGGCAATCAGTCAAACGAAGATTATAACTTGTCTGATTCTGACGAGTGCACATATTCAGAGTCAGACGATAGTGATACAACCACTGAAAATGAATATTCAGAAGAGGAAGATGGCGAAACGAACATAATAGACACTTTAATCATAAGAGCATATGAAGATAATACAGCTAAATTTCAGAGATTGAAAGTGTCGGACACAGAAAATGGCGTTGCCCACAGACGAAGCAACCAAAGCGGCCAGGGAAGCTCTTGGAGACAGCTTGAGACCTTCCCTCTGTAGAAGATTATTTAAGGCAATGAGTCGAGTAAGACACTTCAGACAACATCCAGTCTATGGAAAAATTAGACAAGAGGCCCCAGGGGGCCTGAGGGCGCTCAACTGACATGGTAGCCTAAATATCAACCCAGAGAATTGATTTCAACAAGTTGCATCTGCTCCTCCTAAGAAAAGCTTATACCAAATATCCAAATATTCTGACCAGTGGATCTAAAAAAGATCTTTAAAGAATATTCCTCATATTGAACTAAATTACAATTCAGGCTCCCACATGGAGCCCATATATGAACCCAGGGACTTGGCGTTAACAAACCTGAATCTCACACCCCTAAGGATGCTGCACACCAAATATCAAAACATTCATACATGTACTGCTGGATCTGAAGAAGAAGATTTTTAAAGAAAATTCCTCATTTTGAACTAAGTTGTCATTCAGGCTCCCATAGTGAGCCCAAATATAAACCAAGGGACTTGGCTTGAACAAACTTGAATCTCAGCCCCCCTAAGGTTGGTCCATGCCAAATATTAAAACATTCCAACTGCTGAATCTGAAGAAGAAGATTTTTAAAGAAAAATTCCTCATATTGACTAAGTTATAATTTGGGCTCCCACAGGGAGCCCAAATATGGACCCATGGACTTGGCTTTAACACACTTGAATCCCCCCTCCCCCAAGGATGCTACTCACCACATATCAAACCATTCCGACTGCTGGATCTGAAGAAGAAGATTTTTTAAGGAAATTCCTCATTTCGAACAAAGTTACAATTCAAGCTCCCACAGTGAGCCCAAATATGGACGTAGGGACATGGCTTGAACAAACTTGAATCTCACCCCCCCCCCCACCCCCCCCCCCCAAGGATGCTGCATACCAAATATCAAAACATTCCGACTGCTGGATCTAAAGAAGATTTTTAAAGAAAGTTCCTCATTTTGAACTAAGTTATAATTTAGGCTCCCACAGTGAGCCCAAATATGAACCCAGGAACTTAGCTTGAACAAAATTGAATCTCATCCCCATAAGCATGGTGCATACCCAATATCAAAAGATTCTGCCTGCTGGATCTTGAGGAGATTTTCAAAGAAATTTGCCTGAAATGCACTAAGTTCAAATTTGGGCTCCTATACTGAGCCCAAATATAAACCCAGGGGGCCGATTTGAACAAACTTGAATCAGATCCACCCCACAATGTTGCATACCAAATATCAAAAGATTCTGCCTGCTGGATCTGGAGAAGACGATTTTTTAAGAAATTTGCCTGAAATGCACCAAGTTCGAAATCGGGCTTCTATACTGAGCCCAAATATGAACCCAGGGGCCAATTTGAACAAACTTGAATCAGATCCACCCTACAATGTTGCATACCAAATATCAAAAGATTCTGCCTGCTGGATCTGGAGAAGAAGATTTTTTAATGTTTTTCCCATTGCCTACAGTGTTAAAAAGTGCTGACTCAGCACTTTTTCAAAGTCCCGAAACTGTACCCTATGATGAAACCGATGGCAATTTTTTTTTTACCAATTTTTTCTGTTGGTCCTAAGGAAGCTTCACACCAAACAAAAATTATCGGTGCCGTGCAGTTTTGGAGATATGGGCGTTTTAATTTTTTTCTATTTTTAGCTCCTGCGGTTCCCATGGGGCTACGGGGAAAAAAATCAGCATAAATTGGGTACTTACGACCCAATAAGCCCTCGCATAAAATTTGGTTCAAATCAGCCTCTCGGTTCGGAAAATAGAAATTTTGGGCGGGGCCAAAAATTTTCCCCCTCCCATAACGACGCCAAGTATAGCCCCACAAACTTCTCTTGAGCACATCTGAGTCTACACCTCAAAAGGAAGCTGCACACCAAATATCAAGTCTCTGCTACTGCTGGTTCATGAGAAGAAGATTTTTTAAGATTTCAGCACACTTTTTGGGTGTGGCCCTACCCACGGGCAAGGCAACTTGATTTGAACAAAATCAAATTGCGATGTCATAACAAACTATTATCTGAAATATCAATTAAATTGGTTCAGCGGTTTGGGAGAAGAAGACGCAAACACCATGTTCGCGGACGACGACGGACGACAACGAACGGTGAGTGATCACTATAGCTCTCCTGACTGAAAGTCAAGTGAGCTAAAAAACTGCTCAGCGGCTTCAAGATGAGGAGGATTGCGGAATGAACGAAGCTGAAAAATTCGCAACTGAGAAACGAAAATACTTGTTTGATCCATTATTAAGAAAATACACGTTTTCTGGATGTGCAGACAGCTTGGGATCATAACTAGAGAAAGTCCAGAAGAACAACAACAACAAAAACTGCCCCTTTTCAGGGACAAAAGACAGTTACTGGACATTTAATTTTGTTTATTGTATGCTTACCTGTAAAAGTATTGTACAACTACTTATTGTAGAAATTACTTATGGTGAAATTGTAAGATTACTTGTAAAAATTTATTGAAAATCCATTTTGACTTATTGTAAATCCATTTTAATTGATTGTAAAACCATTTTCACTTTGAAAAAATTACTTGTACATTTTTAAGTCTGATTGCAAATCCATTTTGACTATTCGTCCCCTGAGTTCCAAGGTGTTCTATGTGCCAGTAGGCATGCCAGTAGGCACATAGAACACATTGGAACTCAAGTGACGTATTGTAAAATCAATTAATTACTTGTAAAACTGATTTTATGTGAAAATAAAATTTAATAGAGAAAACATTTAGAGTTGTTCATTCCTTTTCAGCTTACCTATGAGTTGAGCATGCTATAGTAGTTTACTACAACACTTCGGATCACTCATCTATTCGCCACGCAGAAAATACTGCATGGCACGATCTGACTGGACAGTTGTTTGACCAATCAGAGAACGCCTGCGTGGGATAATTTTACAACACGCTTATCTATTGGTCCTATGGAACATACCACCGTGTGGAATGATCTGACTGGACAACTGTTTCACCAATCAGACACCGCCGCGATCTTACTGCGACGTGACACCATCTTATCTATGACATAATCAAACAGTGTACATGGTCTTTATCATATTAAGCTTCTTATAAACAAAGGAGCCCTTTATCATAATACCTTTATCTATGACATAATCAAACATACCAGTTGTCCCTTATCCATTTGCATAATTATTCAACGTGACACTATCATATCTTCTTATAAACAAAGTTTCCCTCTATCTTAATCACCATTATCTATGCATTGACAAAGACCAGGTGTTCTCTATCATAATTCCTTTATGACAAGTCTAAACAAACCAGGTAGTCTTCAAATTAATCTTTGTAGTTACATGTTCTTGACAACATTTACCTTAGAGATATTTACCAAGAAATAAAGTTATGGGAGGGGCAGGGAGGGGATAGGTGATGGTGGCAATCTTTTGTTAGTACTCATTGGATACCCCAGTTTGAATGCCCCCCCCCCCCCCCCACCCCAGCTTTGGGCTAGCCTTTGGGAGGGGAGGAACAGTCCAGGGCTTTGGTGGGGAGGGACTGGGCTTCTTGAAGGGGGAGCCCACATACAGGAAAGGCCAAAACAATGTGGGGAAAGCCTAAATAGGTTATACATAGCCCGGGTCCCAAAATGGGCTTTGAGGAAGGATAGCCTAATAAATAGGGTACAAACAGGGCAGATAGGGTAAGGGGGCGCCTAAAAATAACCTAGGCCTAGTGTGGAGAGGGGAGGGGACGGGGAGGGGAGGGCAGGCCTAACGGATCTGGGCGCCGGGGTAAAATGACCCCGGTCATGGTCGTACCCCGGGGTCCTGGTAAAGAGGGCAGATCTCTGCATCCTATACTACTAGTATAACCCATTGTTTTAGAACAAAGAAAAACCTTGTGGAGACACAAACACTATTGTCTAAGTACTCACAACATGGGGAGATCCCCCCCCCCCCCCCCCCCCGCTCACACACACACACACACAAGTTTGAGCCTTATTGTCTCTGTCTCTATGGCAGTCTCTGACTATCTGTCTGTATGTCTGTTTGTCTGCCTCACAACCTCGAGAAGACCCCCTCCCCCACACACAAGTTTGAGGTTCGCTCTCTCTCTTCTATCTCAGTCTGAATTCGGTGAACTCGTGAAATAACCAAGCCGCCGAAGTCGGCTTGGAGACACTTAGATTAATACAAGAAGGATTAAGAACCTACAGGTGTATATAACGTCCATACTATAATACCAATCTGAACCAGCAAGCACCATCTTGCAATGCCGCACTAGACGACCATGAATTAGCTCCACTATACAATACTGCTTGACCTAGCATTACGTACTACCTATACAAGTCATAAGATAATACAAACCATGTGGTCGATTAGTAGCACAAAGGTCTAATAATACACCTACATTGGTATATACCATCCACACATTCTACCACATTACCCCCGTTATGGACACCAATAGCGGTCAACGTCTCTTTGACGTCATGTGCGTATCATGACGTCGCGACGTCATTGTCAATGGCAACTGTTTTGTGGGGAAAACTTTAAAAAAAAAACACCTTCACCATCAATTGTCCATCACATATCCATACTGTATACCCATAGCCCTGTGTGTACGTATATACCATAGCACACTATACATGCAAAACGTGAAGCACTTGCTGGACCTAGCTGGACGAAGCCGAAGTTTTACATCGGAAAAGATTCACCGGCAAATGTCTCTGGTTCCTATGGGAATTTAACAACACTAGTTGCACCGGCAAAGCTTCGGGTAATAAGGCACGATCGGGTACATTCTATACTACTCATATATACTGCGTTCATAGCATGTACAAGGTTACAGACGACACTTGACAGAAAATTAAACCCCCTTTTCGTCGATTTCCCCCACAGACCGCTGCCGAGTATTATAGATTTAACTCAAAGATGCGATTAAGATACATCGGAACTATATCTCCCCCCCCCCCTCGTTATGAGTATGTGTGATAACGAGGGACGGAGGGTGAATGAGGGGAGAATACGGGAGAGAAAGGAGACTTAGCTGTGCATTGTGAACATCAGTGTGGTAAGATTGCACTCACCCACATTGAAACTGTCTCGAAATAACCGAGAGTGATAGAGAGAGGAGATCGAGCGAGAGAGATACAGACACAATAAGCCACAAACCTGAGTGTGTGTGGGTGTGTGTGTGTGTGTGGGGGGGGGGGGGGGGGGTTCTTCCCAATGTGAAGAGCACCTGGTCAATAGTGTTTGTGTCTCCACAAGATTTTTCTTTGTTCTCGCTTCCCAATGTGATGAGCACCTTGTCAATAGTGTTTGTGTCTCCACAAGATTTTTCTTTGTTCTCGCTATGACATCACAAATAAAACAATGGGTTAGGGTTTGCAACTCTACCGGTGGGTAGTAACACAGAAAGGAACCATACTGGTGGGAATTGTCTCTGTATATTCTCCGACTAACTCTCGGGGGGGGGGGGTCCTTCGGGGAAAATTTCAAAGGCTGATATACCGGGGTGCACTCTTGGGAAAGGGTCTTTATGAGGAGAACACTCGCGTCGCGGGTACTATCAGGATGGGTACTCATTTGGGGGCCTCGGCACCAGCACCAACGTGTTGATACACCGTGGTATCCTCTGGTACTTAAGTTGAAAATTTGGTGTAAACCTGCCATGTATACCACGCATGGTAAACCATGGCACATTCATAATATTAAAGGGGCTGGAGGGGGAACGGGGCACGGGCAACTATTCTTCATGGTATTTTTTGCAATTTAATTACAGAAACGAGTTGCAAAATGAAAAGACGTAGTTTTGTTAATCCAAAAGCACTCATTTCTATGCTATATAAAAGTTTTGTTAATCCAAAAGCACTCATTTGTATGCTATATAAAAGTTTTTGTTTATCCAAAAGAACTCATTTGTATGCTATATAAAAGTTTTGTTAATCCAAAAGCACTCATTTGTATGCTATATAAAAGTTTTGTTAATCCAAAAGCACTCATTTGTATGCTATATAAAAGTTTTGTTAATCCAAAAGCACTCATTTGTATGCTATATAAAAGTTTTGTTAATCCAAAAGCAATCATTTGGATGATATATAAAAGTTTTGTTAATTCAAAAGCACTCATTTGTATGCTATATAAAAGTTTTGTTAATCCAAAAGCAATCATTTGGATGATATATAAAAGTTTTGTTAATCCAAAAGCACTCATTTGTATGCTATATAAAAGTTTTGTTAATCCAAAAGCACTCATTTGTATGCTATATAAAAGTTTTGTTAATCCAAAAGCACTCATTTGTATGCTATATAAAAGTTTTGTTAATCCAAAAGCACTCATTTGTATGCTATATAAAAGTTTTGTAAATCCAAAAGCACTCATTTGTATGCTATATAAAAGTTTTGTTAATCCAAAAGCACTCATTTGTATGCTATATAAAAGTTTTGTTAATCCAAAAGCACTCATTTGTATGCTATATAAAAGTTTTGTTAATTCAAAAGCACTCATTTGTATGCTATATAAAAGTTTTGTTAATCCAAAAGCACTCATTTGTATGCTATATAAAAGTTTTGTTAATCCAAAAGCACTCATTTGTATGCTATATAAAAGTTTTGTTAATCCAAAAGCACTCATTTGTATGCTATATAAAAGTTTTGTTAATCCAAAAGCACTAATTTGTATGCTATATAAAAGTTTTGTTAATCCAAAAGCACTCATTTGTATGCTATATAAAAGTTTTTGTTAATCCAAAAGCACTCATTTGTATGCTATATAAAAGTTTTGTTAATCCAAAAGCACTCATTTGTATGCTATATAAAAGTTTTGTTAATCCAAAAGCACTCATTTGTATGCTATATAAAAATTTTTTAAAAATAAATATAAAGTTTTGTTCAATTTGACAGTCAAGAAGAGGTTTTGTTATGGACCGTCGTCGGTACGTTTGTCCGTCTGTACGTTAACACGTCCCAGACTGCAGGCCATCTTTTTGTATCGATCTTTACGAAAATTCCCAGGTACTGTTGTTTGACCGTGTGACAGGAACGGGTGTTTTGGGGTTGATTCGAAATGGTTGACCCCCATACAGATTATGTCATAGTATCATGGAAAAACAAACTGTACAATGGTATATCTTGGGTGTACCAGGGTATATTATGGTACGCCATGCTATCACAGATTATTCATTTATTTATTTAATTATTCGTGTTTAAAGTCACATATTTTTATACTTCTGCACAATGGCTAATCATTACCCCCCGACTCTGTCTCTATCTCTACCTGCCTGCCTCACCCCCCCCACCCCTCCCCTATCTCTCTCCTGTTGTCTACACAACGCTGACGAGACAGTTGCTGTGAACCCATAAATTCGCGAGAGAACATGAAATCGTTGGAGAACCAAATTCATAGTCTGGTTATTCGGCTGGACTTAGTTGAGGTTCGTTAATACCACCGCTCACTTCGTGTTAATACCACCGCTCACTTCGTGTTAATACCACCGCTCACTTCGTGTTAATACCACCGCTCACTTCGTGTTAATACCACCGCTCACTTCGTGTTAATACCACCGCTCACTTCGTGTTAATACCACCGCTCACTTCGTGTTAATACCACCGCTCACTTCGTGTTAATACCACCGCTCACTTCGTGTTAATACCACCGCTCACTTCGTGTTAATACCAGCGCTCACTTCGTGTTAATACCACGGCTCACTTCGTGTTAATACCACCGCTCACTTCGTGTTAATACCACGGCTCACTTCGTGTTAATACCACCGCTTACTTCGTGTTAATACCACCGCTCACTTCGTGTTAATACCACCGCTCACTTCGTGTTAATACCACCGCTCACTTCGTGTTAATACCACCGCTCACTTCGTGTTAATACCACCGCTCACTTCGTGTTAATACCACCGCCCACTTCGTGTTAATACCACCGCTCACTTCGTGTTAATACCACCGCTCACTTCGTGTTAATACCACCGCTCACTTCGTGTTAATACCACCGCTCACTTCGTGTTAATACCACCGCTCACTTCGTGTTAATACCACCGCTCACTTCGTGTTAATACCACCGCTCACTTCGTGTTAATACCACCGCTCACTTCGTGTTAATACCACCGCTCACTTCGTGTTAATACCACGGCTCACTTCGTGTTAATACCACCGCTCACTTCGTGTTAATACCACCGCTCACTTCGTGTTAATACCACCGCTCACTTCGTGTTAATACCACCGCTCACTTCGTGTTAATACCACCGCTCACTTCGTGTTAATACCACCGCTCACTTCGTGTTAATACCACCGCTCACTTCGTGTTAATACCACCGCTCACTTCGTGTTAATACCACCGCTCACTTCGTGTTAATTCCACCGCTCACTTCGTGTTAATACCACCGCTCACTTCGTGTTAAGATCACCGCTTACTTCGTGTTAATACCACCGCTTACTTCGTGTTAATACCACGGCTCACTTCGTGTTAATACCACCGCTCACTTCGTGTTAATACCACCGCTTACTTCGTGTTAATACCACCGCTCACTTCGTGTTAATACCACCGCTCACTTCGTGTTAATACCACCGCTCACTTCGTGTTAATACCACCGCTCACTTCGTGTTAATACCACCGCTCACTTCGTGTTAATACCACTGCTTACTTCGTGTTAATACCACCGCTCACTTCGTGTTAATACCACCGCTCACTTCGTGTTAATACCACCGCTTACTTCGTGTTAATACCACCGCTCACTTCGTGTTAATACCACCGCTCACTTCGTTAGATGAGGTTCGCTAATACCACGGCTCACTTCGTGTTAATACCACCGCTTACTTCGTGTTAATACCACCGCTCACTTCGTGTTAATACCACCGCTCACTTCGTGTTAATACCACCGCTTACTTCGTGTTAATACCACCGCTCACTTCGTGTTAATACCACCGCTCACTTCGTGTTAATACCACCGCTTACATCGTGTTAATACCACCGCTCACTTCGTGTTAATACCACCGCTTACATCGTGTTAATACCACCGCTCACTTCGTGTTAATACCACCGCTCACTTCGTGTTAATACCACCGCTTACATCGTGTTAATACAACCGCTTACTTCGTGTTAATACCACCGCTTACTTCGTGTTAATACCACCGCTTACTTCGTGTTAATACCACCGCTCACTTCGTGTTAATACCACCGCTCACTTCGTGTTAATACCACCGCTCACTTCGTGTTAATACCACCGCTCACTTCGTGTTAATACCACCGCTCACTTCGTGTTAATACCACCGCTCACTTCGTGTTAATACCACCGCTCACTTCGTGTTAATACCACCGCTCACTTCGTGTTAATACCACCGCTCACTTCGTGTTAATACCACCGCTTACTTCGTGTTAATACCACCGCTTACTTCGTGTTAATACCACCGCTTACTCCGTGTTAATACCACCGCTCACTTCGTGTTAATACCACCGCTCACTTCGTGTTAATACCACCGCTTACTTCGTGTTAATACCACCGCTTACTTCGTGTTAATACCACCGCTCACTTCGTGTTAATACCACCGCTCACTTCGTGTTAATACCACCGCTTACTTCGTGTTAATACCACCGCTCACTTCGTGTTAATACCACCGCTCACTTCGTGTTAATACCACCGCTCACTTCGTGTTAATACCACCGCTTACTTCGTGTTAATACCACCGCTCACTTCGTGTTAATACCACCGCTTACTTCGTGTTAATACCACCGCTCACTTCGTGTTAATACCACCGCTCACTTCGTGTTAATACCACCGCTCACTTCGTTAGATGAGGTTCGCTAATACCACCGCTCACTTCGTGTTAATACCACCGCTCACTTCGTGTTAATACCACAGCTCACTTCGTGTTAATACCACCGCTCACTTCGTGTTAATACCACCGCTCACTTCGTGTTAATATCACCGCTCACTTCGTGTTAATACCACCGCTTACTTCGTGTTAATACCACCGCTCACTTCGCGTTAATACCACCGCTCACTTCGTGTTAATACCACCGCTCACTTCGTGTTAATACCACCGCTCACTTCGTGTTAATACCACCGCTTACTTCGTGTTAATACCACCGCTCACTTCGTGTTAATACCACCGCTCACTTCGTGTTAATACCACCGCTTACATCGTGTTAATACCACCGCTCACTTCGTGTTAATACCACCGCTTACATCGTGTTAATACCACCGCTCACTTCGTGTTAATACCACCGCTCACTTCGTGTTAATACCACCGCTTACATCGTGTTAATACAACCGCTTACTTCGTGTTAATACCACCGCTTACTTCGTGTTAATACCACCGCTTACTTCGTGTTAATACCACCGCTCACTTCGTGTTAATACCACCGCTCACTTCGTGTTAATACCACCGCTCACTTCGTGTTAATACCACCGCTCACTTCGTGTTAATACCACCGCTCACTTCGTGTTAATACCACCGCTCACTTCGTGTTAATACCACCGCTCACTTCGTGTTAATACCACCGCTCACTTCGTGTTAATACCACCGCTCACTTCGTGTTAATACCACCGCTTACTTCGTGTTAATACCACCGCTTACTTCGTGTTAATACCACCGCTTACTCCGTGTTAATACCACCGCTCACTTCGTGTTAATACCACCGCTCACTTCGTGTTAATACCACCGCTTACTTCGTGTTAATACCACCGCTTACTTCGTGTTAATACCACCGCTCACTTCGTGTTAATACCACCGCTCACTTCGTGTTAATACCACCGCTTACTTCGTGTTAATACCACCGCTCACTTCGTGTTAATACCACCGCTCACTTCGTGTTAATACCACCGCTCACTTCGTGTTAATACCACCGCTTACTTCGTGTTAATACCACCGCTCACTTCGTGTTAATACCACCGCTTACTTCGTGTTAATACCACCGCTCACTTCGTGTTAATACCACCGCTCACTTCGTGTTAATACCACCGCTCACTTCGTTAGATGAGGTTCGCTAATACCACCGCTCACTTCGTGTTAATACCACCGCTCACTTCGTGTTAATACCACAGCTCACTTCGTGTTAATACCACCGCTTACTTCGTGTTAATACCACCGCTCACTTCGTGTTAATACCACCGCTCACTTCGTGTTAATACCACCGCTCACTTCGTGTTAATACCACCGCTCACTTCGTGTTAAAACCACCGCTCACTTCGTGTTAATACCACCGCTCACTTCGTTAGATGAGGTTCGCTAATACCACCGCTCACTTCGTGTTAATACCACCGCTCACTTCGTGTTAATACCACCGCTTACTTCGTGTTAATACCACCGCTCACTTCGTGTTAATACCACCGCTCACTTCGTGTTAATACCACCGCTTACTTCGTGTTAATACCACCGCTCACTTCGTGTTAATACCACCGCTCACTTCGTGTTAATACCACCGCTCACTTCGTGTTAATACCACCGCTCACTTCGTGTTAATACCACCGCTCACTTCGTGTTAATACCACCGCTCACTTCGTGTTAATACCACCGCTTACTTCGTGTTAATACCACCGCTCACTTCGTGTTAATACCACCGCTTACTTCGTATTAATACCACCGCTCACTTCGTGTTAATACCACCGCTCACTTCGTGTTAATACCACCGCTTACTTCGTGTTAATACCACCGCTTACTTCGTGTTAATACCACCGCTCACTTCGTGTTAATACCACCGCTTACTTCGTGTTAATACCACCGCTCACTTCGTGTTAATACCACCGCTCACTTCGTGTTAATACCACCGCTTACTTCGTGTTAATACCACCGCTCACTTCGTGTTAATACCACCGCTCACTTCGTGTTAATATCACCGCTCACTTCGTGTTAATACCACCGCTTACTTCGTGTTAATACCACCGCTTACTTCGTGTTAATACCACCGCTCACTTCGTGTTAATACCACCGCTCACTTCGTGTTAATACCACCGCTTACTTCGTGTTAATACCACCGCTCACTTCGTGTTAATACCACCGCTTACTTCGTGTTAATACCACCGCTCACTTCGTGTTAATACCACCGCTCACTTCGTGTTAATACCACCGCTTACTTCGTGTTAATACCACCGCTCACTTCGTGTTAATACCACCGCTCACTTCGTGTTAATACCACCGCTCACTTCGTGTTAATACCACCGCTCACTTCGTGTTAATACCACCGCTCACTTCGTGTTAATACCACCGCTTACTTCGTGTTAATACCACCGCTTACTTCGTGTTAATACCACCGCTTACTTCGTGTTAATACCACCGCTTACTTCGTGTTAATACCACCGCTCACTTCGTGTTAATACCACCGCTCACTTCGTGTTAATACCACCGCTCACTTCGTGTTAATACCACCGCTCACTTCGTGTTAATACCACCGCTCACTTCGTGTTAATACCACCGCTCACTTCGTGTTAATACCACCGCTTACTTCGTGTTAATACCACCGCTCACTTCGTGTTAATACCACCGCTTACTTCGTGTTAATACCACCGCTCACTTCGTGTTAATACCACCGCTTACTTCGTGTTAATACCACCGCTTACTTCGTGTTAATACCACCGCTTACTTCGTGTTAATACCACCGCTTACTTCGTGTTAATACCACCGCTTACTTCGTGTTAATACCACCGCTCACTTCGTGTTAATACCACCGCTTACTTCGTGTTAATACCATCGCTTACTTCGTGTTAATACCACCGCTCACTTCGTGTTAATACCACCGCTTACTTCGTGTTAATACCACCGCTTACTTCGTGTTAATACCACCGCTCACTTCGTGTTAATACCACCGCTCACTTCGTGTTAATACCACCGCTTACTTCGTGTTAATACCACCGCTCACTTCGTGTTAATACCACCGCTCACTTCGTGTTAATACCACCGCTCACTTCGTGTTAATACCACCGCTCACTTCGTGTTAATACCACCGCTTACTTCGTGTTAATACCACCGCTCACTTCGTGTTAATACCACCGCTCACTTCGTGTTAATACCACCGCTCACTTCGTGTTAATACCACCGCTTACTTCGTGTTAATACCACCGCTTACTTCGTGTTAATACCACCGCTCACTTCGTGTTAATACCACCGCTCACTTCGTGTTAATACCACCGCTCACTTCGTGTTAATACCACCGCTCACTTCGTGTTAATACCACCGCTTACTTCGTGTTAATACCACCGCTCACTTCGTGTTAATACCACCGCTCACTTCGTGTTAATACCACCGCTCACTTCGTGTTAATACCACCGCTCACTTCGTGTTAATACCACCGCTCACTTCGTGTTAATACCACCGCTTACTTCGTGTTAATACCACCGCTTATTTCGTGTTAATACCACCGCTTACTTCGTGTTAATACCACCGCTTACTTCGTGTTAATACCACCGCTCACTTCGTGTTAATACCACCGCTCACTTCGTGTTAATACCACCGCTCACTTCGTGTTAATACCACCGCTCACTTCGTGTTAATACCACCGCTCACTTCGTGTTAATACCACCGCTCACTTCGTGTTAATACCACCGCTCACTTCGTGTTAATACCACCGCTCACTTCGTGTTAATACCACCGCTCACTTCGTGTTAATACCACCGCTTACTTCGTGTTAATACCACCGCTTACTTCGTGTTAATACCACCGCTTACTTCGTGTTAATACCACCGCTTACTTCGTGTTAATACCACCGCTTACTTCGTGTTAATACCACCGCTCACTTCGAGTTAATACCACCGCTTACTTTGTGTTAATACCACCGCTTACTTCGTGTTAATACCACCGCTCACTTCGTGTTAATTCCACCGCTTACTTCGTGTTAATACCACCGCTCACTTCGTGTTAATACCACCGCTCACTTCGTGTTAATACCACCGCTCACTTCGTGTTAATACCACCGCTCACTTCGTGTTAATACCACCGCTCACTTCGTGTTAATACCACCGCTTACTTCGTGTTAATACCACCGCTTACTTCGTGTTAATACCACCGCTTACTTCGTGTTAATACCCCCGCTCACTTCGTGTTAATACCACCGCTTACTTCGTGTTAATACCACCGCTCACTTCGTGTTAATACCACCGCTCACTTCGTGTTAATACCACCGCTCACTTCGTGTTAATACCACCGCTTACTTCGTGTTAATACCACCGCTTACTTCGTGTTAATACCACCGCTCACTTCGTGTTAATACCACCGCTTACTTCGTGTTAATACCACCGCTTACTTCGTGTTAATACCACCGCTCACTTCGTGTTAATACCACCGCTCACTTCGTGTTAATACCACCGGTTACTTCGTGTTAATACCACCGCTCACTTCGTGTTAATACCACCGCTCACTTCGTGTTAATACCACCGCTCACTTCGTGTTAATACCACCGCTCACTTCGTGTTAATACCACCGCTTACTTCGTGTTAATACCACCGCTTACTTCGTGTTAATACCACCGCTCACTTCGTGTTAATACCACCGCTCACTTCGTGTTAATACCACCGCTCACTTCGTGTTAATACCACCGCTCACTTCGTGTTAATACCACCGCTCACTTCGTGTTAATACCACCGCTCACTTCGTGTTAATACCACCGCTCACTTCGTGTTAATACCACCGCTCACTTCGTGTTAATACCACCGCTCACTTCGTGTTAATACCACCGCTCACTTCGTGTTAATACCACCGCTCACTTCGTGTTAATACCACCGCTTACTTCGTGTTAATACCACCGCTTACTTCGTGTTAATACCACCGCTTACTTCGTGTTAATACCACCGCTTACTTCGTGTTAATACCACCCCTCACTTCGTGTTAATACCACCGCTCACTTCGTGTTAATACCACCGCTCACTTCGTGTTAATACCACCGCTTACTTCGAGTTAATACCACCGCTTACTTCGTGTTAATACCACCGCTTACTTCGTGTTAATACCACCGCTTACTTCGTGTTAATACCTCCGCTTACTTCGTGTTAATACCACCGCTCACTTCGTGTTAATACCACCGCTCACTTCGTGTTAATACCACCGCTCACTTCGTGTTAATACCACCGCTCACTTCGTGTTAATACCACCGCTCACTTCGTGTTAATACCACCGCTTACTTCGTGTTAATACCACCGCTCACTTCGTGTTAATACCACCGCTCACTTCGTGTTAATACCACCGCTCACTTCGTGTTAATACCACCGCTCACTTCGTGTTAATACCACCGCTCACTTCGTGTTAATACCACCGCTCACTTCGTGTTAATACCACCGCTTACTTCGTGTTAATACCACCGCTCACTTCGTGTTAATACCACCGCTCACTTCGTGTTAATACCACCGCTCACTTCGTGTTAATACCACCGCTCACTTCGTGTTAATACCACCGCTCACTTCGTGTTAATACCACCGCTCACTTCGTGTTAATACCACCGCTCACTTCGTGTTAATACCACCGCTTACTTCGTGTTAATACCACCGCTTACTTCGTGTTAATACCACCGCTCACTTCGTGTTAATACCACCGCTCACTTCGTGTTAATACCACCGCTCACTTCGTGTTAATACCACCGCTCACTTCGTGTTAATACCACCGCTTACTTCGTGTTAATACCACCGCTTACTTCGTGTTAATACCACCGCTCACTTCGTGTTAATACCACCGCTTACTTCGTGTTAATACCACCGCTTACTTCGTGTTAATACCACCGCTCACTTCGTGTTAATACCACCGCTCACTTCGTGTTAATACCACCGGTTACTTCGAGTTAATACCACCGCTCACTTCGTGTTAATACCACCGCTCACTTCGTGTTAATACCACCGCTCACTTCGTGTTAATACCACCGCTCACTTCGTGTTAATACCACCGCTTACTTCGTGTTAATACCACCGCTCACTTCGTGTTAATACCACCGCTCACTTCGTGTTAATACCACCGCTCACTTCGTGTTAATACCACCGCTTACTTCGTGTTAATACCACCGCTCACTTCGTGTTAATACCACCGCTCACTTCGTGTTAATACCACCGCTCACTTCGTGTTAATACCACCGCTTACTTCGTGTTAATACCACCGCTCACTTCGTGTTAATACCACCGCTTACTTCGTGTTAATACCACCGCTCACTTCGTGTTAATACCACCGCTCACTTCGTGTTAATACCACCGCTCACTTCGTTAGATGAGGTTCGCTAATACCACCGCTCACTTCGTGTTAATACCACCGCTCACTTCGTGTTAATACCACAGCTCACTTCGTGTTAATACCACCGCTTACTTCGTGTTAATACCACCGCTCACTTCGTGTTAATACCACCGCTCACTTCGTGTTAATACCACCGCTCACTTCGTGTTAATACCACCGCTCACTTCGTGTTAAAACCACCGCTCACTTCGTGTTAATACCACCGCTCACTTCGTTAGATGAGGTTCGCTAATACCACCGCTCACTTCGTGTTAATACCACCGCTCACTTCGTGTTAATACCACCGCTCACTTCGTGTTAATACCACCGCTTACTTCGTGTTAATACCACCGCTCACTTCGTGTTAATACCACCGCTCACTTCGTGTTAATACCACCGCTCACTTCGTGTTAATACCACCGCTCACTTCGTGTTAATACCACCGCTCACTTCGTGTTAATACCACCGCTCACTTCGTGTTAATATCACCGCTCACTTCGTGTTAATACCACCGCTTACTTCGTGTTAATACCACCGCTTACTTCGTGTTAATACCACCGCTCACTTCGTGTTAATACCACCGCTTACTTCGTGTTAATACCACCGCTCACTTCGTGTTAATACCACCGCTTACTTCGTGTTAATACCACCGCTCACTTCGTGTTAATACCACCGCTCACTTCGTGTTAATACCACCGCTCACTTCGTGTTAATACCACCGCTCACTTCGTGTTAATACCACCGCTCACTTCGTGTTAATACCACCGCTCACTTCGTGTTAATACCACCGCTCACTTCGTGTTAATACCACCGCTCACTTCGTGTTAATACCACCGCTCACTTCGTGTTAATACCACCGCTCACTTCGTGTTAATACCACCGCTTACTTCGTGTTAATACCACCGCTTACTTCGTGTTAATACCACCGCTTACTTCGTGTTAATACCACCGCTTACTTCGTGTTAATACCACCGCTCACTTCGTGTTAATACCACCGCTCACTTCGTGTTAATACCACCGCTCACTTCGTGTTAATACCACCGCTCACTTCGTGTTAATACCACCGCTCACTTCGTGTTAATACCACCGCTGACTTCGTGTTAATACCACCGCTCACTTCGTGTTAATACCACCGCTCACTTCGCGTTAATACCACCGCTCACTTCGTGTTAATACCACCGCTCACTTCGTGTTAATACCACGGCTCACTTCGTGTTAATACCACCGCTCACTTCGTGTTAATACCACCGCTCACTTCGTGTTAATACCACGGCTCACTTCGTGTTAATACCACCGCTCACTTCGTGTTAATATCACCGCTTACTTCGTGTTAATACCACCGCTCACTTCGTGTTAATACCACGGCTCACTTCGTGTTAATACCACCGCTCACTTCGTGTTAATACCACCGCTTACTTCGTGTTAATACCACCGCTCACTTCGTGTTAATACCACCGCTCACTTCGTGTTAATACCACCGCTCACTTCGTGTTAATACCACCGCTCACTTCGTGTTAATACCACCGCTCACTTCGTGTTAATACCACCGCTCACTTCGTGTTAATACCACCGCTTACATCGTGTTAATACCACCGCTTACTTCGTGTTAATACCACCGCTTACTTCGTGTTAATACCACCGCTCACTTCGTGTTAATACCACCGCTCACTTCGTGTTAATACCACCGCTCACTTCGTGTTAATACCACCGCTCACTTCGTGTTAATACCACCGCTTACTTCGTGTTAATACCACCGCTCACTTCGTGTTAATACCACCGCTTACTTCGTGTTAATACCACCGCTTACTTCGTGTTAATACCACCGCTCACTTCGTGTTAATACAACCGCTTACTTCGTGTTAATACCACCGCTCACTTCGTGTTAATACCACTGCTTACTTCGTGTTAATACCACCGCTCACTTCGTGTTAATACCACCGCTCACTTCGTGTTAATACCACCGCTTACTTCGTGTTAATACCACCGCTCACTTCGTGTTAATACCACCGCTCACTTCGTGTTAATACCACCGCTCACTTCGTGTTAATACCACCGCTCACTTCGTGTTAATACCACCGCTCACTTCGTGTTAATACCACCGCTCACTTCGTGTTAATACCACCGCTCACTTCGTGTTAATACCACCGCTTACTTCGTGTTAATACCACCGCTCACTTCGTGTTAATACCACCGCTTACTTCGTGTTAATACCACCGCTTACTTCGTGTTAATACCACCGCTCACTTCGTGTTAATACCACCGCTCACTTCGTGTTAATACCACCGCTCACTTCGTGTTAATACCACCGCTCACTTCGTGTTAATACCACCGCTCACTTCGTGTTAATACCACCGCTCACTTCGTGTTAATACCACCGCTTACTTCGTGTTAATACCACCGCTCACTTCGTGTTAATACCACCGCTTACTTCGTGTTAATACCACCGCTCACTTCGTGTTAATACCACCGCTTACTTCGTGTTAATACCACCGCTTACTTCGTGTTAATACCACCGCTTACTTCGTGTTAATACCACCGCTTACTTCGTGTTAATACCACCGCTTACTTCGTGTTAATACCACCGCTTACTTCGTGTTAATACCACCGCTTACTTCGTGTTAATACCACCGCTTACTTCGTGTTAATACCACCGCTTACTTCGTGTTAATACCACCGCTCACTTCGTGTTAATACCACCGCTCACTTCGTGTTAATACCACCGCTTACTTCGTGTTAATACCACCGCTCACTTCGTGTTAATACCACCGCTCACTTCGTGTTAATACCACCGCTCACTTCGTGTTAATACCACCGCTTACTTCGTGTTAATACCACCGCTCACTTCGTGTTAATACCACCGCTCACTTCGTGTTAATACCACCGCTCACTTCGTGTTAATACCACCGCTTACTTCGTGTTAATACCACCGCTTACTTCGTGTTAATACCACCGCTCACTTCGTGTTAATACCACCGCTCACTTCGTGTTAATACCACCGCTCACTTCGTGTTAATACCACCGCTCACTTCGTGTTAATACCACCGCTCACTTCGTGTTAATACCACCGCTTACTTCGTGTTAATACCACCGCTTACTTCGTGTTAATACCACCGCTTACTTCGTGTTAATACCACCGCTTACTTCTTGTTAATACCACCGCTCACTTCGAGTTAATACCACCGCTCACTTCGTGTTAATACCACCGCTTACTTCGTGTTAATACCACCGCTCACTTCGTGTTAATACCACCGCTTACTTCGTGTTAATACCACCGCTCACTTCGTGTTAATACCACCGCTCACTTCGTGTTAATACCACCGCTCACTTCGTGTTAATACCACCGCTCACTTCGTGTTAATACCACCGCTCACTTCGTGTTAATACCACCGCTTACTTCGTGTTAATACCACCGCTTACTTCGTGTTAATACCACCGCTTACTTCGTGTTAATACCACCGCTCACTTCGTGTTAATACCACCGCTTACTTCGTGTTAATACCACCGCTCACTTCGTGTTAATACCACCGCTCACTTCGTGTTAATACCACCGCTCACTTCGTGTTAATACCACCGCTTACTTCGTGTTAATACCACCGCTTACTTCGTGTTAATACCACCGCTCACTTCGTGTTAATACCACCGCTTACTTCGTGTTAATACCACCGCTTACTTCGTGTTAATACCACCGCTCACTTCGTGTTAATACCACCGCTCACTTCGTGTTAATACCACCGGTGACTTCGTGTTAATACCACCGCTCACTTCGTGTTAATACCACCGCTCACTTCGTGTTAATACCACCGCTCACTTCGTGTTAATACCACCGCTCACTTCGTGTTAATACCACCGCTTACTTCGTGTTAATACCACCGCTTACTTCGTGTTAATACCACCGCTTACTTCGTGTTAATACCACCGCTCACTTCGTGTTAATACCACCGCTCACTTCGTGTTAATACCACCGCTCACTTCGTGTTAACACCACCGCTCACTTCGTGTTAATACCACCGCTCACTTCGTGTTAATACCACCGCTCACTTCGTGTTAATACCACCGCTCACTTCGTGTTAATACCACCGCTCACTTCGTGTTAATACCACCGCTTACTTCGTGTTAATACCACCGCTCACTTCGTGTTAATACCACCGCTTACTTCGTGTTAATACCACCGCTCACTTCGTGTTAATACCACCGCTCACTTCGTGTTAATACCACCGCTCACTTCGTGTTAATACCACCGCTCACTTCGTGTTAATACCACCGCTCACTTCGTGTTAATACCACCGCTTACTTCGTGTTAATACCACCGCTCACTTCGTGTTAATACCACCGCTCACTTCGTGTTAATACCACCGCTCACTTCGTGTTAATACCACCGCTCACTTCGTGTTAATACCACCGCTCACTTCGTGTTAATACCACCGCTCACTTCGTGTTAATACCACCGCTCACTTCGTGTTAATACCACCGCTTACTTCGTGTTAATACCACCGCTTACTTCGTGTTAATACCACCGCTCACTTCGTGTTAATACCACCGCTCACTTCGTGTTAATACCACCGCTCACTTCGTGTTAATACCACCGCTCACTTCGTGTTAATACCACCGCTTACTTCGTGTTAATACCACCGCTCACTTCGTGTTAATACCACCGCTCACTTCGTGTTAATACCACCGCTTACTTCGTGTTAATACCACCGCTCACTTCGTGTTAATACCACCGCTCACTTCGTGTTAATACCACCGCTCACTTCGTGTTAATACCACCGCTTACTTCGTGTTAATACCACCGCTCACTTCGTGTTAATACCACCGCTTACTTCGTGTTAATACCACCGCTCACTTCGTGTTAATACCACCGCTCACTTCGTGTTAATACCACCGCTCACTTCGTTAGATGAGGTTCGCTAATACCACCGCTCACTTCGTGTTAATACCACCGCTCACTTCGTGTTAATACCACAGCTCACTTCGTGTTAATACCACCGCTTACTTCGTGTTAATACCACCGCTCACTTCGTGTTAATACCACCGCTCACTTCGTGTTAATACCACCGCTCACTTCGTGTTAAAACCACCGCTCACTTCGTGTTAATACCACCGCTCACTTCGTTAGATGAGGTTCGCTAATACCACCGCTCACTTCGTGTTAATACCACCGCTCACTTCGTGTTAATACCACCGCTTACTTCGTGTTAATACCACCGCTCACTTCGTGTTAATACCACCGCTTACTTCGTGTTAATACCACCGCTCACTTCGTGTTAATACCACCGCTCACTTCGTGTTAATACCACCGCTCACTTCGTGTTAATACCACCGCTCACTTCGTGTTAATACCACCGCTCACTTCGTGTTAATACCACCGCTCACTTCGTGTTAATACCACCGCTCACTTCGTGTTAATACCACCGCTTACTTCGTGTTAATACCACCGCTTACTTCGTGTTAATACCACCGCTTACTTCGTGTTAATACCACCGCTTACTTCGTGTTAATACCACCGCTCACTTCGTGTTAATACCACCGCTCACTTCGTGTTAATACCACCGCTCACTTCGTGTTAATACCACCGCTCACTTCGTGTTAATACCACCGCTCACTTCGTGTTAATACCACCGCTCACTTCGTGTTAATACCACCGCTTACTTCGTGTTAATACCACCGCTCACTTCGTGTTAATACCACCGCTTACTTCGTGTTAATACCACCGCTCACTTCGTGTTAATACCACCGCTCACTTCGTGTTAATACCACCGCTTACTTCGTGTTAATACCACCGCTTACTTCGTGTTAATACCACCGCTTACTTCGTGTTAATACCACCGCTTACTTCGTGTTAATACCACCGCTTACTTCGTGTTAATACCACCGCTTACTTCGTGTTAATACCACCGCTTACTTCGTGTTAATACCACCGCTTACTTCGTGTTAATACCACCGCTTACTTTGTGTTAATACCACCGCTCACTTCGTGTTAATACCACCGCTCACTTCGTGTTAATACCACCGCTTACTTCGTGTTAATACCACCGCTCACTTTGTGTTAATACCACCGCTCACTTCGTGTTAATACCACCGCTCACTTCGTGTTAATACCACCGCTTACTTCGTGTTAATACCACCGCTCACTTCGTGTTAATACCACCGCTCACTTCGTGTTAATACCACCGCTTACTTCGTGTTAATACCACCGCTTACTTCGTGTTAATACCACCGCTCACTTCGTGTTAATACCACCGCTCACTTCGTGTTAATACCACCGCTCACTTCGTGTTAATACCACCGCTCACTTCGTGTTAATACCACCGCTTACTTCGTGTTAATACCACCGCTTACTTCGTGTTAATACCACCGCTCACTTCGTGTTAATACCACCGCTTACTTCGTGTTAATACCACCGCTTACTTCGTGTTAATACCACCGCTCACTTCGTGTTAATACCACCGCTCACTTCGTGTTAATACCACCGGTTACTTCGTGTTAATACCACCGCTCACTTCGTGTTAATACCACCGCTCACTTCGTGTTAATACCACCGGTTACTTCGAGTTAATACCACCGGTTACTTCGTGTTAATACCACCGCTTACTTCGTGTTAATACCACCGCTTACTTCGTGTTAATACCACCGCTCACTTCGTGTTAATACCACCGCTCACTTCGTGTTAATACCACCGCTCACTTCGTGTTAACACCACCGCTCACTTCGTGTTAATACCACCGCTCACTTCGTGTTAATACCACCGCTCACTTCGTGTTAATACCACCGCTTACTTCGTGTTAATACCACCGCTCACTTCGTGTTAATACCACCGCTTACTTCGTGTTAATACCACCGCTCACTTCGTGTTAATACCACCGCTCACTTCGTGTTAATACCACCGCTCACTTCGTGTTAATACCACCGCTCACTTCGTGTTAATACCACCGCTCACTTCGTGTTAATACCACCGCTCACTTCGTGTTAATACCACCGCTCACTTCGTGTTAATACCACCGCTCACTTCGTGTTAATACCACCGCTCACTTCGTGTTAATACCACCGCTCACTTCGTGTTAATACCACCGCTCACTTCGTGTTAATACCACCGCTTACTTCGTGTTAATACCACCGCTTACTTCGTGTTAATACCACCGCTCACTTCGTGTTAATACCACCGCTCACTTCGTGTTAATACCACCGCTCACTTCGTGTTAATACCACCGCTCACTTCGTGTTAATACCACCGCTTACTTCGTGTTAATACCACCGCTTACTTCGTGTTAATACCACCGCTCACTTCGTGTTAATACCACCGCTTACTTCGTGTTAATACCACCGCTTACTTCGTGTTAATACCACCGCTCACTTCGTGTTAATACCACCGCTCACTTCGTGTTAATACCACCGGTTACTTCGAGTTAATACCACCGCTCACTTCGTGTTAATACCACCGCTCACTTCGTGTTAATACCACCGCTCACTTCGTGTTAATACCACCGCTCACTTCGTGTTAATACCACCGCTTACTTCGTGTTAATACCACCGCTCACTTCGTGTTAATACCACCGCTCACTTCGTGTTAATACCACCGCTCACTTCGTGTTAATACCACCGCTTACTTCGTGTTAATACCACCGCTTACTTCGTGTTAATACCACCGCTCACTTCGTGTTAATACCACCGCTCACTTCGTGTTAATACCACCGGTTACTTCGAGTTAATACCACCGCTCACTTCGTGTTAATACCACCGCTCACTTCGTGTTAATACCACCGCTCACTTCGTGTTAATACCACCGCTCACTTCGTGTTAATACCACCGCTTAGTTCGTGTTAATACCACCGCTCACTTCGTGTTAATACCACCGCTCACTTCGTGTTAATACCACCGCTCACTTCGTGTTAATACCACCGCTCACTTCGTGTTAACACCACCGCTCACTTCGTGTTAATACCACCGCTCACTTCGTGTTAATACCACCGCTCACTTCGTGTTAATACCACCGCTCACTTCGTGTTAATACCACCGCTCACTTCGTGTTAATACCACCGCTTACTTCGTGTTAATACCACCGCTCACTTCGTGTTAATACCACCGCTTACTTCGTGTTAATACCACCGCTCACTTCGTGTTAATACCACCGCTCACTTCGTGTTAATACCACCGCTCACTTCGTGTTAATACCACCGCTCACTTCGTGTTAATACCACCGCTCACTTCGTGTTAATACCACCGCTCACTTCGTGTTAATACCACCGCTCACTTCGTGTTAATACCACCGCTCACTTCGTGTTAATACCACCGCTCACTTCGTGTTAATACCACCGCTCACTTCGTGTTAATACCACCGCTCACTTCGTGTTAATACCACCGCTCACTTCGTGTTAATACCACCGCTCACTTCGTGTTAATACCACCGCTTACTTCGTGTTAATACCACCGCTTACTTCGTGTTAATACCACCGCTCACTTCGTGTTAATACCACCGCTCACTTCGTGTTAATACCACCGCTCACTTCGTGTTAATACCACCGCTCACTTCGTGTTAATACCACCGCTTACTTCGTGTTAATACCACCGCTTACTTCGTGTTAATACCACCGCTCACTTCGTGTTAATACCACCGCTTACTTCGTGTTAATACCACCGCTTACTTCGTGTTAATACCACCGCTCACTTCGTGTTAATACCACCGCTCACTTCGTGTTAATACCACCGGTTACTTCGAGTTAATACCACCGCTCACTTCGTGTTAATACCACCGCTCACTTCGTGTTAATACCACCGCTCACTTCGTGTTAATACCACCGCTCACTTCGTGTTAATACCACCGCTCACTTCGTGTTAATACCACCGCTTACTTCGTGTTAATACCACCGCTCACTTCGTGTTAATACCACCGCTCACTTCGTGTTAATACCACCGCTTACTTCGTGTTAATACCACCGCTTACTTCGTGTTAATACCACCGCTCACTTCGTGTTAATACCACCGCTCACTTCGTGTTAATACCACCGCTCACTTCGTGTTAATACCACCGCTCACTTCGTGTTAATACCACCGCTCACTTCGTGTTAATACCACCGCTTACTTCGTGTTAATACCACCGCTTACTTCGTGTTAATACCACCGTTTACTTCGTGTTAATACCACCGCTTACTTCGTGTTAATACCTCCGCTCACTTCGAGTTAATACCACCGCTTACTTCGTGTTAATACCACCGCTTACTTCGTGTTAATACCACCGCTCACTTCGTGTTAATACCACCGCTTACTTCGTGTTAATACCATCGCTCACTTCGTGTTAATACCACCGCTCACTTCGTGTTAATACCACCGCTCACTTCGTGTTAATACCACCGCTCACTTCGTGTTAATACCACCGCTCACTTCGTGTTAATACCACCGCTTACTTCGTGTTAATACCACCGCTTACTTCGTGTTAATACCACCGCTTACTTCGTGTTAATACCACCGCTCACTTCGTGTTAATACCACCGCTTACTTCGTGTTAATACCACCGCTCACTTCGTGTTAATACCACCGCTCACTTCGTGTTAATACCACCGCTCACTTCGTGTTAATACCACCGCTTACTTCGTGTTAATACCACCGCTTACTTCGTGTTAATACCACCGCTCACTTCGTGTTAATACCACCGCTTACTTCGTGTTAATACCACCGCTTACTTCGTGTTAATACCACCGCTCACTTCGTGTTAATACCACCGCTCACTTCGTGTTAATACCACCGGTTACTTCGTGTTAATACCACCGCTCACTTCGTGTTAATACCACCGCTCACTTCGTGTTAATACCACCGCTCACTTCGTGTTAATACCACCGCTCACTTCGTGTTAATACCACCGCTTACTTCGTGTTAATACCACCGCTTACTTCGTGTTAATACCACCGCTTACTTCGTGTTAATACCACCGCTCACTTCGTGTTAATACCACCGCTCACTTCGTGTTAATACCACCGCTCACTTCGTGTTAACACCACCGCTCACTTCGTGTTAATACCACCGCTCACTTCGTGTTAATACCACCGCTCACTTCGTGTTAATACCACCGCTCACTTCGTGTTAATACCACCGCTCACTTCGTGTTAATACCACCGCTTACTTCGTGTTAATACCACCGCTTACTTCGTGTTAATACCACCGCTTACTTCGTGTTAATACCACCGCTTACTTCGTGTTAATACCACCGCTCACTTCGTGTTAATACCACCGCTTACTTCGTGTTAATACCACCGCTTACTTCGTGTTAATACCACCGCTCACTTCGTGTTAATACCACCGCTCACTTCGTGTTAATACCACCGCTCACTTCGTGTTAATACCACCGCTTACTTCGTGTTAATACCACCGCTTACTTCGTGTTAATACCACCGCTTACTTCGTGTTAATACCACCGCTTACTTCGTGTTAATACCACCGCTCACTTCGTGTTAATACCACCGCTCACTTCGTGTTAATACCACCGCTCACTTCGTGTTAATACCACCGCTCACTTCGTGTTAATACCACCGCTCACTTCGTGTTAATACCACCGCTCACTTCGTGTTAATACCACCGCTCACTTCGTGTTAATACCACCGCTCACTTCGTGTTAATACCACCGCTTACTTCGTGTTAATACCACCGCTCACTTCGTGTTAATACCACCGCTTACTTCGTGTTAATACCACCGCTTTCTTCGTGTTAATACCACCGCTTACTTCGTGTTAATACCACCGCTTACTTCGTGTTAATACCACCGCTCACTTCGTGTTAATACCACCGCTTACTTCGTGTTAATACCACCGCTTACTTCGTGTTAATACCACCGCTCACTTCGTGTTAATACCACCGCTCACTTCGTGTTAATACCACCACTCACTTCGTGTTAATACCACCGCTTACTTCGTGTTAATACCACCGCTTACTTCGTGTTAATACCACCGCTTACTTCGTGTTAATACCACCGCTTACTTCGTGTTAATACCACCGCTTACTTCGTGTTAATACCACCGCTCACTTCGTGTTAATACCACCGCTCACTTCGTGTTAATACCACCGCTCACTTCGTGTTAATACCACCGCTCACTTCGTGTTAATACCACCGCTCACTTCGTGTTAATACCACCGCTCACTTCGTGTTAATACCACCGCTCACTTCGTGTTAATACCACCGCTCACTTCGTGTTAATACCACCGCTCACTTCGTGTTAATACCACCGCTCACTTCGTGTTAATACCACCGCTCACTTCGTGTTAATACCACCGCTCACTTCGTGTTAATACCACCGCTCACTTCGTGTTAATACCACCGCTTACTTCGTGTTAATACCACCGCTCACTTCGTGTTAATACCACCGCTCACTTCGTGTTAATTCCACCGCTCACTTCGTGTTAATACCACCGCTTACTTCGTGTTAATACCACCGCTCACTTCGTGTTAATACCACCGCTTACTTCGTGTTAATACCACCGCTCACTTCGTGTTAATACCACCGCTCACTTCGTGTTAATACCACCGCTTACTTCGTGTTAATACCACCGCTTACTTCGTGTTAATACCACGGCTCACTTCGTGTTAATACCACCGCTCACTTCGTGTTAATATCACCGCTTACTTCGTGTTAATACCACCGCTCACTTCGTGTTAATACCACGGCTCACTTCGTGTTAATACCACCGCTCACTTCGTGTTAATACCACCGCTTACTTCGTGTTAATACCACCGCTCACTTCGTGTTAATACCACCGCTCACTTCGTGTTAATACCACCGCTCACTTCGTGTTAATACCACCGCTCACTTCGTGTTAATACCACCGCTCACTTCGTGTTAATACCACCGCTCACTTCGTGTTAATACCACCGCTCACTTCGTGTTAATACCACCGCTTACTTCGTGTTAATACCACCGCTCACATCGTGTTAATACCACCGCTCACTTCGTGTTAAGTGTTAATACCACCGCTTACATCGTGTTAATACCACCGCTCACTTCGTGTTAATACCACCGCTTACATCGTGTTAATACCACCGCTCACTTCGTGTTAATACCACCGCTCACTTCGTGTTAATACCACCGCTTACATCGTGTTAATACCACCGCTTACTTCGTGTTAATACCACCGCTTACTTCGTGTTAATACCACCGCTCACTTCGTGTTAATACCACCGCTCACTTCGTGTTAATACCACCGCTCACTTCGTGTTAATACCACCGCTTACTTCGTGTTAATACCACCGCTCACTTCGTGTTAATACCACCGCTCACTTCTTGTTAATACCACCGCTCACTTCGTGTTAATACCACCGCTCACTTCGTGTTAATACCACCGCTCACTTCGTGTTAATACCACCGCTCACTTCGTGTTAATACCACGGCTCACTTCGTGTTAATACCACCGCTCACTTCGTGTTAATACCACCGCTCACTTCGTGTTAATACCACCGCTCACTTCGTGTTAATACCACCGCTCACTTCGTGTTAATACCACCGCTCACTTCGTGTTAATACCACCGCTTACTTCGTGTTAATACCACCGCTTACTTCGTGTTTATACCACCGCTTACTTCGTGTTAATACCACCGCTTACTTCGTGTTAATACCACCGCTCACTTCGTGTTAATACCACCGCTTACTTCGTGTTAATACCACCGCTTACTTCGTGTTAATACCACCGCTCACTTCGTGTTAATACCACCGCTTACTTCGTGTTAATACCACCGCTTACTTCGTGTTAATACCACCGCTCACTTCGTGTTAATACCACCGCTCACTTCGTGTTAATACCACCGCTTACATCGTGTTAATACCACCGCTTACTTCGTGTTAATACCACCGCTTACTTCGTGTTAATACCACCGCTCACTTCGTGTTAATACCACCGCTCACTTCGTGTTAATACCACCGCTCACTTCGTGTTAATACCACCGCTTACTTCGTGTTAATACCACCGCTCACTTCGTGTTAATACCACCGCTCACTTCTTGTTAATACCACCGCTCACTTCGTGTTAATACCACCGCTCACTTCGTGTTAATACCACCGCTCACTTCGTGTTAATACCACCGCTCACTTCGTGTTAATACCACCGCTCACTTCGTGTTAATACCACCGCTCACTTCGTGTTAATACCACCGCTCACTTCGTGTTAATACCACCGCTCACTTCGTGTTAATACCACCGCTCACTTCGTGTTAATACCACCGCTCACTTCTTGTTAATACCACCGCTCACTTCGTGTTAATACCACCGCTCACTTCGTGTTAATACCACCGCTCACTTCGTGTTAATACCACCGCTCACTTCGTGTTAATACCACCGCTCACTTCGTGTTAATACCACCGCTCACTTCGTGTTAATACCACCGCTCACTTCGTGTTAATACCACCGCTCACTTCGTGTTAATACCACCGCTTACTTCGTGTTAATACCACCGCTTACTTCGTGTTAATACCACCGCTTACTTCGTGTTAATACCACCGCTCACTTCGTGTTAATACCACCGCTCACTTCGTGTTAATACCACCGCTCACTTCGTGTTAATACCACCGCTCACTTCGTGTTAATACCACCGCTCACTTCGTGTTAATACCACCGCTCACTTCGTGTTAATACCACCGCTCACTTCGTGTTAATACCACCGCTCACTTCGTGTTAATACCACCGCTCACTTCGTGTTAATACCACCGCTTACTTCGTGTTAATACCACCGCTCACTTCGTGTTAATACCACCGCTTACTTCGTGTTAATACCACCGCTTTCTTCGTGTTAATACCACCGCTTACTTCGTGTTAATACCACCGCTTACTTCGTGTTAATACCACCGCTCACTTCGTGTTAATACCACCGCTTACTTCGTGTTAATACCACCGCTTACTTCGTGTTAATACCACCGCTCACTTCGTGTTAATACCACCGCTCACTTCGTGTTAATACCACCGCTCACTTCGTGTTAATACCACCGCTTACTTCGTGTTAATACCACCGCTTACTTCGTGTTAATACCACCGCTTACTTCGTGTTAATACCACCGCTCACTTCGTGTTAATACCACCGCTCACTTCGTGTTAATACCACCGCTCACTTCGTGTTAATACCACCGCTTACTTCGTGTTAATACCACCGCTTACTTCGTGTTAATACCACCGCTTACTTCGTGTTAATACCACCGCTCACTTCGTGTTAATACCACCGCTCACTTCGTGTTAATAACACCGCTTACTTCGTGTTAATACCACCGCTTACTTCGTGTTAATACCACCGCTCACTTCGTGTTAATACCACCTCACTTCGTGTTAATACCACCGCTCACTTCGTGTTAATACCACCGCTCACTTCGTGTTAATACCACCGCTCACTTCGTGTTAATACCACCGCTCACTTCGTGTTAATACCACCGCTTACTTCGTGTTAATACCACCGCTTACTTCGTGTTAATACCACCGCTAACTTCGTGTTAATACCACCGCTCACTTCGTGTTAATACCACCGCTCACTTCGTGTTAATACCACCGCTTACTTCGTGTTAATACCACCGCTTACTTCGTGTTAATACCACCGCTCACTTCGTGTTAATACCACCGCTCACTTCGTGTTAATACCACCGCTTACTTCGTGTTAATACCACCGCTCACTTCGTGTTAATACCACCGCTCACTTCGTGTTAATACCACCGCTCACTTCGTGTTAATACCACCGCTTACTTCGTGTTAATACCACCGCTCACTTCGTGTTAATACCACCGCTTACTTCGTGTTAATACCACCGCTCACTTCGTGTTAATACCACCGCTCACTTCGTGTTAATACCACCGCCCACTTCGTTAGATGAGGTTCGCTAATACCACCGCTCACTTCGTGTTAATACCACCGCTCACTTCGTGTTAATACCACAGCTCACTTCGTGTTAATACCACCGCTTACTTCGTGTTAATACCACCGCTCACTTCGTGTTAATACCACCGCTCACTTCGTGTTAATACCACCGCTCACTTCGTGTTAATACCACCGCTCACTTCGTGTTAAAACCACCGCTCACTTCGTGTTAATACCACCGCTCACTTCGTTAGATGAGGTTCGCTAATACCACCGCTCACTTCGTGTTAATACCACCGCTCACTTCGTGTTAATACCACCGCTTACTTCGTGTTAATACCACCGCTCACTTCGTGTTAATACCACCGCTCACTTCGTGTTAATACCACCGCTTACTTCGTGTTAATACCACCGCTCACTTCGTGTTAATACCACCGCTCACTTCGTGTTAATACCACCGCTCACTTCGTGTTAATACCACCGCTCACTTCGTGTTAATACCACCGCTTACTTCGTGTTAATACCACCGCTCACTTCGTGTTAATACCACCGCTCACTTCGTGTTAATACCACCGCTCACTTCGTGTTAATACCACCGCTCACTTCGTGTTAATACCACCGCTTACTTCGTGTTAATACCACCGCTCACTTCGTGTTAATACCACCGCTCACTTCGTGTTAATATCACCGCTCACTTCGTGTTAATACCACCGCTTACTTCGTGTTAATACCACCGCTCACTTCGTGTTAATACCACCGCTTACTTCGTGTTAATACCACCGCTCACTTCGTGTTAATACCACCGCTCACTTCGTGTTAATACCACCGCTTACTTCGTGTTAATACCACCGCTTACTTCGTGTTAATACCACCGCTTACTTCGTGTTAATACCACCGCTCACTTCGTGTTAATACCACCGCTTACTTCGTGTTAATACCACCGCTCACTTCGTGTTAATACCACCGCTCACTTCGTGTTAATACCACCGCTTACTTCGTGTTAATACCACCGCTTACTTCGTGTTAATACCACCGCTTACTTCGTGTTAATACCACCGCTCACTTCGTGTTAATACCACCGCTCACTTCGTGTTAATACCACCGCTTACTTCGTGTTAATACCACCGCTTACTTCGTGTTAATACCACCGCTTACTTCGTGTTAATACCACCGCTCACTTCGTGTTAATACCACCGCTCACTTCGTGTTAATACCACCGCTCACTTCGTGTTAATACCACCGCTCACTTCGTGTTAATACCACCGCTTACTTCGTGTTAATACCACCGCTCACTTCGTGTTAATACCACCGCTCACTTCGTGTTAATACCACCGCTCACTTCGTGTTAATACCACCGCTCACTTCGTGTTAATACCACCGCTTACTTCGTGTTAATACCACCGCTCACTTCGTGTTAATACCACCGCTTACTTCGTGTTAATACCACCGCTTTCTTCGTGTTAATACCACCGCTTACTTCGTGTTAATACCACCGCTTACTTCGTGTTAATACCACCGCTCACTTCGTGTTAATACCACCGCTTACTTCGTGTTAATACCACCGCTTACTTCGTGTTAATACCACCGCTCACTTCGTGTTAATACCACCGCTCACTTCGTGTTAATACCACCGCTCACTTCGTGTTAATACCACCGCTTACTTCGTGTTAATACCACCGCTTACTTCGTGTTAATACCACCGCTTACTTCGTGTTAATACCACCGCTCACTTCGTGTTAATACCACCGCTCACTTCGTGTTAATACCACCGCTCACTTCGTGTTAATACCACCGCTTACTTCGTGTTAATACCACCGCTTACTTCGTGTTAATACCACCGCTTACTTCGTGTTAATACCACCGCTTACTTCGTGTTAATACCACCGCTCACTTCGTGTTAATACCACCGCTCACTTCGTGTTAATACCACCGCTTACTTCGTGTTAATACCACCGCTTACTTCGTGTTAATACCACCGCTCACTTCGTGTTAATACCACCGCTCACTTCGTGTTAATACCACCGCTCACTTCGTGTTAATACCACCGCTCACTTCGTGTTAATACCACCGCTCACTTCGTGTTAATACCACCGCTTACTTCGTGTTAATACCACCGCTCACTTCGTGTTAATACCACCGCTCACTTCGTGTTAATACCACCGCTCACTTCGTGTTAATACCACCGCTCACTTCGTGTTAATACCACCGCTCACTTCGTGTTAATACCACCGCTCACTTCGAGTTAATACCACCGCTCACTTCGTGTTAATACCACCGCTCACTTCGTGTTAATACCACCGCTCACTTCGTGTCAATACCACCGCTCACTTCGTGTTAATACCACCGTTCACTTCGTGTTAATACCACCGCTTACTTCGTGTTAATACCACCGCTCACTTCGTGTTAATACCACCGCTCACTTCGTGTTAATACCACCGCTCACTTCGTGTTAATACCACCGCTTACTTCGTGTTAATACCACCGCTCACTTCGTGTTAATACCACCGCTCACTTCGCGTTAATACCACCGCTCACTTCGTGTTAATACCACCGCTCACTTCGTGTTAATACCACCGCTTACTTCGTGTTAATACCACCGCTCACTTCGTGTTAATACCACCGCTCACTTCGTGTTAATACCACGGCTCACTTCGTGTTAATACCACCGCTCACTTCGTGTTAATACCACCGCTCACTTCGTGTTAATACCACGGCTCACTTCGTGTTAATACCACCGCTCACTTCGTGTTAATACCACCGCTTACTTCGTGTTAACACCACCGCTCACTTCGTGTTAATACCACCGCTTACTTCGTGTTAATACCACCGCTCACTTCGTGTTAATACCACCGCTCACTTCGTGTTAATACCACCGCTCACTTCGTGTTAATACCACGGCTCACTTCGTGTTAATACCACCGCTCACTTCGTGTTAATACCACCGCTCACTTCGTGTTAATACCACCGCTTACTTCGTGTTAATACCACCGCTCACTTCGTGTTAATACCACCGCTCACTTCGCGTTAATACCACCGCTCACTTCGTGTTAATACCACCGCTCACTTCGTGTTAATACCACGGCTCACTTCGTGTTAATACCACCGCTCACTTCGTGTTAATACCACCGCTCACTTCGTGTTAATACCACGGCTCACTTCGTGTTAATACCACCGCTCACTTCGTGTTAATATCACCGCTTACTTCGTGTTAATACCACCGCTCACTTCGTGTTAATACCACGGCTCACTTCGTGTTAATACCACCGCTCACTTCGTGTTAATACCACCGCTTACTTCGTGTTAATACCACCGCTCACTTCGTGTTAATACCACCGCTCACTTCGTGTTAATACCACCGCTCACTTCGTGTTAATACCACCGCTCACTTCGTGTTAATACCACCGCTCACTTCGTGTTAATACCACCGCTTACTTCGTGTTAATACCACCGCTCACTTCGTGTTAATACCACCGCTCACTTCGTGTTAATACCACCGCTTACTTCGTGTTAATACCACCGCTCACTTCGTGTTAATACCACCGCTCACTTCGTTAGATGAGGTTCGCTAATACCACGGCTCACTTCGTGTTAATACCACCGCTTACTTCGTGTTAATACCACCGCTCACTTCGTGTTAATACCACCGCTCACTTCGTGTTAATACCACCGCTTACTTCGTGTTAATACCACCGCTCACTTCGTGTTAAGTGTTAATACCACCGCTTACATCGTGTTAATACCACCGCTCACTTCGTGTTAATACCACCGCTTACATCGTGTTAATACCACCGCTTACTTCGTGTTAATACCACCGCTCACTTCGTGTTAATACCACCGCTCACTTCGTGTTAATACCACCGCTCACTTCGTGTTAATACCACCGCTCACTTCGTGTTAATACCACCGCTTACTTCGTGTTAATACCACCGCTCACTTCGTGTTAATACCACCGCTCACTTCGTGTTAATATCACCGCTCACTTCGTGTTAATACCACCGCTTACTTCGTGTTAATACCACCGCTCACTTCGTGTTAATACCACCGCTTACTTCGTGTTAATACCACCGCTCACTTCGTGTTAATACCACCGCTCACTTCGTGTTAATACCACCGCTTACTTCGTGTTAATACCACCGCTTACTTCGTGTTAATACCACCGCTTACTTCGTGTTAATACCACCGCTCACTTCGTGTTAATACCACCGCTCACTTCGTGTTAATACCACCGCTTACTTCGTGTTAATACCACCGCTTACTTCGTGTTAATACCACCGCTTACTTCGTGTTAATACCACCGCTTACTTCGTGTTAATACCACCGCTCACTTCGTGTTAATACCACCGCTCACTTCGTGTTAATACCACCGCTCACTTCGTGTTAATACCACCGCTCACTTCGTGTTAATACCACCGCTCACTTCGTGTTAATACCACCGCTCACTTCGTGTTAATACCACCGCTCACTTCGTGTTAATACCACCGCTCACTTCGTGTTAATACCACCGCTTACTTCGTGTTAATACCACCGCTTTCTTCGTGTTAATACCACCGCTTACTTCGTGTTAATACCACCGCTTACTTCGTGTTAATACCACCGCTCACTTCGTGTTAATACCACCGCTTACTTCGTGTTAATACCACCGCTTACTTCGTGTTAATACCACCGCTCACTTCGTGTTAATACCACCGCTCACTTCGTGTTAATACCACCGCTCACTTCGTGTTAATACCACCGCTTACTTCGTGTTAATACCACCGCTTACTTCGTGTTAATACCACCGCTTACTTCGTGTTAATACCACCGCTCACTTCGTGTTAATACCACCGCTCACTTCGTGTTAATACCACCGCTCACTTCGTGTTAATACCACCGCTTACTTCGTGTTAATACCACCGCTTACTTCGTGTTAATACCACCGCTTACTTCGTGTTAATACCACCGCTCACTTCGTGTTAATACCACCGCTCACTTCGTGTTAATACCACCGCTTACTTCGTGTTAATACCACCGCTTACTTCGTGTTAATACCACCGCTCACTTCGTGTTAATACCACCGCTCACTTCGTGTTAATACCACCGCTCACTTCGTGTTAATACCACCGCTCACTTCGTGTTAATACCACCGCTCACTTCGTGTTAATACCACCGCTTACTTCGTGTTAATACCACCGCTCACTTCGTGTTAATACCACCGCTCACTTCGTGTTAATACCACCGCTCACTTCGTGTTAATACCACCGCTCACTTCGTGTTAATACCACCGCTCACTTCGTGTTAATACCACCGCTCACTTCGAGTTAATACCACCGCTCACTTCGTGTTAATACCACCGCTCACTTCGTGTTAATACCACCGCTCACTTCGTGTCAATACCACCGCTCACTTCGTGTTAATACCACCGTTCACTTCGTGTTAATACCACCGCTTACTTCGTGTTAATACCACCGCTCACTTCGTGTTAATACCACCGCTCACTTCGTGTTAATACCACCGCTCACTTCGTGTTAATACCACCGCTTACTTCGTGTTAATACCACCGCTCACTTCGTGTTAATACCACCGCTCACTTCGCGTTAATACCACCGCTCACTTCGTGTTAATACCACCGCTCACTTCGTGTTAATACCACCGCTTACTTCGTGTTAATACCACCGCTCACTTCGTGTTAATACCACCGCTCACTTCGTGTTAATACCACGGCTCACTTCGTGTTAATACCACCGCTCACTTCGTGTTAATACCACCGCTCACTTCGTGTTAATACCACGGCTCACTTCGTGTTAATACCACCGCTCACTTCGTGTTAATACCACCGCTTACTTCGTGTTAACACCACCGCTCACTTCGTGTTAATACCACCGCTTACTTCGTGTTAATACCACCGCTCACTTCGTGTTAATACCACCGCTCACTTCGTGTTAATACCACCGCTCACTTCGTGTTAATACCACGGCTCACTTCGTGTTAATACCACCGCTCACTTCGTGTTAATACCACCGCTCACTTCGTGTTAATACCACCGCTTACTTCGTGTTAATACCACCGCTCACTTCGTGTTAATACCACCGCTCACTTCGCGTTAATACCACCGCTCACTTCGTGTTAATACCACCGCTCACTTCGTGTTAATACCACGGCTCACTTCGTGTTAATACCACCGCTCACTTCGTGTTAATACCACCGCTCACTTCGTGTTAATACCACGGCTCACTTCGTGTTAATACCACCGCTCACTTCGTGTTAATATCACCGCTTACTTCGTGTTAATACCACCGCTCACTTCGTGTTAATACCACGGCTCACTTCGTGTTAATACCACCGCTCACTTCGTGTTAATACCACCGCTTACTTCGTGTTAATACCACCGCTCACTTCGTGTTAATACCACCGCTCACTTCGTGTTAATACCACCGCTCACTTCGTGTTAATACCACCGCTCACTTCGTGTTAATACCACCGCTCACTTCGTGTTAATACCACCGCTTACTTCGTGTTAATACCACCGCTCACTTCGTGTTAATACCACCGCTCACTTCGTGTTAATACCACCGCTTACTTCGTGTTAATACCACCGCTCACTTCGTGTTAATACCACCGCTCACTTCGTTAGATGAGGTTCGCTAATACCACGGCTCACTTCGTGTTAATACCACCGCTTACTTCGTGTTAATACCACCGCTCACTTCGTGTTAATACCACCGCTCACTTCGTGTTAATACCACCGCTTACTTCGTGTTAATACCACCGCTCACTTCGTGTTAAGTGTTAATACCACCGCTTACATCGTGTTAATACCACCGCTCACTTCGTGTTAATACCACCGCTTACATCGTGTTAATACCACCGCTCACTTCGTGTTAATACCACCGCTCACTTCGTGTTAATACCACCGCTTACATCGTGTTAATACCACCGCTTACTTCGTGTTAATACCACCGCTTACTTCGTGTTAATACCACCGCTCACTTCGTGTTAATACCACCGCTCACTTCGTGTTAATAGCACCGCTCACTTCGTGTTAATACCACCGCTCACTTCGTGTTAATACCACCGCTCACTTCGTGTTAATACCACCGCTCACTTCGTGTTAATACCACCTCACTTCGTGTTAATACCACCGCTCACTTCGTGTTAATACCACCGCTCACTTCGTGTTAATACCACCGCTCACTTCGTGTTAATACCACCGCTCACTTCGTGTTAATACCACCGCTTACTTCGTGTTAATACCACCGCTTACTTCGTGTTAATACCACCGCTTACTTCGTGTTAATACCACCGCTCACTTCGTGTTAATACCACCGCTCACTTCGTGTTAATACCACCGCTTACTTCGTGTTAATACCACCGCTTACTTCGTGTTAATACCACCGCTCACTTCGTGTTAATACCACCGCTCACTTCGTGTTAATACCACCGCTTACTTCGTGTTAATACCACCGCTCACTTCGTGTTAATACCACCGCTCACTTCGTGTTAATACCACCGCTCACTTCGTGTTAATACCACCGCTTACTTCGTGTTAATACCACCGCTCACTTCGTGTTAATACCACCGCTTACTTCGTGTTAATACCACCGCTCACTTCGTGTTAATACCACCGCTCACTTCGTGTTAATACCACCGCTCACTTCGTTAGATGAGGTTCGCTAATACCACCGCTCACTTCGTGTTAATACCACCGCTCACTTCGTGTTAACACCACAGCTCACTTCGTGTTAATACCACCGCTTACTTCGTGTTAATACCACCGCTCACTTCGTGTTAATACCACCGCTCACTTCGTGTTAATACCACCGCTCACTTCGTGTTAATACCACCGCTCACTTCGTGTTAAAACCACCGCTCACTTCGTGTTAATACCACCGCTCACTTCGTTAGATGAGGTTCGCTAATACCACCGCTCACTTCGTGTTAATACCACCGCTCACTTCGTGTTAATACCACCGCTTACTTCGTGTTAATACCACCGCTCACTTCGTGTTAATACCACCGCTCACTTCGTGTTAATACCACCGCTTACTTCGTGTTAATACCACCGCTCACTTCGTGTTAATACCACCGCTCACTTCGTGTTAATACCACCGCTCACTTCGTGTTAATACCACCGCTCACTTCGTGTTAATACCTCCGCTTACTTCGTGTTAATACCACCGCTCACTTCGTGTTAATACCACCGCTCACTTCGTGTTAATATCACCGCTCACTTCGTGTTAATACCACCGCTTACTTCGTGTTAATACCACCGCTTACTTCGTGTTAATACCACCGCTCACTTCGTGTTAATACCACCGCTGACTTCGTGTTAATACCACCGCTCACTTCGTGTTAATACCACCGCTTACTTCGTGTTAATACCACCGCTCACTTCGTGTTAATACCACCGCTTACTTCGTGTTAATACCACCGCTCACTTCGTGTTAATACCACCGCTCACTTCGTGTTAATACCACCGCTCACTTCGTTAGATGAGGTTCGCTAATACCACCGCTCACTTCGTGTTAATACCACCGCTCACTTCGTGTTAACACCACAGCTCACTTCGTGTTAATACCACCGCTTACTTCGTGTTAATACCACCGCTCACTTCGTGTTAATACCACCGCTCACTTCGTGTTAATACCACCGCTCACTTCGTGTTAATACCACCGCTCACTTCGTGTTAAAACCACCGCTCACTTCGTGTTAATACCACCGCTCACTTCGTTAGATGAGGTTCGCTAATACCACCGCTCACTTCGTGTTAATACCACCGCTCACTTCGTGTTAATACCACCGCTTACTTCGTGTTAATACCACCGCTCACTTCGTGTTAATACCACCGCTCACTTCGTGTTAATACCACCGCTTACTTCGTGTTAATACCACCGCTCACTTCGTGTTAATACCACCGCTCACTTCGTGTTAATACCACCGCTCACTTCGTGTTAATACCACCGCTCACTTCGTGTTAATACCACCGCTTACTTCGTGTTAATACCACCGCTCACTTCGTGTTAATACCACCGCTCACTTCGTGTTAATATCACCGCTCACTTCGTGTTAATACCACCGCTTACTTCGTGTTAATACCACCGCTTACTTCGTGTTAATACCACCGCTCACTTCGTGTTAATACCACCGCTCACTTCGTGTTAATACCACCGCTCACTTCGTGTTAATACCACCGCTTACTTCGTGTTAATACCACCGCTCACTTCGTGTTAATACCACCGCTCACTTCGTGTTAATACCACCGCTCACTTCGTGTTAAAACCACCGCTCACTTCGTGTTAATACCACCGCTCACTTCGTTAGATGAGGTTCGCTAATACCACCGCTCACTTCGTGTTAATACCACCGCTCACTTCGTGTTAATACCACCGCTCACTTCGTGTTAATACCACCGCTCACTTCGTGTTAATACCACCGCTCACTTCGTGTTAATACCACCGCTCACTTCGTGTTAATACCACCGCTTACTTCGTGTTAATACCACCGCTCACTTCGTGTTAATACCACCGCTCACTTCGTGTTAATATCACCGCTCACTTCGTGTTAATACCACCGCTTACTTCGTGTTAATACCACCGCTCACTTCGTGTTAATACCACCGCTTACTTCGTGTTAATACCACCGCTCACTTCGTGTTAATACCACCGCTTACTTCGTGTTAATACCACCGCTCACTTCGTGTTAATACCACCGCTCACTTCGTGTTAATACCACCGCTCACTTCGTGTTAATACCACCGCTCACTTCGTGTTAATACCACCGCTCACTTCGTGTTAATACCACCGCTCACTTCGTGTTAATACCACCGCTCACTTCGTGTTAATACCACCGCTCACTTCGTGTTAATACCACCGCTCACTTCGTGTTAATACCACCGCTCACTTCGTGTTAATACCACCGCTCACTTCGTGTTAATACCACCGCTCACTTCGTGTTAATACCACCGCTCACTTCGTGTTAATACCACCGCTCACTTCGTGTTAATACCACCGCTCACTTCGTGTTAATACCACCGCTCACTTCCGTGTTAATACCACCGCTCACTTCGTGTTAATACCACCGCTCACTTCGTGTTAATACCACCGCTCACTTCGTGTTAATACCACCGCTCACTTCGTGTTAATACCACCGCTCACTTCGTGTTAATACCACCGCTCACTTCGTGTTAATACCACCGCTCACTTCGTGTTAATACCACCGCTCACTTCGTGTTAATACCACCGCTCACTTCGTGTTAATACCACCGCTCACTTCGTGTTAATACCACCGCTCACTTCGTGTTAATACCACCGCTCACTTCGTGTTAATACCACCGCTCACTTCGTGTTAATACCACCGCTCACTTCGTGTTAATACCACCGCTCACTTCGTGTTAATACCACCGCTCACTTCGTGTTAATACCACCGCTCACTTCGTGTTAATACCACCGCTCACTTCGTGTTAATACCACCGCTCACTTCGTGTTAATACCACCGCTCACTTCGAGTTAATACCACCGCTTACTTCGTGTTAATACCACCGCTTACTTCGTGTTAATACCACCGCTCACTTCGTGTTAATACCACCGCTTACTTCGTGTTAATACCACCGCTCACTTCGTGTTAATACCACCGCTCACTTCGTGTTAATACCACCGCTCACTTCGTGTTAATACCGCCGCTCACTTCGTGTTAATACCACCGCTCACTTCGTGTTAATACCACCGCTCACTTCGTGTTAATACCACCGCTCACTTCGTGTTAATACCACCGCTCACTTCGTGTTAATACCACCGCTCACTTCGTGTTAATACCACCGCTCACTTCGTGTTAATACCACCGCTCACTTCGTGTTAATACCACCGCTTACTTCGTGTTAATACCACCGCTTACTTCGTGTTAATACCACCGCTTACTTCGTGTTAATACCACCGCTCACTTCGTGTTAATACCACCGCTCACTTCGTGTTAATACCACCGCTCACTTCGTGTTAATACCACCGCTCACTTCGTGTTAATACCACCGCTCACTTCGTGTTAATACCACCGCTCACTTCGAGTTAATACCACCGCTCACTTCGTGTTAATACCACCGCTCACTTCGTGTTAATACCACCGCTCACTTCGTGTTAATACCACCGCTTACTTCGTGTTAATACCACCGCTTACTTCGTGTTAATACCACCGCTTACTTCGTGTTAATACCACCGCTTACTTCGTGTTAATACCACCGCTCACTTCGTGTTAATACCACCGCTCACTTCGTGTTAATACCACCGCTCACTTCGTGTTAATACCACCGCTCACTTCGTGTTAATACCACCGCTTACTTCGTGTTAATACCACCGCTTACTTCGTGTTAATACCACCGCTCACTTCGTGTTAATACCACCGCTCACTTCGTGTTAATACCACCGCTCACTTCGTGTTAATACCACCGCTCACTTCGTGTTAATACCACCGCTCACTTCGTGTTAATACCACCGCTTACTTCGTGTTAATACCACCGCTCACTTCGTGTTAATACCACCGCTCACTTCGTGTTAATACCACCGCTCACTTCGTGTTAATACCACCGCTCACTTCGTGTTAATACCACCGCTCACTTCGTGTTAATACCACCGCTCACTTCGTGTTAATACCACCGCTCACTTCGTGTTAATACCACCGCTTACTTCGTGTTAATACCACCGCTCACTTCGTGTTAATACCACCGCTCACTTCGTGTTAATACCACCGCTTACTTCGTGTTAATACCACCGCTTTCTTCGTGTTAATACCACCGCTTACTTCGTGTTAATACCACCGCTTACTTCGTGTTAATACCACCGCTCACTTCGTGTTAATACCACCGCTTACTTCGTGTTAATACCACCGCTCACTTCGTGTTAATACCACCGCTCACTTCGTGTTAATACCACCGCTCACTTCGTGTTAATACCACCGCTCACTTCGTGTTAATACCACCGCTTACTTCGTGTTAATACCACCGCTTACTTCGTGTTAATACCACCGCTTACTTCGTGTTAATACCACCGCTCACTTCGTGTTAATACCACCGCTCACTTCGTGTTAATACCACCGCTCACTTCGTGTTAATACCACCGCTTACTTCGTGTTAATACCACCGCTTACTTCGTGTTAATACCACCGCTTACTTCGTGTTAATACCACCGCTCACTTCGTGTTAATACCACCGCTCACTTCGTGTTAATACCACCGCTTACTTCGTGTTAATACCACCGCTTACTTCGTGTTAATACCACCGCTCACTTCGTGTTAATACCACCGCTCACTTCGTGTTAATACCACCGCTCACTTCGTGTTAATACCACCGCTCACTTCGTGTTAATACCACCGCTCACTTCGTGTTAATACCACCGCTCACTTCGTGTTAATACCACCGCTCACTTCGTGTTAATACCACCGCTCACTTCGTGTTAATACCACCGCTCACTTCGTGTTAATACCACCGCTTACTTCGTGTTAATACCACCGCTTACTTCGTGTTAATACCACCGCTTACTTCGTGTTAATACCACCGCTCACTTCGTGTTAATACCACCGCTCACTTCGTGTTAATACCACCGCTCACTTCGTGTTAAAACCACCGCTCACTTCGTGTTAATACCACCGCTCACTTCGTTAGATGAGGTTCGCTAATACCACCGCTCACTTCGTGTTAATACCACCGCTCACTTCGTGTTAATACCACCGCTTACTTCGTGTTAATACCACCGCTCACTTCGTGTTAATACCACCGCTTACTTCGTGTTAATACCACCGCTCACTTCGTGTTAATACCACCGCTCACTTCGTGTTAATACCACCGCTCACTTCGTGTTAATACCACCGCTCACTTCGTGTTAATACCACCGCTTACTTCGTGTTAATACCACCGCTCACTTCGTGTTAATACCACCGCTCACTTCGTGTTAATACCACCGCTTACTTCGTGTTAATACCACCGCTCACTTCGTGTTAATACCACCGCTCACTTCGTGTTAATACCACCGCTCACTTCGTGTTAATACCACCGCTCACTTCGTGTTAATACCACCGCTCACTTCGTGTTAATACCACCGCTTACTTCGTGTTAATACCACCGCTCACTTCGTGTTAATACCACCGCTTACTTCGTGTTAATACCACCGCTCACTTCGTGTTAATACCACCGCTCACTTCGTGTTAATACCACCGCTCACTTCGTGTTAATACCACCGCTCACTTCGTGTTAATACCACCGCTCACTTCGTGTTAATACCACCGCTTACTTCGTGTTAATACCACCGCTCACTTCGTGTTAATACCACCGCTCACTTCGTGTTAATACCACCGCTCACTTCGTGTTAATACCACCGCTCACTTCGTGTTAATACCACCGCTCACTTCGTGTTAATACCACCGCTCACTTCGTGTTAATACCACCGCTCACTTCGTGTTAATACCACCGCTTACTTCGTGTTAATACCACCGCTTACTTCGTGTTAATACCACCGCTCACTTCGTGTTAATACCACCGCTCACTTCGTGTTAATACCACCGCTCACTTCGTGTTAATACCACCGCTCACTTCGTGTTAATACCACCGCTTACTTCGTGTTAATACCACCGCTTACTTCGTGTTAATACCACCGCTCACTTCGTGTTAATACCACCGCTTACTTCGTGTTAATACCACCGCTTACTTCGTGTTAATACCACCGCTCACTTCGTGTTAATACCACCGCTCACTTCGTGTTAATACCACCGGTTACTTCGAGTTAATACCACCGCTCACTTCGTGTTAATACCACCGCTCACTTCGTGTTAATACCACCGCTCACTTCGTGTTAATACCACCGCTCACTTCGTGTTAATACCACCGCTTACTTCGTGTTAATACCACCGCTCACTTCGTGTTAATACCACCGCTCACTTCGTGTTAATACCACCGCTCACTTCGTGTTAATACCACCGCTTACTTCGTGTTAATACCACCGCTTACTTCGTGTTAATACCACCGCTCACTTCGTGTTAATACCACCGCTCACTTCGTGTTAATACCACCGGTTACTTCGAGTTAATACCACCGCTCACTTCGTGTTAATACCACCGCTCACTTCGTGTTAATACCACCGCTCACTTCGTGTTAATACCACCGCTCACTTCGTGTTAATACCACCGCTTACTTCGTGTTAATACCACCGCTCACTTCGTGTTAATACCACCGCTCACTTCGTGTTAATACCACCGCTCACTTCGTGTTAATACCACCGCTCACTTCGTGTTAACACCACCGCTCACTTCGTGTTAATACCACCGCTCACTTCGTGTTAATACCACCGCTCACTTCGTGTTAATACCACCGCTCACTTCGTGTTAATACCACCGCTCACTTCGTGTTAATACCACCGCTTACTTCGTGTTAATACCACCGCTCACTTCGTGTTAATACCACCGCTTACTTCGTGTTAATACCACCGCTCACTTCGTGTTAATACCACCGCTCACTTCGTGTTAATACCACCGCTCACTTCGTGTTAATACCACCGCTCACTTCGTGTTAATACCACCGCTCACTTCGTGTTAATACCACCGCTTACTTCGTGTTAATACCACCGCTCACTTCGTGTTAATACCACCGCTCACTTCGTGTTAATACCACCGCTCACTTCGTGTTAATACCACCGCTCACTTCGTGTTAATACCACCGCTCACTTCGTGTTAATACCACCGCTCACTTCGTGTTAATACCACCGCTCACTTCGTGTTAATACCACCGCTTACTTCGTGTTAATACCACCGCTTACTTCGTGTTAATACCACCGCTCACTTCGTGTTAATACCACCGCTCACTTCGTGTTAATACCACCGCTCACTTCGTGTTAATACCACCGCTCACTTCGTGTTAATACCACCGCTCACTTCGTGTTAACACCACCGCTCACTTCGTGTTAATACCACCGCTCACTTCGTGTTAATACCACCGCTCACTTCGTGTTAATACCACCGCTCACTTCGTGTTAATACCACCGCTCACTTCGTGTTAATACCACCGCTTACTTCGTGTTAATACCACCGCTCACTTCGTGTTAATACCACCGCTTACTTCGTGTTAATACCACCGCTCACTTCGTGTTAATACCACCGCTCACTTCGTGTTAATACCACCGCTCACTTCGTGTTAATACCACCGCTTACTTCGTGTTAATACCACCGCTCACTTCGTGTTAATACCACCGCTTACTTCGTGTTAATACCACCGCTTACTTCGTGTTAATACCACCGCTCACTTCGTGTTAATACCACCGCTCACTTCGTGTTAATACCACCGCTCACTTCGTGTTAATACCACCGCTCACTTCGTGTTAATACCACCGCTTACTTCGTGTTAATACCACCGCTTACTTCGTGTTAATACCACCGCTCACTTCGTGTTAATACCACCGCTCACTTCGTGTTAATACCACCGCTCACTTCGTGTTAATACCACCGCTCACTTCGTGTTAATACCACCGCTCACTTCGTGTTAATACCACCGCTCACTTCGTGTTAATACCACCGCTCACTTCGTGTTAATACCACCGCTTACTTCGTGTTAATACCACCGCTCACTTCGTGTTAATACCACCGCTCACTTCGTGTTAATACCACCGCTTACTTCGTGTTAATACCACCGCTTTCTTCGTGTTAATACCACCGCTTACTTCGTGTTAATACCACCGCTTACTTCGTGTTAATACCACCGCTCACTTCGTGTTAATACCACCGCTTACTTCGTGTTAATACCACCGCTCACTTCGTGTTAATACCACCGCTCACTTCGTGTTAATACCACCGCTCACTTCGTGTTAATACCACCGCTCACTTCGTGTTAATACCACCGCTCACTTCGTGTTAATACCACCGCTCACTTCGTGTTAATACCACCGCTCACTTCGTGTTAATACCACCGCTTACTTCGTGTTAATACCACCGCTCACTTCGTGTTAATACCACCGCTCACTTCGTGTTAATACCACCGCTCACTTCGTGTTAATACCACGGCTCACTTCGTGTTAATACCACCGCTCACTTCGTGTTAATACCACCGCTCACTTCGTGTTAATACCACCGCTTACTTCGTGTTAATACCACCGCTCACTTCGTGTTAATACCACCGCTCACTTCGCGTTAATACCACCGCTCACTTCGTGTTAATACCACCGCTCACTTCGTGTTAATACCACGGCTCACTTCGTGTTAATACCACCGCTCACTTCGTGTTAATACCACCGCTCACTTCGTGTTAATACCACGGCTCACTTCGTGTTAATACCACCGCTCACTTCGTGTTAATATCACCGCTTACTTCGTGTTAATACCACCGCTTACTTCGTGTTAATACCACGGCTCACTTCGTGTTAATACCACCGCTCACTTCGTGTTAATACCACCGCTTACTTCGTGTTAATACCACCGCTCACTTCGTGTTAATACCACCGCTCACTTCGTGTTAATACCACCGCTCACTTCGTGTTAATACCACCGCTCACTTCGTGTTAATTCCACCGCTCACTTCGTGTTAATACCACCGCTCACTTCGTGTTAAGATCACCGCTTACTTCGTGTTAATACCACCGCTTACTTCGTGTTAATACCACGGCTCACTTCGTGTTAATACCACCGCTCACTTCGTGTTAATACCACCGCTTACTTCGTGTTAATACCACCGCTCACTTCGTGTTAATACCACCGCTCACTTCGTGTTAATACCACCGCTCACTTCGTGTTAATACCACCGCTCACTTCGTGTTAATACCACCGCTCACTTCGTGTTAATACCACTGCTTACTTCGTGTTAATACCACCGCTCACTTCGTGTTAATACCACCGCTCACTTCGTGTTAATACCACCGCTTACTTCGTGTTAATACCACCGCTCACTTCGTGTTAATACCACCGCTCACTTCGTTAGATGAGGTTCGCTAATACCACGGCTCACTTCGTGTTAATACCACCGCTTACTTCGTGTTAATACCACCGCTCACTTCGTGTTAATACCACCGCTCACTTCGTGTTAATACCACCGCTTACTTCGTGTTAATACCACCGCTCACTTCGTGTTAATACCACCGCTCACTTCGTGTTAATACCACCGCTTACATCGTGTTAATACCACCGCTCACTTCGTGTTAATACCACCGCTTACATCGTGTTAATACCACCGCTCACTTCGTGTTAATACCACCGCTCACTTCGTGTTAATACCACCGCTTACATCGTGTTAATACAACCGCTTACTTCGTGTTAATACCACCGCTTACTTCGTGTTAATACCACCGCTTACTTCGTGTTAATACCACCGCTCACTTCGTGTTAATACCACCGCTCACTTCGTGTTAATACCACCGCTCACTTCGTGTTAATACCACCGCTCACTTCGTGTTAATACCACCGCTCACTTCGTGTTAATACCACCGCTCACTTCGTGTTAATACCACCGCTCACTTCGTGTTAATACCACCGCTCACTTCGTGTTAATACCACCGCTCACTTCGTGTTAATACCACCGCTTACTTCGTGTTAATACCACCGCTTACTTCGTGTTAATACCACCGCTTACTCCGTGTTAATACCACCGCTCACTTCGTGTTAATACCACCGCTCACTTCGTGTTAATACCACCGCTTACTTCGTGTTAATACCACCGCTTACTTCGTGTTAATACCACCGCTCACTTCGTGTTAATACCACCGCTCACTTCGTGTTAATACCACCGCTTACTTCGTGTTAATACCACCGCTCACTTCGTGTTAATACCACCGCTCACTTCGTGTTAATACCACCGCTCACTTCGTGTTAATACCACCGCTTACTTCGTGTTAATACCACCGCTCACTTCGTGTTAATACCACCGCTTACTTCGTGTTAATACCACCGCTCACTTCGTGTTAATACCACCGCTCACTTCGTGTTAATACCACCGCTCACTTCGTTAGATGAGGTTCGCTAATACCACCGCTCACTTCGTGTTAATACCACCGCTCACTTCGTGTTAATACCACAGCTCACTTCGTGTTAATACCACCGCTCACTTCGTGTTAATACCACCGCTCACTTCGTGTTAATATCACCGCTCACTTCGTGTTAATACCACCGCTTACTTCGTGTTAATACCACCGCTCACTTCGCGTTAATACCACCGCTCACTTCGTGTTAATACCACCGCTCACTTCGTGTTAATACCACCGCTCACTTCGTGTTAATACCACCGCTCACTTCGTGTTAATATCACCGCTCACTTCGTGTTAATACCACCGCTTACTTCGTGTTAATACCACCGCTTACTTCGTGTTAATACCACCGCTCACTTCGTGTTAATACCACCGCTTACTTCGTGTTAATACCACCGCTCACTTCGTGTTAATACCACCGCTTACTTCGTGTTAATACCACCGCTCACTTCGTGTTAATACCACCGCTTACTTCGTGTTAATACCACCGCTCACTTCGTGTTAATACCACCGCTCACTTCGTGTTAATACCACCGCTTACTTCGTGTTAATACCACCGCTCACTTCGTGTTAATACCACCGCTCACTTCGTGTTAATACCACCGCTCACTTCGTGTTAATACCACCGCTCACTTCGTGTTAATACCACCGCTCACTTCGTGTTAATACCACCGCTCACTTCGTGTTAATACCACGGCTCACTTCGTGTTAATACCACCGCTCACTTCGTGTTAATACCACCGCTCACTTCGTGTTAATACCACCGCTTACTTCGTGTTAATACCACCGCTCACTTCGTGTTAATACCACCGCTCACTTCGCGTTAATACCACCGCTCACTTCGTGTTAATACCACCGCTCACTTCGTGTTAATACCACGGCTCACTTCGTGTTAATACCACCGCTCACTTCGTGTTAATACCACCGCTCACTTCGTGTTAATACCACGGCTCACTTCGTGTTAATACCACCGCTCACTTCGTGTTAATATCACCGCTTACTTCGTGTTAATACCACCGCTTACTTCGTGTTAATACCACGGCTCACTTCGTGTTAATACCACCGCTCACTTCGTGTTAATACCACCGCTTACTTCGTGTTAATACCACCGCTCACTTCGTGTTAATACCACCGCTCACTTCGTGTTAATACCACCGCTCACTTCGTGTTAATACCACCGCTCACTTCGTGTTAATACCACCGCTCACTTCGTGTTAATACCACCGCTTACTTCGTGTTAATACCACCGCTCACTTCGTGTTAATACCACCGCTCACTTCGTGTTAATACCACCGCTTACTTCGTGTTAATACCACCGCTCACTTCGTGTTAATACCACCGCTCACTTCGTTAGATGAGGTTCGCTAATACCACGGCTCACTTCGTGTTAATACCACCGCTTACTTCGTGTTAATACCACCGCTCACTTCGTGTTAATACCACCGCTCACTTCGTGTTAATACCACCGCTTACTTCGTGTTAATACCACCGCTCACTTCGTGTTAATACCACCGCTCACTTCGTGTTAATACCACCGCTTACATCGTGTTAATACCACCGCTCACTTCGTGTTAATACCACCGCTTACATCGTGTTAATACCACCGCTCACTTCGTGTTAATACCACCGCTCACTTCGTGTTAATACCACCGCTTACATCGTGTTAATACAACCGCTTACTTCGTGTTAATACCACCGCTTACTTCGTGTTAATACCACCGCTCACTTCGTGTTAATACCACCGCTCACCTCGTGTTAATACCACCGCTCACTTCGCGTTAATACCACCGCTCACTTCGTGTTAATACCACCGCTCACTTCGTGTTAATACCACCGCTCACTTCGTGTTAATACCACCGCTCACTTCGTGTTAATACCACCGCTCACTTCGTGTTAATACCACCGCTCACTTCGTGTTAATACCACCGCTCACTTCGTGTTAATACCACCGCTTACTTCGTGTTAATACCACCGCTTACTTCGTGTTAATACCACCGCTTACTTCGTGTTAATACCACCGCTCACTTCGTGTTAATACCACCGCTCACTTCGTGTTAATACCACCGCTTACTTCGTGTTAATACCACCGCTTACTTCGTGTTAATACCACCGCTCACTTCGTGTTAATACCACCGCTCACTTCGTGTTAATACCACCGCTTACTTCGTGTTAATACCACCGCTCACTTCGTGTTAATACCACCGCTCACTTCGTGTTAATACCACCGCTCACTTCGTGTTAATACCACCGCTTACTTCGTGTTAATACCACCGCTCACTTCGTGTTAATACCACCGCTTACTTCGTGTTAATACCACCGCTCACTTCGTGTTAATACCACGGCTCACTTCGTGTTAATACCACCGCTCACTTCGTTAGATGAGGTTCGCTAATACCACCGCTCACTTCGTGTTAATACCACCGCTCACTTCGTGTTAATACCACAGCTCACTTCGTGTTAATACCACCGCTTACTTCGTGTTAATACCACCGCTCACTTCGTGTTAATACCACCGCTCACTTCGTGTTAATACCACCGCTCACTTCGTGTTAATACCACCGCTCACTTCGTGTTAAAACCACCGCTCACTTCGTGTTAATACCACCGCTCACTTCGTTAGATGAGGTTCGCTAATACCACCGCTCACTTCGTGTTAATACCACCGCTCACTTCGTGTTAATACCACCGCTTACTTCGTGTTAATACCACCGCTCACTTCGTGTTAATACCACCGCTCACTTCGTGTTAATACCACCGCTTACTTCGTGTTAATACCACCGCTCACTTCGTGTTAATACCACCGCTCACTTCGTGTTAATACCACCGCTCACTTCGTGTTAATACCACCGCTCACTTCGTGTTAATACCACCGCTCACTTCGTGTTAATACCACCGCTCACTTCGTGTTAATACCACCGCTTACTTCGTGTTAATACCACCGCTCACTTCGTGTTAATACCACCGCTTACTTCGTATTAATACCACCGCTCACTTCGTGTTAATACCACCGCTCACTTCGTGTTAATACCACCGCTTACTTCGTGTTAATACCACCGCTTACTTCGTGTTAATACCACCGCTCACTTCGTGTTAATACCACCGCTTACTTCGTGTTAATACCACCGCTCACTTCGTGTTAATACCACCGCTCACTTCGTGTTAATACCACCGCTTACTTCGTGTTAATACCACCGCTCACTTCGTGTTAATACCACCGCTCACTTCGTGTTAATATCACCGCTCACTTCGTGTTAATACCACCGCTTACTTCGTGTTAATACCACCGCTTACTTCGTGTTAATACCACCGCTCACTTCGTGTTAATACCACCGCTCACTTCGTGTTAATACCACCGCTTACTTCGTGTTAATACCACCGCTCACTTCGTGTTAATACCACCGCTTACTTCGTGTTAATACCACCGCTCACTTCGTGTTAATACCACCGCTCACTTCGTGTTAATACCACCGCTTACTTCGTGTTAATACCACCGCTCACTTCGTGTTAATACCACCGCTCACTTCGTGTTAATACCACCGCTCACTTCGTGTTAATACCACCGCTCACTTCGTGTTAATACCACCGCTCACTTCGTGTTAATACCACCGCTTACTTCGTGTTAATACCACCGCTTACTTCGTGTTAATACCACCGCTTACTTCGTGTTAATACCACCGCTTACTTCGTGTTAATACCACCGCTCACTTCGTGTTAATACCACCGCTCACTTCGTGTTAATACCACCGCTCACTTCGTGTTAATACCACCGCTCACTTCGTGTTAATACCACCGCTCACTTCGTGTTAATACCACCGCTCACTTCGTGTTAATACCACCGCTTACTTCGTGTTAATACCACCGCTCACTTCGTGTTAATAGCACCGCTTACTTCGTGTTAATACCACCGCTCACTTCGTGTTAATACCACCGCTTACTTCGTGTTAATACCACCGCTTACTTCGTGTTAATACCACCGCTTACTTCGTGTTAATACCACCGCTTACTTCGTGTTAATACCACCGCTTACTTCGTGTTAATACCACCGCTCACTTCGTGTTAATACCACCGCTTACTTCGTGTTAATACCATCGCTTACTTCGTGTTAATACCACCGCTCACTTCGTGTTAATACCACCGCTTACTTCGTGTTAATACCACCGCTTACTTCGTGTTAATACCACCGCTCACTTCGTGTTAATACCACCGCTCACTTCGTGTTAATACCACCGCTTACTTCGTGTTAATACCACCGCTCACTTCGTGTTAATACCACCGCTCACTTCGTGTTAATACCACCGCTCACTTCGTGTTAATACCACCGCTCACTTCGTGTTAATACCACCGCTTACTTCGTGTTAATACCACCGCTCACTTCGTGTTAATACCACCGCTCACTTCGTGTTAATACCACCGCTCACTTCGTGTTAATACCACCGCTTACTTCGTGTTAATACCACCGCTTACTTCGTGTTAATACCACCGCTCACTTCGTGTTAATACCACCGCTCACTTCGTGTTAATACCACCGCTCACTTCGTGTTAATACCACCGCTCACTTCGTGTTAATACCACCGCTTACTTCGTGTTAATACCACCGCTCACTTCGTGTTAATACCACCGCTCACTTCGTGTTAATACCACCGCTCACTTCGTGTTAATACCACCGCTCACTTCGTGTTAATACCACCGCTCACTTCGTGTTAATACCACCGCTTACTTCGTGTTAATACCACCGCTTATTTCGTGTTAATACCACCGCTTACTTCGTGTTAATACCACCGCTTACTTCGTGTTAATACCACCGCTCACTTCGTGTTAATACCACCGCTCACTTCGTGTTAATACCACCGCTCACTTCGTGTTAATACCACCGCTCACTTCGTGTTAATACCACCGCTCACTTCGTGTTAATACCACCGCTCACTTCGTGTTAATACCACCGCTCACTTCGTGTTAATACCACCGCTCACTTCGTGTTAATACCACCGCTCACTTCGTGTTAATACCACCGCTTACTTCGTGTTAATACCACCGCTTACTTCGTGTTAATACCACCGCTTACTTCGTGTTAATACCACCGCTTACTTCGTGTTAATACCACCGCTTACTTCGTGTTAATACCACCGCTCACTTCGAGTTAATACCACCGCTTACTTTGTGTTAATACCACCGCTTACTTCGTGTTAATACCACCGCTCACTTCGTGTTAATTCCACCGCTTACTTCGTGTTAATACCACCGCTCACTTCGTGTTAATACCACCGCTCACTTCGTGTTAATACCACCGCTCACTTCGTGTTAATACCACCGCTCACTTCGTGTTAATACCACCGCTCACTTCGTGTTAATACCACCGCTTACTTCGTGTTAATACCACCGCTTACTTCGTGTTAATACCACCGCTTACTTCGTGTTAATACCCCCGCTCACTTCGTGTTAATACCACCGCTTACTTCGTGTTAATACCACCGCTCACTTCGTGTTAATACCACCGCTCACTTCGTGTTAATACCACCGCTCACTTCGTGTTAATACCACCGCTTACTTCGTGTTAATACCACCGCTTACTTCGTGTTAATACCACCGCTCACTTCGTGTTAATACCACCGCTTACTTCGTGTTAATACCACCGCTTACTTCGTGTTAATACCACCGCTCACTTCGTGTTAATACCACCGCTCACTTCGTGTTAATACCACCGGTTACTTCGTGTTAATACCACCGCTCACTTCGTGTTAATACCACCGCTCACTTCGTGTTAATACCACCGCTCACTTCGTGTTAATACCACCGCTCACTTCGTGTTAATACCACCGCTTACTTCGTGTTAATACCACCGCTTACTTCGTGTTAATACCACCGCTCACTTCGTGTTAATACCACCGCTCACTTCGTGTTAATACCACCGCTCACTTCGTGTTAATACCACCGCTCACTTCGTGTTAATACCACCGCTCACTTCGTGTTAATACCACCGCTCACTTCGTGTTAATACCACCGCTCACTTCGTGTTAATACCACCGCTCACTTCGTGTTAATACCACCGCTCACTTCGTGTTAATACCACCGCTCACTTCGTGTTAATACCACCGCTCACTTCGTGTTAATACCACCGCTTACTTCGTGTTAATACCACCGCTTACTTCGTGTTAATACCACCGCTTACTTCGTGTTAATACCACCGCTTACTTCGTGTTAATACCACCCCTCACTTCGTGTTAATACCACCGCTCACTTCGTGTTAATACCACCGCTCACTTCGTGTTAATACCACCGCTTACTTCGAGTTAATACCACCGCTTACTTCGTGTTAATACCACCGCTTACTTCGTGTTAATACCACCGCTTACTTCGTGTTAATACCTCCGCTTACTTCGTGTTAATACCACCGCTCACTTCGTGTTAATACCACCGCTCACTTCGTGTTAATACCACCGCTCACTTCGTGTTAATACCACCGCTCACTTCGTGTTAATACCACCGCTCACTTCGTGTTAATACCACCGCTTACTTCGTGTTAATACCACCGCTCACTTCGTGTTAATACCACCGCTCACTTCGTGTTAATACCACCGCTCACTTCGTGTTAATACCACCGCTCACTTCGTGTTAATACCACCGCTCACTTCGTGTTAATACCACCGCTCACTTCGTGTTAATACCACCGCTTACTTCGTGTTAATACCACCGCTCACTTCGTGTTAATACCACCGCTCACTTCGTGTTAATACCACCGCTCACTTCGTGTTAATACCACCGCTCACTTCGTGTTAATACCACCGCTCACTTCGTGTTAATACCACCGCTCACTTCGTGTTAATACCACCGCTCACTTCGTGTTAATACCACCGCTTACTTCGTGTTAATACCACCGCTTACTTCGTGTTAATACCACCGCTCACTTCGTGTTAATACCACCGCTCACTTCGTGTTAATACCACCGCTCACTTCGTGTTAATACCACCGCTCACTTCGTGTTAATACCACCGCTTACTTCGTGTTAATACCACCGCTTACTTCGTGTTAATACCACCGCTCACTTCGTGTTAATACCACCGCTTACTTCGTGTTAATACCACCGCTTACTTCGTGTTAATACCACCGCTCACTTCGTGTTAATACCACCGCTCACTTCGTGTTAATACCACCGGTTACTTCGAGTTAATACCACCGCTCACTTCGTGTTAATACCACCGCTCACTTCGTGTTAATACCACCGCTCACTTCGTGTTAATACCACCGCTCACTTCGTGTTAATACCACCGCTTACTTCGTGTTAATACCACCGCTCACTTCGTGTTAATACCACCGCTCACTTCGTGTTAATACCACCGCTCACTTCGTGTTAATACCACCGCTTACTTCGTGTTAATACCACCGCTCACTTCGTGTTAATACCACCGCTCACTTCGTGTTAATACCACCGCTCACTTCGTGTTAATACCACCGCTTACTTCGTGTTAATACCACCGCTCACTTCGTGTTAATACCACCGCTTACTTCGTGTTAATACCACCGCTCACTTCGTGTTAATACCACCGCTCACTTCGTGTTAATACCACCGCTCACTTCGTTAGATGAGGTTCGCTAATACCACCGCTCACTTCGTGTTAATACCACCGCTCACTTCGTGTTAATACCACAGCTCACTTCGTGTTAATACCACCGCTTACTTCGTGTTAATACCACCGCTCACTTCGTGTTAATACCACCGCTCACTTCGTGTTAATACCACCGCTCACTTCGTGTTAATACCACCGCTCACTTCGTGTTAAAACCACCGCTCACTTCGTGTTAATACCACCGCTCACTTCGTTAGATGAGGTTCGCTAATACCACCGCTCACTTCGTGTTAATACCACCGCTCACTTCGTGTTAATACCACCGCTTACTTCGTGTTAATACCACCGCTCACTTCGTGTTAATACCACCGCTTACTTCGTGTTAATACCACCGCTCACTTCGTGTTAATACCACCGCTCACTTCGTGTTAATACCACCGCTCACTTCGTGTTAATACCACCGCTCACTTCGTGTTAATACCACCGCTCACTTCGTGTTAATACCACCGCTCACTTCGTGTTAATATCACCGCTCACTTCGTGTTAATACCACCGCTTACTTCGTGTTAATACCACCGCTTACTTCGTGTTAATACCACCGCTCACTTCGTGTTAATACCACCGCTTACTTCGTGTTAATACCACCGCTCACTTCGTGTTAATACCACCGCTTACTTCGTGTTAATACCACCGCTCACTTCGTGTTAATACCACCGCTCACTTCGTGTTAATACCACCGCTCACTTCGTGTTAATACCACCGCTCACTTCGTGTTAATACCACCGCTCACTTCGTGTTAATACCACCGCTCACTTCGTGTTAATACCACCGCTCACTTCGTGTTAATACCACCGCTCACTTCGTGTTAATACCACCGCTCACTTCGTGTTAATACCACCGCTCACTTCGTGTTAATACCACCGCTTACTTCGTGTTAATACCACCGCTTACTTCGTGTTAATACCACCGCTTACTTCGTGTTAATACCACCGCTTACTTCGTGTTAATACCACCGCTCACTTCGTGTTAATACCACCGCTCACTTCGTGTTAATACCACCGCTCACTTCGTGTTAATACCACCGCTCACTTCGTGTTAATACCACCGCTCACTTCGTGTTAATACCACCGCTTACTTCGTGTTAATACCACCGCTCACTTCGTGTTAATACCACCGCTCACTTCGCGTTAATACCACCGCTCACTTCGTGTTAATACCACCGCTCACTTCGTGTTAATACCACGGCTCACTTCGTGTTAATACCACCGCTCACTTCGTGTTAATACCACCGCTCACTTCGTGTTAATACCACGGCTCACTTCGTGTTAATACCACCGCTCACTTCGTGTTAATATCACCGCTTACTTCGTGTTAATACCACCGCTCACTTCGTGTTAATACCACGGCTCACTTCGTGTTAATACCACCGCTCACTTCGTGTTAATACCACCGCTTACTTCGTGTTAATACCACCGCTCACTTCGTGTTAATACCACCGCTCACTTCGTGTTAATACCACCGCTCACTTCGTGTTAATACCACCGCTCACTTCGTGTTAATACCACCGCTCACTTCGTGTTAATACCACCGCTCACTTCGTGTTAATACCACCGCTTACATCGTGTTAATACCACCGCTTACTTCGTGTTAATACCACCGCTTACTTCGTGTTAATACCACCGCTCACTTCGTGTTAATACCACCGCTCACTTCGTGTTAATACCACCGCTCACTTCGTGTTAATACCACCGCTCACTTCGTGTTAATACCACCGCTTACTTCGTGTTAATACCACCGCTCACTTCGTGTTAATACCACCGCTTACTTCGTGTTAATACCACCGCTTACTTCGTGTTAATACCACCGCTCACTTCGTGTTAATACCACCGCTTACTTCGTGTTAATACCACCGCTCACTTCGTGTTAATACCACCGCTTACTTCGTGTTAATACCACCGCTCACTTCGTGTTAATACCACCGCTCACTTCGTGTTAATACCACCGCTTACTTCGTGTTAATACCACCGCTCACTTCGTGTTAATACCACCGCTCACTTCGTGTTAATACCACCGCTCACTTCGTGTTAATACCACCGCTCACTTCGTGTTAATACCACCGCTCACTTCGTGTTAATACCACCGCTCACTTCGTGTTAATACCACCGCTCACTTCGTGTTAATACCACCGCTTACTTCGTGTTAATACCACCGCTCACTTCGTGTTAATACCACCGCTTACTTCGTGTTAATACCACCGCTTACTTCGTGTTAATACCACCGCTCACTTCGTGTTAATACCACCGCTCACTTCGTGTTAATACCACCGCTCACTTCGTGTTAATACCACCGCTCACTTCGTGTTAATACCACCGCTCACTTCGTGTTAATACCACCGCTCACTTCGTGTTAATACCACCGCTTACTTCGTGTTAATACCACCGCTCACTTCGTGTTAATACCACCGCTTACTTCGTGTTAATACCACCGCTCACTTCGTGTTAATACCACCGCTTACTTCGTGTTAATACCACCGCTTACTTCGTGTTAATACCACCGCTTACTTCGTGTTAATACCACCGCTTACTTCGTGTTAATACCACCGCTTACTTCGTGTTAATACCACCGCTTACTTCGTGTTAATACCACCGCTTACTTCGTGTTAATACCACCGCTTACTTCGTGTTAATACCACCGCTTACTTCGTGTTAATACCACCGCTCACTTCGTGTTAATACCACCGCTCACTTCGTGTTAATACCACCGCTTACTTCGTGTTAATACCACCGCTCACTTCGTGTTAATACCACCGCTCACTTCGTGTTAATACCACCGCTCACTTCGTGTTAATACCACCGCTTACTTCGTGTTAATACCACCGCTCACTTCGTGTTAATACCACCGCTCACTTCGTGTTAATACCACCGCTCACTTCGTGTTAATACCACCGCTTACTTCGTGTTAATACCACCGCTTACTTCGTGTTAATACCACCGCTCACTTCGTGTTAATACCACCGCTCACTTCGTGTTAATACCACCGCTCACTTCGTGTTAATACCACCGCTCACTTCGTGTTAATACCACCGCTCACTTCGTGTTAATACCACCGCTTACTTCGTGTTAATACCACCGCTTACTTCGTGTTAATACCACCGCTTACTTCGTGTTAATACCACCGCTTACTTCTTGTTAATACCACCGCTCACTTCGAGTTAATACCACCGCTCACTTCGTGTTAATACCACCGCTTACTTCGTGTTAATACCACCGCTCACTTCGTGTTAATACCACCGCTTACTTCGTGTTAATACCACCGCTCACTTCGTGTTAATACCACCGCTCACTTCGTGTTAATACCACCGCTCACTTCGTGTTAATACCACCGCTCACTTCGTGTTAATACCACCGCTCACTTCGTGTTAATACCACCGCTTACTTCGTGTTAATACCACCGCTTACTTCGTGTTAATACCACCGCTTACTTCGTGTTAATACCACCGCTCACTTCGTGTTAATACCACCGCTTACTTCGTGTTAATACCACCGCTCACTTCGTGTTAATACCACCGCTCACTTCGTGTTAATACCACCGCTCACTTCGTGTTAATACCACCGCTTACTTCGTGTTAATACCACCGCTTACTTCGTGTTAATACCACCGCTCACTTCGTGTTAATACCACCGCTTACTTCGTGTTAATACCACCGCTTACTTCGTGTTAATACCACCGCTCACTTCGTGTTAATACCACCGCTCACTTCGTGTTAATACCACCGGTGACTTCGTGTTAATACCACCGCTCACTTCGTGTTAATACCACCGCTCACTTCGTGTTAATACCACCGCTCACTTCGTGTTAATACCACCGCTCACTTCGTGTTAATACCACCGCTTACTTCGTGTTAATACCACCGCTTACTTCGTGTTAATACCACCGCTTACTTCGTGTTAATACCACCGCTCACTTCGTGTTAATACCACCGCTCACTTCGTGTTAATACCACCGCTCACTTCGTGTTAACACCACCGCTCACTTCGTGTTAATACCACCGCTCACTTCGTGTTAATACCACCGCTCACTTCGTGTTAATACCACCGCTCACTTCGTGTTAATACCACCGCTCACTTCGTGTTACTACCACCGCTTACTTCGTGTTAATACCACCGCTCACTTCGTGTTAATACCACCGCTTACTTCGTGTTAATACCACCGCTCACTTCGTGTTAATACCACCGCTCACTTCGTGTTAATACCACCGCTCACTTCGTGTTAATACCACCGCTCACTTCGTGTTAATACCACCGCTCACTTCGTGTTAATACCACCGCTTACTTCGTGTTAATACCACCGCTCACTTCGTGTTAATACCACCGCTCACTTCGTGTTAATACCACCGCTCACTTCGTGTTAATACCACCGCTCACTTCGTGTTAATACCACCGCTCACTTCGTGTTAATACCACCGCTCACTTCGTGTTAATACCACCGCTCACTTCGTGTTAATACCACCGCTTACTTCGTGTTAATACCACCGCTTACTTCGTGTTAATACCACCGCTCACTTCGTGTTAATACCACCGCTCACTTCGTGTTAATACCACCGCTCACTTCGTGTTAATACCACCGCTCACTTCGTGTTAATACCACCGCTTACTTCGTGTTAATACCACCGCTTACTTCGTGTTAATACCACCGCTCACTTCGTGTTAATACCACCGCTTACTTCGTGTTAATACCACCGCTTACTTCGTGTTAATACCACCGCTCACTTCGTGTTAATACCACCGCTCACTTCGTGTTAATACCACCGGTTACTTCGAGTTAATACCACCGCTCACTTCGTGTTAATACCACCGCTCACTTCGTGTTAATACCACCGCTCACTTCGTGTTAATACCACCGCTCACTTCGTGTTAATACCACCGCTTACTTCGTGTTAATACCACCGCTCACTTCGTGTTAATACCACCGCTCACTTCGTGTTAATACCACCGCTCACTTCGTGTTAATACCACCGCTTACTTCGTGTTAATACCACCGCTTACTTCGTGTTAATACCACCGCTCACTTCGTGTTAATACCACCGCTCACTTCGTGTTAATACCACCGGTTACTTCGAGTTAATACCACCGCTCACTTCGTGTTAATACCACCGCTTACTTCGTGTTAATACCACCGCTCACTTCGTGTTAATACCACCGCTCACTTCGTGTTAATACCACCGCTCACTTCGTTAGATGAGGTTCGCTAATACCACCGCTCACTTCGTGTTAATACCACCGCTCACTTCGTGTTAATACCACAGCTCACTTCGTGTTAATACCACCGCTTACTTCGTGTTAATACCACCGCTCACTTCGTGTTAATACCACCGCTCACTTCGTGTTAATACCACCGCTCACTTCGTGTTAAAACCACCGCTCACTTCGTGTTAATACCACCGCTCACTTCGTTAGATGAGGTTCGCTAATACCACCGCTCACTTCGTGTTAATACCACCGCTCACTTCGTGTTAATACCACCGCTTACTTCGTGTTAATACCACCGCTCACTTCGTGTTAATACCACCGCTTACTTCGTGTTAATACCACCGCTCACTTCGTGTTAATACCACCGCTCACTTCGTGTTAATACCACCGCTCACTTCGTGTTAATACCACCGCTCACTTCGTGTTAATACCACCGCTCACTTCGTGTTAATACCACCGCTCACTTCGTGTTAATACCACCGCTCACTTCGTGTTAATACCACCGCTTACTTCGTGTTAATACCACCGCTTACTTCGTGTTAATACCACCGCTTACTTCGTGTTAATACCACCGCTTACTTCGTGTTAATACCACCGCTCACTTCGTGTTAATACCACCGCTCACTTCGTGTTAATACCACCGCTCACTTCGTGTTAATACCACCGCTCACTTCGTGTTAATACCACCGCTCACTTCGTGTTAATACCACCGCTCACTTCGTGTTAATACCACCGCTTACTTCGTGTTAATACCACCGCTCACTTCGTGTTAATACCACCGCTTACTTCGTGTTAATACCACCGCTCACTTCGTGTTAATACCACCGCTCACTTCGTGTTAATACCACCGCTTACTTCGTGTTAATACCACCGCTTACTTCGTGTTAATACCACCGCTTACTTCGTGTTAATACCACCGCTTACTTCGTGTTAATACCACCGCTTACTTCGTGTTAATACCACCGCTTACTTCGTGTTAATACCACCGCTTACTTCGTGTTAATACCACCGCTTACTTTGTGTTAATACCACCGCTCACTTCGTGTTAATACCACCGCTCACTTCGTGTTAATACCACCGCTTACTTCGTGTTAATACCACCGCTCACTTTGTGTTAATACCACCGCTCACTTCGTGTTAATACCACCGCTCACTTCGTGTTAATACCACCGCTTACTTCGTGTTAATACCACCGCTCACTTCGTGTTAATACCACCGCTCACTTCGTGTTAATACCACCGCTTACTTCGTGTTAATACCACCGCTTACTTCGTGTTAATACCACCGCTCACTTCGTGTTAATACCACCGCTCACTTCGTGTTAATACCACCGCTCACTTCGTGTTAATACCACCGCTCACTTCGTGTTAATACCACCGCTTACTTCGTGTTAATACCACCGCTTACTTCGTGTTAATACCACCGCTCACTTCGTGTTAATACCACCGCTTACTTCGTGTTAATACCACCGCTTACTTCGTGTTAATACCACCGCTCACTTCGTGTTAATACCACCGCTCACTTCGTGTTAATACCACCGGTTACTTCGTGTTAATACCACCGCTCACTTCGTGTTAATACCACCGCTCACTTCGTGTTAATACCACCGGTTACTTCGAGTTAATACCACCGGTTACTTCGTGTTAATACCACCGCTTACTTCGTGTTAATACCACCGCTTACTTCGTGTTAATACCACCGCTCACTTCGTGTTAATACCACCGCTCACTTCGTGTTAATACCACCGCTCACTTCGTGTTAACACCACCGCTCACTTCGTGTTAATACCACCGCTCACTTCGTGTTAATACCACCGCTCACTTCGTGTTAATACCACCGCTCACTTCGTGTTAATACCACCGCTCACTTCGTGTTAATACCACCGCTTACTTCGTGTTAATACCACCGCTCACTTCGTGTTAATACCACCGCTTACTTCGTGTTAATACCACCGCTCACTTCGTGTTAATACCACCGCTCACTTCGTGTTAATACCACCGCTCACTTCGTGTTAATACCACCGCTCACTTCGTGTTAATACCACCGCTCACTTCGTGTTAATACCACCGCTTACTTCGTGTTAATACCACCGCTCACTTCGTGTTAATACCACCGCTCACTTCGTGTTAATACCACCGCTCACTTCGTGTTAATACCACCGCTCACTTCGTGTTAATACCACCGCTCACTTCGTGTTAATACCACCGCTCACTTCGTGTTAATACCACCGCTCACTTCGTGTTAATACCACCGCTTACTTCGTGTTAATACCACCGCTCACTTCGTGTTAATACCACCGCTCACTTCGTGTTAATACCACCGCTCACTTCGTGTTAATACCACCGCTCACTTCGTGTTAATACCACCGCTTACTTCGTGTTAATACCACCGCTTACTTCGTGTTAATACCACCGCTCACTTCGTGTTAATACCACCGCTTACTTCGTGTTAATACCACCGCTTACTTCGTGTTAATACCACCGCTCACTTCGTGTTAATACCACCGCTCACTTCGTGTTAATACCACCGGTTACTTCGAGTTAATACCACCGCTCACTTCGTGTTAATACCACCGCTCACTTCGTGTTAATACCACCGCTCACTTCGTGTTAATACCACCGCTCACTTCGTGTTAATACCACCGCTTACTTCGTGTTAATACCACCGCTCACTTCGTGTTAATACCACCGCTCACTTCGTGTTAATACCACCGCTCACTTCGTGTTAATACCACCGCTTACTTCGTGTTAATACCACCGCTTACTTCGTGTTAATACCACCGCTCACTTCGTGTTAATACCACCGTTCACTTCGTGTTAATACCACCGGTTACTTCGAGTTAATACCACCGCTCACTTCGTGTTAATACCACCGCTCACTTCGTGTTAATACCACCGCTCACTTCGTGTTAATACCACCGCTCACTTCGTGTTAATACCACCGCTTAGTTCGTGTTAATACCACCGCTCACTTCGTGTTAATACCACCGCTCACTTCGTGTTAATACCACCGCTCACTTCGTGTTAATACCACCGCTCACTTCGTGTTAACACCACCGCTCACTTCGTGTTAATACCACCGCTCACTTCGTGTTAATACCACCGCTCACTTCGTGTTAATACCACCGCTCACTTCGTGTTAATACCACCGCTCACTTCGTGTTAATACCACCGCTTACTTCGTGTTAATACCACCGCTCACTTCGTGTTAATACCACCGCTTACTTCGTGTTAATACCACCGCTCACTTCGTGTTAATACCACCGCTCACTTCGTGTTAATACCACCGCTCACTTCGTGTTAATACCACCGCTCACTTCGTGTTAATACCACCGCTCACTTCGTGTTAATACCACCGCTTACTTCGTGTTAATACCACCGCTCACTTCGTGTTAATACCACCGCTCACTTCGTGTTAATACCACCGCTCACTTCGTGTTAATACCACCGCTCACTTCGTGTTAATACCACCGCTCACTTCGTGTTAATACCACCGCTCACTTCGTGTTAATACCACCGCTCACTTCGTGTTAATACCACCGCTTACTTCGTGTTAATACCACCGCTTACTTCGTGTTAATACCACCGCTCACTTCGTGTTAATACCACCGCTCACTTCGTGTTAATACCACCGCTCACTTCGTGTTAATACCACCGCTCACTTCGTGTTAATACCACCGCTTACTTCGTGTTAATACCACCGCTTACTTCGTGTTAATACCACCGCTCACTTCGTGTTAATACCACCGCTTACTTCGTGTTAATACCACCGCTTACTTCGTGTTAATACCACCGCTCACTTCGTGTTAATACCACCGCTCACTTCGTGTTAATACCACCGGTTACTTCGAGTTAATACCACCGCTCACTTCGTGTTAATACCACCGCTCACTTCGTGTTAATACCCCGCTCACTTCGTGTTAATACCACCGCTCACTTCGTGTTAATACCACCGCTCACTTCGTGTTAATACCACCGCTTACTTCGTGTTAATACCACCGCTCACTTCGTGTTAATACCACCGCTCACTTCGTGTTAATACCACCGCTTACTTCGTGTTAATACCACCGCTTACTTCGTGTTAATACCACCGCTCACTTCGTGTTAATACCACCGCTCACTTCGTGTTAATACCACCGCTCACTTCGTGTTAATACCACCGCTCACTTCGTGTTAATACCACCGCTCACTTCGTGTTAATACCACCGCTTACTTCGTGTTAATACCACCGCTTACTTCGTGTTAATACCACCGTTTACTTCGTGTTAATACCACCGCTTACTTCGTGTTAATACCTCCGCTCACTTCGAGTTAATACCACCGCTTACTTCGTGTTAATACCACCGCTTACTTCGTGTTAATACCACCGCTCACTTCGTGTTAATACCACCGCTTACTTCGTGTTAATACCATCGCTCACTTCGTGTTAATACCACCGCTCACTTCGTGTTAATACCACCGCTCACTTCGTGTTAATACCACCGCTCACTTCGTGTTAATACCACCGCTCACTTCGTGTTAATACCACCGCTTACTTCGTGTTAATACCACCGCTTACTTCGTGTTAATACCACCGCTTACTTCGTGTTAATACCACCGCTCACTTCGTGTTAATACCACCGCTTACTTCGTGTTAATACCACCGCTCACTTCGTGTTAATACCACCGCTCACTTCGTGTTAATACCACCGCTCACTTCGTGTTAATACCACCGCTTACTTCGTGTTAATACCACCGCTTACTTCGTGTTAATACCACCGCTCACTTCGTGTTAATACCACCGCTTACTTCGTGTTAATACCACCGCTTACTTCGTGTTAATACCACCGCTCACTTCGTGTTAATACCACCGCTCACTTCGTGTTAATACCACCGGTTACTTCGTGTTAATACCACCGCTCACTTCGTGTTAATACCACCGCTCACTTCGTGTTAATACCACCGCTCACTTCGTGTTAATACCACCGCTCACTTCGTGTTAATACCACCGCTTACTTCGTGTTAATACCACCGCTTACTTCGTGTTAATACCACCGCTTACTTCGTGTTAATACCACCGCTCACTTCGTGTTAATACCACCGCTCACTTCGTGTTAATACCACCGCTCACTTCGTGTTAACACCACCGCTCACTTCGTGTTAATACCACCGCTCACTTCGTGTTAATACCACCGCTCACTTCGTGTTAATACCACCGCTCACTTCGTGTTAATACCACCGCTCACTTCGTGTTAATACCACCGCTTACTTCGTGTTAATACCACCGCTTACTTCGTGTTAATACCACCGCTTACTTCGTGTTAATACCACCGCTTACTTCGTGTTAATACCACCGCTCACTTCGTGTTAATACCACCGCTTACTTCGTGTTAATACCACCGCTTACTTCGTGTTAATACCACCGCTCACTTCGTGTTAATACCACCGCTCACTTCGTGTTAATACCACCGCTCACTTCGTGTTAATACCACCGCTTACTTCGTGTTAATACCACCGCTTACTTCGTGTTAATACCACCGCTTACTTCGTGTTAATACCACCGCTTACTTCGTGTTAATACCACCGCTCACTTCGTGTTAATACCACCGCTCACTTCGTGTTAATACCACCGCTCACTTCGTGTTAATACCACCGCTCACTTCGTGTTAATACCACCGCTCACTTCGTGTTAATACCACCGCTCACTTCGTGTTAATACCACCGCTCACTTCGTGTTAATACCACCGCTCACTTCGTGTTAATACCACCGCTTACTTCGTGTTAATACCACCGCTCACTTCGTGTTAATACCACCGCTTACTTCGTGTTAATACCACCGCTTTCTTCGTGTTAATACCACCGCTTACTTCGTGTTAATACCACCGCTTACTTCGTGTTAATACCACCGCTCACTTCGTGTTAATACCACCGCTTACTTCGTGTTAATACCACCGCTTACTTCGTGTTAATACCACCGCTCACTTCGTGTTAATACCACCGCTCACTTCGTGTTAATACCACCACTCACTTCGTGTTAATACCACCGCTTACTTCGTGTTAATACCACCGCTTACTTCGTGTTAATACCACCGCTTACTTCGTGTTAATACCACCGCTTACTTCGTGTTAATACCACCGCTTACTTCGTGTTAATACCACCGCTCACTTCGTGTTAATACCACCGCTCACTTCGTGTTAATACCACCGCTCACTTCGTGTTAATACCACCGCTCACTTCGTGTTAATACCACCGCTCACTTCGTGTTAATACCACCGCTCACTTCGTGTTAATACCACCGCTCACTTCGTGTTAATACCACCGCTCACTTCGTGTTAATACCACCGCTCACTTCGTGTTAATACCACCGCTCACTTCGTGTTAATACCACCGCTCACTTCGTGTTAATACCACCGCTCACTTCGTGTTAATACCACCGCTCACTTCGTGTTAATACCACCGCTTACTTCGTGTTAATACCACCGCTCACTTCGTGTTAATACCACCGCTCACTTCGTGTTAATTCCACCGCTCACTTCGTGTTAATACCACCGCTTACTTCGTGTTAATACCACCGCTCACTTCGTGTTAATACCACCGCTTACTTCGTGTTAATACCACCGCTCACTTCGTGTTAATACCACCGCTCACTTCGTGTTAATACCACCGCTTACTTCGTGTTAATACCACCGCTTACTTCGTGTTAATACCACGGCTCACTTCGTGTTAATACCACCGCTCACTTCGTGTTAATATCACCGCTTACTTCGTGTTAATACCACCGCTCACTTCGTGTTAATACCACGGCTCACTTCGTGTTAATACCACCGCTCACTTCGTGTTAATACCACCGCTTACTTCGTGTTAATACCACCGCTCACTTCGTGTTAATACCACCGCTCACTTCGTGTTAATACCACCGCTCACTTCGTGTTAATACCACCGCTCACTTCGTGTTAATACCACCGCTCACTTCGTGTTAATACCACCGCTCACTTCGTGTTAATACCACCGCTCACTTCGTGTTAATACCACCGCTTACTTCGTGTTAATACCACCGCTCACATCGTGTTAATACCACCGCTCACTTCGTGTTAAGTGTTAATACCACCGCTTACATCGTGTTAATACCACCGCTCACTTCGTGTTAATACCACCGCTTACATCGTGTTAATACCACCGCTCACTTCGTGTTAATACCACCGCTCACTTCGTGTTAATACCACCGCTTACATCGTGTTAATACCACCGCTTACTTCGTGTTAATACCACCGCTTACTTCGTGTTAATACCACCGCTCACTTCGTGTTAATACCACCGCTCACTTCGTGTTAATACCACCGCTCACTTCGTGTTAATACCACCGCTTACTTCGTGTTAATACCACCGCTCACTTCGTGTTAATACCACCGCTCACTTCTTGTTAATACCACCGCTCACTTCGTGTTAATACCACCGCTCACTTCGTGTTAATACCACCGCTCACTTCGTGTTAATACCACCGCTCACTTCGTGTTAATACCACGGCTCACTTCGTGTTAATACCACCGCTCACTTCGTGTTAATACCACCGCTCACTTCGTGTTAATACCACCGCTCACTTCGTGTTAATACCACCGCTCACTTCGTGTTAATACCACCGCTCACTTCGTGTTAATACCACCGCTTACTTCGTGTTAATACCACCGCTTACTTCGTGTTTATACCACCGCTTACTTCGTGTTAATACCACCGCTTACTTCGTGTTAATACCACCGCTCACTTCGTGTTAATACCACCGCTTACTTCGTGTTAATACCACCGCTTACTTCGTGTTAATACCACCGCTCACTTCGTGTTAATACCACCGCTTACTTCGTGTTAATACCACCGCTTACTTCGTGTTAATACCACCGCTCACTTCGTGTTAATACCACCGCTCACTTCGTGTTAATACCACCGCTTACATCGTGTTAATACCACCGCTTACTTCGTGTTAATACCACCGCTTACTTCGTGTTAATACCACCGCTCACTTCGTGTTAATACCACCGCTCACTTCGTGTTAATACCACCGCTCACTTCGTGTTAATACCACCGCTTACTTCGTGTTAATACCACCGCTCACTTCGTGTTAATACCACCGCTCACTTCTTGTTAATACCACCGCTCACTTCGTGTTAATACCACCGCTCACTTCGTGTTAATACCACCGCTCACTTCGTGTTAATACCACCGCTCACTTCGTGTTAATACCACCGCTCACTTCGTGTTAATACCACCGCTCACTTCGTGTTAATACCACCGCTCACTTCGTGTTAATACCACCGCTCACTTCGTGTTAATACCACCGCTCACTTCGTGTTAATACCACCGCTCACTTCTTGTTAATACCACCGCTCACTTCGTGTTAATACCACCGCTCACTTCGTGTTAATACCACCGCTCACTTCGTGTTAATACCACCGCTCACTTCGTGTTAATACCACCGCTCACTTCGTGTTAATACCACCGCTCACTTCGTGTTAATACCACCGCTCACTTCGTGTTAATACCACCGCTCACTTCGTGTTAATACCACCGCTTACTTCGTGTTAATACCACCGCTTACTTCGTGTTAATACCACCGCTTACTTCGTGTTAATACCACCGCTTACTTCGTGTTAATACCACCGCTCACTTCGTGTTAATACCACCGCTCACTTCGTGTTAATACCACCGCTCACTTCGTGTTAATACCACCGCTCACTTCGTGTTAATACCACCGCTCACTTCGTGTTAATACCACCGCTCACTTCGTGTTAATACCACCGCTCACTTCGTGTTAATACCACCGCTCACTTCGTGTTAATACCACCGCTTACTTCGTGTTAATACCACCGCTCACTTCGTGTTAATACCACCGCTTACTTCGTGTTAATACCACCGCTTTCTTCGTGTTAATACCACCGCTTACTTCGTGTTAATACCACCGCTTACTTCGTGTTAATACCACCGCTCACTTCGTGTTAATACCACCGCTTACTTCGTGTTAATACCACCGCTTACTTCGTGTTAATACCACCGCTCACTTCGTGTTAATACCACCGCTCACTTCGTGTTAATACCACCGCTCACTTCGTGTTAATACCACCGCTTACTTCGTGTTAATACCACCGCTTACTTCGTGTTAATACCACCGCTTACTTCGTGTTAATACCACCGCTCACTTCGTGTTAATACCACCGCTCACTTCGTGTTAATACCACCGCTCACTTCGTGTTAATACCACCGCTTACTTCGTGTTAATACCACCGCTTACTTCGTGTTAATACCACCGCTTACTTCGTGTTAATACCACCGCTTACTTCGTGTTAATACCACCGCTCACTTCGTGTTAATACCACCGCTCACTTCGTGTTAATAACACCGCTTACTTCGTGTTAATACCACCGCTTACTTCGTGTTAATACCACCGCTCACTTCGTGTTAATACCACCTCACTTCGTGTTAATACCACCGCTCACTTCGTGTTAATACCACCGCTCACTTCGTGTTAATACCACCGCTCACTTCGTGTTAATACCACCGCTCACTTCGTGTTAATACCACCGCTTACTTCGTGTTAATACCACCGCTTACTTCGTGTTAATACCACCGCTAACTTCGTGTTAATACCACCGCTCACTTCGTGTTAATACCACCGCTCACTTCGTGTTAATACCACCGCTTACTTCGTGTTAATACCACCGCTTACTTCGTGTTAATACCACCGCTCACTTCGTGTTAATACCACCGCTCACTTCGTGTTAATACCACCGCTTACTTCGTGTTAATACCACCGCTCACTTCGTGTTAATACCACCGCTCACTTCGTGTTAATACCACCGCTCACTTCGTGTTAATACCACCGCTTACTTCGTGTTAATACCACCGCTCACTTCGTGTTAATACCACCGCTTACTTCGTGTTAATACCACCGCTCACTTCGTGTTAATACCACCGCTCACTTCGTGTTAATACCACCGCCCACTTCGTTAGATGAGGTTCGCTAATACCACCGCTCACTTCGTGTTAATACCACCGCTCACTTCGTGTTAATACCACAGCTCACTTCGTGTTAATACCACCGCTTACTTCGTGTTAATACCACCGCTCACTTCGTGTTAATACCACCGCTCACTTCGTGTTAATACCACCGCTCACTTCGTGTTAATACCACCGCTCACTTCGTGTTAAAACCACCGCTCACTTCGTGTTAATACCACCGCTCACTTCGTTAGATGAGGTTCGCTAATACCACCGCTCACTTCGTGTTAATACCACCGCTCACTTCGTGTTAATACCACCGCTTACTTCGTGTTAATACCACCGCTCACTTCGTGTTAATACCACCGCTCACTTCGTGTTAATACCACCGCTTACTTCGTGTTAATACCACCGCTCACTTCGTGTTAATACCACCGCTCACTTCGTGTTAATACCACCGCTCACTTCGTGTTAATACCACCGCTCACTTCGTGTTAATACCACCGCTTACTTCGTGTTAATACCACCGCTCACTTCGTGTTAATACCACCGCTCACTTCGTGTTAATACCACCGCTCACTTCGTGTTAATACCACCGCTCACTTCGTGTTAATACCACCGCTTACTTCGTGTTAATACCACCGCTCACTTCGTGTTAATACCACCGCTCACTTCGTGTTAATATCACCGCTCACTTCGTGTTAATACCACCGCTTACTTCGTGTTAATACCACCGCTCACTTCGTGTTAATACCACCGCTTACTTCGTGTTAATACCACCGCTCACTTCGTGTTAATACCACCGCTCACTTCGTGTTAATACCACCGCTTACTTCGTGTTAATACCACCGCTTACTTCGTGTTAATACCACCGCTTACTTCGTGTTAATACCACCGCTCACTTCGTGTTAATACCACCGCTTACTTCGTGTTAATACCACCGCTCACTTCGTGTTAATACCACCGCTCACTTCGTGTTAATACCACCGCTTACTTCGTGTTAATACCACCGCTTACTTCGTGTTAATACCACCGCTTACTTCGTGTTAATACCACCGCTCACTTCGTGTTAATACCACCGCTCACTTCGTGTTAATACCACCGCTTACTTCGTGTTAATACCACCGCTTACTTCGTGTTAATACCACCGCTTACTTCGTGTTAATACCACCGCTCACTTCGTGTTAATACCACCGCTCACTTCGTGTTAATACCACCGCTCACTTCGTGTTAATACCACCGCTCACTTCGTGTTAATACCACCGCTTACTTCGTGTTAATACCACCGCTCACTTCGTGTTAATACCACCGCTCACTTCGTGTTAATACCACCGCTCACTTCGTGTTAATACCACCGCTCACTTCGTGTTAATACCACCGCTTACTTCGTGTTAATACCACCGCTCACTTCGTGTTAATACCACCGCTTACTTCGTGTTAATACCACCGCTTTCTTCGTGTTAATACCACCGCTTACTTCGTGTTAATACCACCGCTTACTTCGTGTTAATACCACCGCTCACTTCGTGTTAATACCACCGCTTACTTCGTGTTAATACCACCGCTTACTTCGTGTTAATACCACCGCTCACTTCGTGTTAATACCACCGCTCACTTCGTGTTAATACCACCGCTCACTTCGTGTTAATACCACCGCTTACTTCGTGTTAATACCACCGCTTACTTCGTGTTAATACCACCGCTTACTTCGTGTTAATACCACCGCTCACTTCGTGTTAATACCACCGCTCACTTCGTGTTAATACCACCGCTCACTTCGTGTTAATACCACCGCTTACTTCGTGTTAATACCACCGCTTACTTCGTGTTAATACCACCGCTTACTTCGTGTTAATACCACCGCTTACTTCGTGTTAATACCACCGCTCACTTCGTGTTAATACCACCGCTCACTTCGTGTTAATACCACCGCTTACTTCGTGTTAATACCACCGCTTACTTCGTGTTAATACCACCGCTCACTTCGTGTTAATACCACCGCTCACTTCGTGTTAATACCACCGCTCACTTCGTGTTAATACCACCGCTCACTTCGTGTTAATACCACCGCTCACTTCGTGTTAATACCACCGCTTACTTCGTGTTAATACCACCGCTCACTTCGTGTTAATACCACCGCTCACTTCGTGTTAATACCACCGCTCACTTCGTGTTAATACCACCGCTCACTTCGTGTTAATACCACCGCTCACTTCGTGTTAATACCACCGCTCACTTCGAGTTAATACCACCGCTCACTTCGTGTTAATACCACCGCTCACTTCGTGTTAATACCACCGCTCACTTCGTGTCAATACCACCGCTCACTTCGTGTTAATACCACCGTTCACTTCGTGTTAATACCACCGCTTACTTCGTGTTAATACCACCGCTCACTTCGTGTTAATACCACCGCTCACTTCGTGTTAATACCACCGCTCACTTCGTGTTAATACCACCGCTTACTTCGTGTTAATACCACCGCTCACTTCGTGTTAATACCACCGCTCACTTCGCGTTAATACCACCGCTCACTTCGTGTTAATACCACCGCTCACTTCGTGTTAATACCACCGCTTACTTCGTGTTAATACCACCGCTCACTTCGTGTTAATACCACCGCTCACTTCGTGTTAATACCACGGCTCACTTCGTGTTAATACCACCGCTCACTTCGTGTTAATACCACCGCTCACTTCGTGTTAATACCACGGCTCACTTCGTGTTAATACCACCGCTCACTTCGTGTTAATACCACCGCTTACTTCGTGTTAACACCACCGCTCACTTCGTGTTAATACCACCGCTTACTTCGTGTTAATACCACCGCTCACTTCGTGTTAATACCACCGCTCACTTCGTGTTAATACCACCGCTCACTTCGTGTTAATACCACGGCTCACTTCGTGTTAATACCACCGCTCACTTCGTGTTAATACCACCGCTCACTTCGTGTTAATACCACCGCTTACTTCGTGTTAATACCACCGCTCACTTCGTGTTAATACCACCGCTCACTTCGCGTTAATACCACCGCTCACTTCGTGTTAATACCACCGCTCACTTCGTGTTAATACCACGGCTCACTTCGTGTTAATACCACCGCTCACTTCGTGTTAATACCACCGCTCACTTCGTGTTAATACCACGGCTCACTTCGTGTTAATACCACCGCTCACTTCGTGTTAATATCACCGCTTACTTCGTGTTAATACCACCGCTCACTTCGTGTTAATACCACGGCTCACTTCGTGTTAATACCACCGCTCACTTCGTGTTAATACCACCGCTTACTTCGTGTTAATACCACCGCTCACTTCGTGTTAATACCACCGCTCACTTCGTGTTAATACCACCGCTCACTTCGTGTTAATACCACCGCTCACTTCGTGTTAATACCACCGCTCACTTCGTGTTAATACCACCGCTTACTTCGTGTTAATACCACCGCTCACTTCGTGTTAATACCACCGCTCACTTCGTGTTAATACCACCGCTTACTTCGTGTTAATACCACCGCTCACTTCGTGTTAATACCACCGCTCACTTCGTTAGATGAGGTTCGCTAATACCACGGCTCACTTCGTGTTAATACCACCGCTTACTTCGTGTTAATACCACCGCTCACTTCGTGTTAATACCACCGCTCACTTCGTGTTAATACCACCGCTTACTTCGTGTTAATACCACCGCTCACTTCGTGTTAAGTGTTAATACCACCGCTTACATCGTGTTAATACCACCGCTCACTTCGTGTTAATACCACCGCTTACATCGTGTTAATACCACCGCTTACTTCGTGTTAATACCACCGCTCACTTCGTGTTAATACCACCGCTCACTTCGTGTTAATACCACCGCTCACTTCGTGTTAATACCACCGCTCACTTCGTGTTAATACCACCGCTTACTTCGTGTTAATACCACCGCTCACTTCGTGTTAATACCACCGCTCACTTCGTGTTAATATCACCGCTCACTTCGTGTTAATACCACCGCTTACTTCGTGTTAATACCACCGCTCACTTCGTGTTAATACCACCGCTTACTTCGTGTTAATACCACCGCTCACTTCGTGTTAATACCACCGCTCACTTCGTGTTAATACCACCGCTTACTTCGTGTTAATACCACCGCTTACTTCGTGTTAATACCACCGCTTACTTCGTGTTAATACCACCGCTCACTTCGTGTTAATACCACCGCTCACTTCGTGTTAATACCACCGCTTACTTCGTGTTAATACCACCGCTTACTTCGTGTTAATACCACCGCTTACTTCGTGTTAATACCACCGCTTACTTCGTGTTAATACCACCGCTCACTTCGTGTTAATACCACCGCTCACTTCGTGTTAATACCACCGCTCACTTCGTGTTAATACCACCGCTCACTTCGTGTTAATACCACCGCTCACTTCGTGTTAATACCACCGCTCACTTCGTGTTAATACCACCGCTCACTTCGTGTTAATACCACCGCTCACTTCGTGTTAATACCACCGCTTACTTCGTGTTAATACCACCGCTTTCTTCGTGTTAATACCACCGCTTACTTCGTGTTAATACCACCGCTTACTTCGTGTTAATACCACCGCTCACTTCGTGTTAATACCACCGCTTACTTCGTGTTAATACCACCGCTTACTTCGTGTTAATACCACCGCTCACTTCGTGTTAATACCACCGCTCACTTCGTGTTAATACCACCGCTCACTTCGTGTTAATACCACCGCTTACTTCGTGTTAATACCACCGCTTACTTCGTGTTAATACCACCGCTTACTTCGTGTTAATACCACCGCTCACTTCGTGTTAATACCACCGCTCACTTCGTGTTAATACCACCGCTCACTTCGTGTTAATACCACCGCTTACTTCGTGTTAATACCACCGCTTACTTCGTGTTAATACCACCGCTTACTTCGTGTTAATACCACCGCTTACTTCGTGTTAATACCACCGCTCACTTCGTGTTAATACCACCGCTCACTTCGTGTTAATACCACCGCTTACTTCGTGTTAATACCACCGCTTACTTCGTGTTAATACCACCGCTCACTTCGTGTTAATACCACCGCTCACTTCGTGTTAATACCACCGCTCACTTCGTGTTAATACCACCGCTCACTTCGTGTTAATACCACCGCTCACTTCGTGTTAATACCACCGCTTACTTCGTGTTAATACCACCGCTCACTTCGTGTTAATACCACCGCTCACTTCGTGTTAATACCACCGCTCACTTCGTGTTAATACCACCGCTCACTTCGTGTTAATACCACCGCTCACTTCGTGTTAATACCACCGCTCACTTCGAGTTAATACCACCGCTCACTTCGTGTTAATACCACCGCTCACTTCGTGTTAATACCACCGCTCACTTCGTGTCAATACCACCGCTCACTTCGTGTTAATACCACCGTTCACTTCGTGTTAATACCACCGCTTACTTCGTGTTAATACCACCGCTCACTTCGTGTTAATACCACCGCTCACTTCGTGTTAATACCACCGCTCACTTCGTGTTAATACCACCGCTTACTTCGTGTTAATACCACCGCTCACTTCGTGTTAATACCACCGCTCACTTCGCGTTAATACCACCGCTCACTTCGTGTTAATACCACCGCTCACTTCGTGTTAATACCACCGCTTACTTCGTGTTAATACCACCGCTCACTTCGTGTTAATACCACCGCTCACTTCGTGTTAATACCACGGCTCACTTCGTGTTAATACCACCGCTCACTTCGTGTTAATACCACCGCTCACTTCGTGTTAATACCACGGCTCACTTCGTGTTAATACCACCGCTCACTTCGTGTTAATACCACCGCTTACTTCGTGTTAACACCACCGCTCACTTCGTGTTAATACCACCGCTTACTTCGTGTTAATACCACCGCTCACTTCGTGTTAATACCACCGCTCACTTCGTGTTAATACCACCGCTCACTTCGTGTTAATACCACGGCTCACTTCGTGTTAATACCACCGCTCACTTCGTGTTAATACCACCGCTCACTTCGTGTTAATACCACCGCTTACTTCGTGTTAATACCACCGCTCACTTCGTGTTAATACCACCGCTCACTTCGCGTTAATACCACCGCTCACTTCGTGTTAATACCACCGCTCACTTCGTGTTAATACCACGGCTCACTTCGTGTTAATACCACCGCTCACTTCGTGTTAATACCACCGCTCACTTCGTGTTAATACCACGGCTCACTTCGTGTTAATACCACCGCTCACTTCGTGTTAATATCACCGCTTACTTCGTGTTAATACCACCGCTCACTTCGTGTTAATACCACGGCTCACTTCGTGTTAATACCACCGCTCACTTCGTGTTAATACCACCGCTTACTTCGTGTTAATACCACCGCTCACTTCGTGTTAATACCACCGCTCACTTCGTGTTAATACCACCGCTCACTTCGTGTTAATACCACCGCTCACTTCGTGTTAATACCACCGCTCACTTCGTGTTAATACCACCGCTTACTTCGTGTTAATACCACCGCTCACTTCGTGTTAATACCACCGCTCACTTCGTGTTAATACCACCGCTTACTTCGTGTTAATACCACCGCTCACTTCGTGTTAATACCACCGCTCACTTCGTTAGATGAGGTTCGCTAATACCACGGCTCACTTCGTGTTAATACCACCGCTTACTTCGTGTTAATACCACCGCTCACTTCGTGTTAATACCACCGCTCACTTCGTGTTAATACCACCGCTTACTTCGTGTTAATACCACCGCTCACTTCGTGTTAAGTGTTAATACCACCGCTTACATCGTGTTAATACCACCGCTCACTTCGTGTTAATACCACCGCTTACATCGTGTTAATACCACCGCTCACTTCGTGTTAATACCACCGCTCACTTCGTGTTAATACCACCGCTTACATCGTGTTAATACCACCGCTTACTTCGTGTTAATACCACCGCTTACTTCGTGTTAATACCACCGCTCACTTCGTGTTAATACCACCGCTCACTTCGTGTTAATAGCACCGCTCACTTCGTGTTAATACCACCGCTCACTTCGTGTTAATACCACCGCTCACTTCGTGTTAATACCACCGCTCACTTCGTGTTAATACCACCTCACTTCGTGTTAATACCACCGCTCACTTCGTGTTAATACCACCGCTCACTTCGTGTTAATACCACCGCTCACTTCGTGTTAATACCACCGCTCACTTCGTGTTAATACCACCGCTTACTTCGTGTTAATACCACCGCTTACTTCGTGTTAATACCACCGCTTACTTCGTGTTAATACCACCGCTCACTTCGTGTTAATACCACCGCTCACTTCGTGTTAATACCACCGCTTACTTCGTGTTAATACCACCGCTTACTTCGTGTTAATACCACCGCTCACTTCGTGTTAATACCACCGCTCACTTCGTGTTAATACCACCGCTTACTTCGTGTTAATACCACCGCTCACTTCGTGTTAATACCACCGCTCACTTCGTGTTAATACCACCGCTCACTTCGTGTTAATACCACCGCTTACTTCGTGTTAATACCACCGCTCACTTCGTGTTAATACCACCGCTTACTTCGTGTTAATACCACCGCTCACTTCGTGTTAATACCACCGCTCACTTCGTGTTAATACCACCGCTCACTTCGTTAGATGAGGTTCGCTAATACCACCGCTCACTTCGTGTTAATACCACCGCTCACTTCGTGTTAACACCACAGCTCACTTCGTGTTAATACCACCGCTTACTTCGTGTTAATACCACCGCTCACTTCGTGTTAATACCACCGCTCACTTCGTGTTAATACCACCGCTCACTTCGTGTTAATACCACCGCTCACTTCGTGTTAAAACCACCGCTCACTTCGTGTTAATACCACCGCTCACTTCGTTAGATGAGGTTCGCTAATACCACCGCTCACTTCGTGTTAATACCACCGCTCACTTCGTGTTAATACCACCGCTTACTTCGTGTTAATACCACCGCTCACTTCGTGTTAATACCACCGCTCACTTCGTGTTAATACCACCGCTTACTTCGTGTTAATACCACCGCTCACTTCGTGTTAATACCACCGCTCACTTCGTGTTAATACCACCGCTCACTTCGTGTTAATACCACCGCTCACTTCGTGTTAATACCTCCGCTTACTTCGTGTTAATACCACCGCTCACTTCGTGTTAATACCACCGCTCACTTCGTGTTAATATCACCGCTCACTTCGTGTTAATACCACCGCTTACTTCGTGTTAATACCACCGCTTACTTCGTGTTAATACCACCGCTCACTTCGTGTTAATACCACCGCTGACTTCGTGTTAATACCACCGCTCACTTCGTGTTAATACCACCGCTTACTTCGTGTTAATACCACCGCTCACTTCGTGTTAATACCACCGCTTACTTCGTGTTAATACCACCGCTCACTTCGTGTTAATACCACCGCTCACTTCGTGTTAATACCACCGCTCACTTCGTTAGATGAGGTTCGCTAATACCACCGCTCACTTCGTGTTAATACCACCGCTCACTTCGTGTTAACACCACAGCTCACTTCGTGTTAATACCACCGCTTACTTCGTGTTAATACCACCGCTCACTTCGTGTTAATACCACCGCTCACTTCGTGTTAATACCACCGCTCACTTCGTGTTAATACCACCGCTCACTTCGTGTTAAAACCACCGCTCACTTCGTGTTAATACCACCGCTCACTTCGTTAGATGAGGTTCGCTAATACCACCGCTCACTTCGTGTTAATACCACCGCTCACTTCGTGTTAATACCACCGCTTACTTCGTGTTAATACCACCGCTCACTTCGTGTTAATACCACCGCTCACTTCGTGTTAATACCACCGCTTACTTCGTGTTAATACCACCGCTCACTTCGTGTTAATACCACCGCTCACTTCGTGTTAATACCACCGCTCACTTCGTGTTAATACCACCGCTCACTTCGTGTTAATACCACCGCTTACTTCGTGTTAATACCACCGCTCACTTCGTGTTAATACCACCGCTCACTTCGTGTTAATATCACCGCTCACTTCGTGTTAATACCACCGCTTACTTCGTGTTAATACCACCGCTTACTTCGTGTTAATACCACCGCTCACTTCGTGTTAATACCACCGCTCACTTCGTGTTAATACCACCGCTCACTTCGTGTTAATACCACCGCTTACTTCGTGTTAATACCACCGCTCACTTCGTGTTAATACCACCGCTCACTTCGTGTTAATACCACCGCTCACTTCGTGTTAAAACCACCGCTCACTTCGTGTTAATACCACCGCTCACTTCGTTAGATGAGGTTCGCTAATACCACCGCTCACTTCGTGTTAATACCACCGCTCACTTCGTGTTAATACCACCGCTCACTTCGTGTTAATACCACCGCTCACTTCGTGTTAATACCACCGCTCACTTCGTGTTAATACCACCGCTCACTTCGTGTTAATACCACCGCTTACTTCGTGTTAATACCACCGCTCACTTCGTGTTAATACCACCGCTCACTTCGTGTTAATATCACCGCTCACTTCGTGTTAATACCACCGCTTACTTCGTGTTAATACCACCGCTCACTTCGTGTTAATACCACCGCTTACTTCGTGTTAATACCACCGCTCACTTCGTGTTAATACCACCGCTTACTTCGTGTTAATACCACCGCTCACTTCGTGTTAATACCACCGCTCACTTCGTGTTAATACCACCGCTCACTTCGTGTTAATACCACCGCTCACTTCGTGTTAATACCACCGCTCACTTCGTGTTAATACCACCGCTCACTTCGTGTTAATACCACCGCTCACTTCGTGTTAATACCACCGCTCACTTCGTGTTAATACCACCGCTCACTTCGTGTTAATACCACCGCTCACTTCGTGTTAATACCACCGCTCACTTCGTGTTAATACCACCGCTCACTTCGTGTTAATACCACCGCTCACTTCGTGTTAATACCACCGCTCACTTCGTGTTAATACCACCGCTCACTTCGTGTTAATACCACCGCTCACTTCGTGTTAATACCACCGCTCACTTCGTGTTAATACCACCGCTCACTTCGTGTTAATACCACCGCTCACTTCGTGTTAATACCACCGCTCACTTCGTGTTAATACCACCGCTCACTTCGTGTTAATACCACCGCTCACTTCGTGTTAATACCACCGCTCACTTCGTGTTAATACCACCGCTCACTTCGTGTTAATACCACCGCTCACTTCGTGTTAATACCACCGCTCACTTCGTGTTAATACCACCGCTCACTTCGTGTTAATACCACCGCTCACTTCGTGTTAATACCACCGCTCACTTCGTGTTAATACCACCGCTCACTTCGTGTTAATACCACCGCTCACTTCGTGTTAATACCACCGCTCACTTCGTGTTAATACCACCGCTCACTTCGTGTTAATACCACCGCTCACTTCGTGTTAATACCACCGCTCACTTCGTGTTAATACCACCGCTCACTTCGAGTTAATACCACCGCTTACTTCGTGTTAATACCACCGCTTACTTCGTGTTAATACCACCGCTCACTTCGTGTTAATACCACCGCTTACTTCGTGTTAATACCACCGCTCACTTCGTGTTAATACCACCGCTCACTTCGTGTTAATACCACCGCTCACTTCGTGTTAATACCGCCGCTCACTTCGTGTTAATACCACCGCTCACTTCGTGTTAATACCACCGCTCACTTCGTGTTAATACCACCGCTCACTTCGTGTTAATACCACCGCTCACTTCGTGTTAATACCACCGCTCACTTCGTGTTAATACCACCGCTCACTTCGTGTTAATACCACCGCTCACTTCGTGTTAATACCACCGCTTACTTCGTGTTAATACCACCGCTTACTTCGTGTTAATACCACCGCTTACTTCGTGTTAATACCACCGCTCACTTCGTGTTAATACCACCGCTCACTTCGTGTTAATACCACCGCTCACTTCGTGTTAATACCACCGCTCACTTCGTGTTAATACCACCGCTCACTTCGTGTTAATACCACCGCTCACTTCGAGTTAATACCACCGCTCACTTCGTGTTAATACCACCGCTCACTTCGTGTTAATACCACCGCTCACTTCGTGTTAATACCACCGCTTACTTCGTGTTAATACCACCGCTTACTTCGTGTTAATACCACCGCTTACTTCGTGTTAATACCACCGCTTACTTCGTGTTAATACCACCGCTCACTTCGTGTTAATACCACCGCTCACTTCGTGTTAATACCACCGCTTACTTCGTGTTAATACCACCGCTCACTTCGTGTTAATACCACCGCTTACTTCGTGTTAATACCACCGCTTACTTCGTGTTAATACCACCGCTCACTTCGTGTTAATACCACCGCTCACTTCGTGTTAATACCACCGCTCACTTCGTGTTAATACCACCGCTCACTTCGTGTTAATACCACCGCTTACTTCGTGTTAATACCACCGCTTACTTCGTGTTAATACCACCGCTCACTTCGTGTTAATACCACCGCTCACTTCGTGTTAATACCACCGCTCACTTCGTGTTAATACCACCGCTCACTTCGTGTTAATACCACCGCTCACTTCGTGTTAATACCACCGCTCACTTCGTGTTAATACCACCGCTCACTTCGTGTTAATACCACCGCTTACTTCGTGTTAATACCACCGCTCACTTCGTGTTAATACCACCGCTCACTTCGTGTTAATACCACCGCTTACTTCGTGTTAATACCACCGCTTTCTTCGTGTTAATACCACCGCTTACTTCGTGTTAATACCACCGCTTACTTCGTGTTAATACCACCGCTCACTTCGTGTTAATACCACCGCTTACTTCGTGTTAATACCACCGCTCACTTCGTGTTAATACCACCGCTCACTTCGTGTTAATACCACCGCTCACTTCGTGTTAATACCACCGCTCACTTCGTGTTAATACCACCGCTTACTTCGTGTTAATACCACCGCTTACTTCGTGTTAATACCACCGCTTACTTCGTGTTAATACCACCGCTCACTTCGTGTTAATACCACCGCTCACTTCGTGTTAATACCACCGCTCACTTCGTGTTAATACCACCGCTTACTTCGTGTTAATACCACCGCTTACTTCGTGTTAATACCACCGCTTACTTCGTGTTAATACCACCGCTCACTTCGTGTTAATACCACCGCTCACTTCGTGTTAATACCACCGCTTACTTCCTGTTAATACCACCGCTTACTTCGTGTTAATACCACCGCTCACTTCGTGTTAATACCACCGCTCACTTCGTGTTAATACCACCGCTCACTTCGTGTTAATACCACCGCTCACTTCGTGTTAATACCACCGCTCACTTCGTGTTAATACCACCGCTCACTTCGTGTTAATACCACCGCTCACTTCGTGTTAATACCACCGCTCACTTCGTGTTAATACCACCGCTCACTTCGTGTTAATACCACCGCTTACTTCGTGTTAATACCACCGCTTACTTCGTGTTAATACCACCGCTTACTTCGTGTTAATACCACCGCTCACTTCGTGTTAATACCACCGCTCACTTCGTGTTAATACCACCGCTCACTTCGTGTTAAAACCACCGCTCACTTCGTGTTAATACCACCGCTCACTTCGTTAGATGAGGTTCGCTAATACCACCGCTCACTTCGTGTTAATACCACCGCTCACTTCGTGTTAATACCACCGCTTACTTCGTGTTAATACCACCGCTCACTTCGTGTTAATACCACCGCTTACTTCGTGTTAATACCACCGCTCACTTCGTGTTAATACCACCGCTCACTTCGTGTTAATACCACCGCTCACTTCGTGTTAATACCACCGCTCACTTCGTGTTAATACCACCGCTTACTTCGTGTTAATACCACCGCTCACTTCGTGTTAATACCACCGCTCACTTCGTGTTAATACCACCGCTTACTTCGTGTTAATACCACCGCTCACTTCGTGTTAATACCACCGCTCACTTCGTGTTAATACCACCGCTCACTTCGTGTTAATACCACCGCTCACTTCGTGTTAATACCACCGCTCACTTCGTGTTAATACCACCGCTTACTTCGTGTTAATACCACCGCTCACTTCGTGTTAATACCACCGCTTACTTCGTGTTAATACCACCGCTCACTTCGTGTTAATACCACCGCTCACTTCGTGTTAATACCACCGCTCACTTCGTGTTAATACCACCGCTCACTTCGTGTTAATACCACCGCTCACTTCGTGTTAATACCACCGCTTACTTCGTGTTAATACCACCGCTCACTTCGTGTTAATACCACCGCTCACTTCGTGTTAATACCACCGCTCACTTCGTGTTAATACCACCGCTCACTTCGTGTTAATACCACCGCTCACTTCGTGTTAATACCACCGCTCACTTCGTGTTAATACCACCGCTCACTTCGTGTTAATACCACCGCTTACTTCGTGTTAATACCACCGCTTACTTCGTGTTAATACCACCGCTCACTTCGTGTTAATACCACCGCTCACTTCGTGTTAATACCACCGCTCACTTCGTGTTAATACCACCGCTCACTTCGTGTTAATACCACCGCTTACTTCGTGTTAATACCACCGCTTACTTCGTGTTAATACCACCGCTCACTTCGTGTTAATACCACCGCTTACTTCGTGTTAATACCACCGCTTACTTCGTGTTAATACCACCGCTCACTTCGTGTTAATACCACCGCTCACTTCGTGTTAATACCACCGGTTACTTCGAGTTAATACCACCGCTCACTTCGTGTTAATACCACCGCTCACTTCGTGTTAATACCACCGCTCACTTCGTGTTAATACCACCGCTCACTTCGTGTTAATACCACCGCTTACTTCGTGTTAATACCACCGCTCACTTCGTGTTAATACCACCGCTCACTTCGTGTTAATACCACCGCTCACTTCGTGTTAATACCACCGCTTACTTCGTATTAATACCACCGCTTACTTCGTGTTAATACCACCGCTCACTTCGTGTTAATACCACCGCTCACTTCGTGTTAATACCACCGGTTACTTCGAGTTAATACCACCGCTCACTTCGTGTTAATACCACCGCTCACTTCGTGTTAATACCACCGCTCACTTCGTGTTAATACCACCGCTCACTTCGTGTTAATACCACCGCTTACTTCGTGTTAATACCACCGCTCACTTCGTGTTAATACCACCGCTCACTTCGTGTTAATACCACCGCTCACTTCGTGTTAATACCACCGCTCACTTCGTGTTAACACCACCGCTCACTTCGTGTTAATACCACCGCTCACTTCGTGTTAATACCACCGCTCACTTCGTGTTAATACCACCGCTCACTTCGTGTTAATACCACCGCTTACTTCGTGTTAATACCACCGCTCACTTCGTGTTAATACCACCGCTTACTTCGTGTTAATACCACCGCTCACTTCGTGTTAATACCACCGCTCACTTCGTGTTAATACCACCGCTCACTTCGTGTTAATACCACCGCTCACTTCGTGTTAATACCACCGCTCACTTCGTGTTAATACCACCGCTTACTTCGTGTTAATACCACCGCTCACTTCGTGTTAATACCACCGCTCACTTCGTGTTAATACCACCGCTCACTTCGTGTTAATACCACCGCTCACTTCGTGTTAATACCACCGCTCACTTCGTGTTAATACCACCGCTCACTTCGTGTTAATACCACCGCTCACTTCGTGTTAATACCACCGCTTACTTCGTGTTAATACCACCGCTTACTTCGTGTTAATACCACCGCTCACTTCGTGTTAATACCACCGCTCACTTCGTGTTAATACCACCGCTCACTTCGTGTTAATACCACCGCTCACTTCGTGTTAATACCACCGCTCACTTCGTGTTAACACCACCGCTCACTTCGTGTTAATACCACCGCTCACTTCGTGTTAATACCACCGCTCACTTCGTGTTAATACCACCGCTCACTTCGTGTTAATACCACCGCTCACTTCGTGTTAATACCACCGCTTACTTCGTGTTAATACCACCGCTCACTTCGTGTTAATACCACCGCTTACTTCGTGTTAATACCACCGCTCACTTCGTGTTAATACCACCGCTCACTTCGTGTTAATACCACCGCTCACTTCGTGTTAATACCACCGCTTACTTCGTGTTAATACCACCGCTCACTTCGTGTTAATACCACCGCTTACTTCGTGTTAATACCACCGCTTACTTCGTGTTAATACCACCGCTCACTTCGTGTTAATACCACCGCTCACTTCGTGTTAATACCACCGCTCACTTCGTGTTAATACCACCGCTCACTTCGTGTTAATACCACCGCTTACTTCGTGTTAATACCACCGCTTACTTCGTGTTAATACCACCGCTCACTTCGTGTTAATACCACCGCTCACTTCGTGTTAATACCACCGCTCACTTCGTGTTAATACCACCGCTCACTTCGTGTTAATACCACCGCTCACTTCGTGTTAATACCACCGCTCACTTCGTGTTAATACCACCGCTCACTTCGTGTTAATACCACCGCTTACTTCGTGTTAATACCACCGCTCACTTCGTGTTAATACCACCGCTCACTTCGTGTTAATACCACCGCTTACTTCGTGTTAATACCACCGCTTTCTTCGTGTTAATACCACCGCTTACTTCGTGTTAATACCACCGCTTACTTCGTGTTAATACCACCGCTCACTTCGTGTTAATACCACCGCTTACTTCGTGTTAATACCACCGCTCACTTCGTGTTAATACCACCGCTCACTTCGTGTTAATACCACCGCTCACTTCGTGTTAATACCACCGCTCACTTCGTGTTAATACCACCGCTTACTTCGTGTTAATACCACCGCTTACTTCGTGTTAATACCACCGCTTACTTCGTGTTAATACCACCGCTCACTTCGTGTTAATACCACCGCTCACTTCGTGTTAATACCACCGCTCACTTCGTGTTAATACCACCGCTTACTTCGTGTTAATACCACCGCTTACTTCGTGTTAATACCACCGCTTACTTCGTGTTAATACCACCGCTCACTTCGTGTTAATACCACCGCTCACTTCGTGTTAATACCACCGCTTACTTCGTGTTAATACCACCGCTTACTTCGTGTTAATACCACCGCTCACTTCGTGTTAATACCACCGCTCACTTCGTGTTAATACCACCGCTCACTTCGTGTTAATACCACCGCTCACTTCGTGTTAATACCACCGCTCACTTCGTGTTAATACCACCGCTCACTTCGTGTTAATACCACCGCTCACTTCGTGTTAATACCACCGCTCACTTCGTGTTAATACCACCGCTCACTTCGTGTTAATACCACCGCTTACTTCGTGTTAATACCACCGCTTACTTCGTGTTAATACCACCGCTTACTTCGTGTTAATACCACCGCTCACTTCGTGTTAATACCACCGCTCACTTCGTGTTAATACCACCGCTCACTTCGTGTTAATACCACCGCTCACTTCGTGCTAATACCACCGCTCACTTCGTGTTAATACCACCGCTCACTTCGTGTTAATACCACCGCTCACTTCGTGTTAATACCACCGCTCACTTCGTGTTAATACCACCGCTCACTTCGTGTTAATACCACCGCTCACTTCGTGTTAATACCACCGCTCACTTCGTGTTAATACCACCGCTTACTTCGTGTTAATACCACCGCTTACTTCGTGTTAATACCACCGCTCACTTCGTGTTAATACCACCGCTCACTTCGTGTTAATACCACCGCTCACTTCGTGTTAATACCACCGCTCACTTCGTGTTAATACCACGGCTCACTTCGTGTTAATACCACCGCTCACTTCGTGTTAATACCACCGCTTACTTCGTGTTAATACCACCGCTTACTTCGTGTTAATACCACCGCTTACTTCGTGTTAATACCACCGCTCACTTCGTGTTAATACCACCGCTCACTTCGTGTTAATACCACCGCTTACTTCGTGTTAATACCACCGCTTACTTCGTGTTAATACCACCGCTTACTTCGTGTTAATACCACCGCTTACTTCGTGTTAATACCACCGCTCACTTCGTGTTAATACCACCGCTCACTTCGTGTTAATACCACCGCTTACTTCGTGTTAATACCACCGCTTACTTCGTGTTAATACCACCGCTTACTTCGTGTTAATACCACCGCTCACTTCGTGTTAATACCACCGCTTACTTCGTGTTAATACCACCGCTTACTTCGTGTTAATACCACCGCTCACTTCGTTTTAATACCACCGCTTACTTCGTGTTAATACCACCGCTTACTTCGTGTTAATACCACCGCTTACTTCGTGTTAATACCACCGCTCACTTCGTGTTAATACCACCGCTCACTTCGTGTTAATACCACCGCTCACTTCGTGTTAATACCACCGCTCACTTCGTGTTAATACCACCGCTCACTTCGTGTTAATACCACCGCTTACTTCGTGTTAATACCACCGCTCACTTCGTGTTAATACCACCGCTCACTTCGTGTTAATACCACCGCTCACTTCGTGTTAATACCACCGCTTACTTCGTGTTAATACCACCGCTCACTTCGTGTTAATACCACCGCTTACTTCGTGCTTCACAATGTCTTGGCGCTATAGATTAAAACTGTCGGACCGACACTCTCACTTTTAAGCGGCGCGAGTGTGGACTCCGCACAGTTCGATCATGATGATTTGATGACGACCAACTCGGTTCCTTGGGTGCTGGGAAACCAAAGCGACCATGCTATCACGTCTGTTTCAGGTGTGCTTTCTGGAGGGAGAACTGACATCCTTGGAGGCCCCAGAAGATCAAAGTCTTGAAACTTGTTGATTTGTGCCTTGTTTCGATTTTGTACTGACAGGGAAAGTTTTCGTCGTGTTTTAGCGCTTTTCTTTCGAGAACACCCAGCAGACGGATAATGGATTATTCACACATTTATTTATTTATTGGTTCTAAAAGTCACATATTTCTGCATAATGGCTAATCACAACCATATATGGACTACTGTGGTACACCGCTGTATTTCCATACAAAACCATGGTTTAGTATTCTCGGCTCACTGTTCTCTAGGTACTCACAACATGGGAAGAACACCCCCCCCCCCCTCTTTCTCTCCCACACAAGTTTGAGGCTTATTGTTTTTCTCTCCCTCTCTCCTTGTATGAAGAAACCCAACCGCCTTGGTTCGAGACAGTTTCAATGTTGGTGGGGGTAATCGGAATTAAATTTGCTGTTAAGTGTTTTTGTAACCTTTTACACGCTTTGAATGCAGTATATATGCTGTTTTTCCGTGGTATTATATTTCCGATACGAAGGTCACAACATAATTCGCCCTTACCTCTTACTTACTTGGTGTGGGTGGATGGGCGTAATTGCTTTAATAAATCATTACAATATGTATGGCAAGTAGGTATAAAAACAGGCCAGAACGAGTTCCAGTATAGGATTTAAAAGCCTTAAATACATACATATACATTCTGGGTGACAAGGCTCCGGGGAGGTACAATCAGGTATTCTCTCGGGGGGGGGGGGGGGGGAGGGGGTATCTCGGTTTGAAATTTGCAGTGGAAATCTCGGTGGATAATATACTTGGGGTATTCTCTCGGGGGAAGGACACTGTGCGGGGGACTCTCTCGGAGGAAGGGGGAGGGCTATTATCCGGGGGTTATGTTTTGGAGATGGGGTGGGGGCACGACCTTGTATACATATATAGCACCATTGCACTACATGATATACCACCATACAGATCATGTCATAATACCATGGTATACCTGGAACTTACAATGGAATATTACGATACACCATGATGCCATGGATTACATGTGGTACACCGTCGTATAGTACTATGCAATAACATGGTTTAGTATTATGATACACCATAGTTTAGTATAGTACACTTCGGTTTATCATGCTTTTACTTCATGTGCCATGGTGTTTAGTGTATTGCGGATGTATATTACGGTATAGCACCACTGGTTGAAATTGACTAACTACAAGATCGGTACCTGGAATACAGTTTTTTGAGAAATAACGCAATACGTTTGCGAAATAACGCAATACTTTTTGCGAAATAACGGAATACTGTTTGCGAAATATCGCAAAAGTTATTGCGAAATAACGAAATGGTTTTGTGATATAATGCAATACTTTTGCGAAATAACACAATATTTTTGCGAAAGAATGCGAAGGTTATTGCAAATTAACGCAATACTTTTGCGAAAAATGCAATAGTTTGCGAAATAACGCAATACTTTTGCGAAATAACGCAATACTTTTGCGAACTAACGCAATACTTGTACAAAATAACGCAAACGTTATTGCTAAATAACGCAATACTTTTGCGATATAACGCAATAGTTTGCGAAATAACGCAATGCTTTTGCAAAATAACGCAATATTTTTGTGAAATAAAGTGGAAGTTATGGAAAATAACGTAATACTTTTGCGAAATAATGCAAAAGTTATTGCGAAATAACGCAATACTTTTGCGTAATAATGCAATACTTTTGCGAAATAATGCAATATGTTTGCGAAATAACACAAATGTTATTGCGAAATAACGCAAACATTCACCGTTTTAAAAAAAAGTTACTTTTCGCATTTGACCATAATGAGCTTCCAGAGACTGGCAACATTTTCATTGTTAAAACTTGGAGAGATACTGTCAACACACAAATTAACATTGCCAGAGTTCTAATTAGCAGGGTTATCAGGAGAGAGAAAGAGAGAAAATTTCCCTCATCCATAGCCTTCTAGTCAATTTCTTTCACTGCACGATGAGATCTATCACTGCTGGAATTTTGATATCGAGTCCGCCATAACGGAATCGGGAAGAGTCGACCCTAGGAAGATTCCTCCTTGGATTCTTGACCCTGGGAAGATTCGGCCCGTGTACTCAGTGATTGACACATAATTAGTATATTCATGTCCTGTCTGGAGGTTTGGCAACTGACATAACTGACAAGTGACAATATTATTGACAATGACGAGATATGTAAAGAATTGTTTATTAATTCTAATACAGTGGAGCCCATTTATTTGGATATCTCTTAATTGTACATCCCTGTTAATTAAATATAATTTTCAAACACAAAACCATTTACCATACCTTCAGTACAAATTTGATCTGTTAATTGCATATGGGTTGTAGCGTAAACTCCTGTTAATTGTATATAAACTTTTGCAATATGTCAAAAGAATTACTGTGACACGCACAAAATTCCTCTTAATTATCAACCTTTTTGGCCTCACTATATCCAATACAGGCATTTATTCTATTATATCTTGTTTGACAGCACTCTATGCGCTCTGTCAAACAAGATATGATAGAATAAATGCTCAGTTTACCCCGGAATACAGGAGACTGATCAAATCCCTGTTAATTGTATACTACTGTTAATTGAATAATTTTCACTGGCAAAATGGATATTCGATTAAGAGGATTGTACTGTAACATATTAGATAACATTATTTGACAACTTAACAACACAAAATCTCTAACACTACAATTTTACATATTATATACATAATTATTATATACAAAATGTCATACAAAACACTGGTGGTGGAACAAGTATAATCGTTTAAAGATATATACAGTGGAAACCTGTTAATTGAATACCTACTTTGCCAATGGACATTATTCAATTGACAAGAGTATTAATTTTACAGGGATTGTGTCACTTTCCTGTATTCTGGAGATAAACTTAGCATTTATTCTATTATATCTTGTTCGACAGAGCTCCATGAGCTCTGTCAAACAAGATATAATAGATTAAATGCCTGTATTGGATGTACTGAGACCAAATAGGTCTATAAACAAAGGAAAACTGGGAAGAGTCAGGGCAACTTCTCGACAGGTTACAAGATATTTTATTCAATTAAAGGGAGTTTACTCTATAACCTATATTCAATTAACAGGTCAAATTTGTACTGGAGGTATGTTAAATGGTTTTGTGTTGGGAAATTATATTCAATTAACAGGAATATGCAATTAAGAGATATCCAATTAAGTGGGTTCCACTGTATAGACGTAACTACAAAAGTTATTTTTTAGTTTTTCAAAGTGTGTAAATTTTATTTGTAAACATGGAGGCATTCAGTCGTTCTAACATCTACGTTTCAAAAGTTGGTCCATAGTGAATCTTTTCCCTTGCCGATTGTAGTTCATTTCCATTAATATTTGGTGTACATTGTTTCATATTCAGGATGAATAAAAAGCTTCAGTGCGCCAAAGCGCACATGGACGATGTGGGATTTGAAATCTGATGAATGAAACGGATCCTGGACTTTTCGCCGTAAATACGTTTCGCCAGAAAAGACATTAAGACAGTTCGCCGGAACATAAAATTTTTGAAAAAAGACACTTCGTCAAAGTTTTTTTCCTGGGAGAAAAATGAAAAAAAAAGTAACAGAATGTAACTTTATCTTATCAACCCAGCAAATATCCTAATAATATCTAGCCAACAACTACAATATTTTTTTATAAAATGAAGTAAAATCATTCTTTGTCGGTATTGTTCACAGGTGACTCACTACATGGACAGAACTATATGTAACAGTAATTACTTATTTTGTTTAGCAGCAAGTAAATTGAGATCAATAGTAAAGTGTTAATATGCTGCGTCAAAAAAAAAAACTAACTCACGACCCCGCATTCGAATGAACGTAAATTTAAGGGTTATCATTTTATGCTGTGTTTGCGTCCAACCTTGATGGACCTTTATTTTATTTCTTTTAAACAATACATTTTAACTGAAATGTCGTTAGGCGAGCAGGCACGGCCTATATAAACACCACCCCACACACAAATATACAGTCACATTAAAATAGAACAGGTGCATGTGTAGTACAGAAGCAAAACGCAACAGTCAAGTGATTAAATCCTTGCCTATCACATAACTTACAATTGTATTAGATTTTCTGAAATTAGAAGAGGTTAGGTTTTCAGAGTGAAACTGACAATACAACGAATGTAACATCAGGGTAGAAGATCCCATTGTATTAATATTGAAAGTAGGCAGAGTGGAAGGGAAAAAGCAGTGATTAGGTCCCAAAATTACACGTGACCTGGGTTATCCCTGATCAGTGGCCTTTACGCATCATAGAGCTTTGATGTAATCCTTTACTAAATCGCATTTCCGAATGGCCAGACACAACTAAGAAAACAGGACTGTCGCTATAGTCATGAGGAATCATGACAACTGTTATCAGTTGTCACTAAAGACATTTGTAGGCCGGAGTGGTCTCAGAAGATTCTACAAAGCCTATCAAAGTAATCATATCATGATTCACTGAACCGTTGCGTCAGAGTTATATACTGTTGAAAAGCCGAGAAAGTTTCGGTATTCTGCAAGTCAGAGAACAAAAGGGTCACAATATAAAACAAGTTATTAACAGGTATTTCCGGACTCACCAGAATGTAAAATAGAACGCTCCTTTGCGCTGTACATAATTAGAAATTAAAAACAAAATGTTCCGTGTTTTCAGATCCATAGCCACATTAACACTGGGGATTTTCTGATATAAATCTATCATACTAATGCACATTTTAGCCACGCACTCCAGCCATAATTTTGCGTGAGCAATTTGCCCTTCTCTGCTCCCTAGACCATACAAGTTTGGAACGATTATATCTTTTCGTTTTAAGAAACGTTTGAACAGACTCTGAAGTCCTTATTTCAGAACAAATCTCGTTCCAAAGTTGTATGATCAAGAGAACAAAGAAATAAAAAAAACTATTAGTTTTGCAGAAGAAGTTATCAATCTGCTCGTTATTTCTGAGTGAATACGACGATCGTTCTGCAACTGTACGTGGACCTAACCTGGTTAAGTAATCCGATGTAAGTCCATTTTTCATTTTGTAGAAAATAGTAAGTTTATGTCACCTATGGCGTTCTTTTGGTGAAATGAAACACCTTTCACGGTACAGGAACTCATGGCTAGTACCGCGAAGAACTCCACAGATTGTACGAAGAGCATCAAGATGTAAATTCTCAAGATTATGCATTTTTGAACTGTACAATTATCCCATTAATATCGGCATAATCAAATAGTGGAAGAATTAAATGGTTGTACAATGTAGTTAATGATACTCGTAAGAATCTGTACCTTAGACAACGAAAACAATTTATCATCTGACTTATCTTACTAATAATTGAGTTTATATGGAGATCCCATGAGCTGCTGTTTTGGAAAACAATCCCCAAACGTTTATGGTGCGTAACCTCCTTAATTGGACTATCAAATAAATATAGAGTTGATTTGAGATTTGGTGCATTTTTGCGTGTGATACTAAGGGCAAACCCGTTTTTGCGTGTGATACTAAGGGCAAACCCGTTTTTGCATGTGATACTAAGGGCAAACCCGTTTTTGCTGGGCTAAAAATTACTTGCCAATCTTTTGACCACTTTCCTATTTTTATGAGAGCATCATTCATAACTCGAGATGCCAAAAAGGGGTCTTCTATGATCACAAAAAGTGACGTGTCATCTGCATACAGCCAAATGTTCGATTGTATAATATTTACGATATCATTAATATATATATTGATGAGGAGGGGACCTAGACTTAATCCCCGGGGAACACCTTCGAGTGTAGTTAATACATCATGTATTCTAACTGGCCTACTCTCTTTTTTTCTTTCATCTGGTTCTTCTTTTTTTCTTTTCTTTTCTTCCTCTTTCCTTTCAAATCTGTCTTATTCCATTCCTGTTATAGTCCAAACACGCTTGCATGTCGTTGCCCGGAGGACTGCCCCCGCCCACCCTTACTGATGGTCAGTACGATCAGTGCTATTGATATAGCTCGCCACCTATATTTTATTCTGTTTTCAGTTTTGGTCTCGGAGACTTGTCTTATGACCCCCCGTTGGAGCGATCACATCAAGCGCGTTCCAATGGGGGTGATGGGCTGTCTCTGAGGGCATACATTTGTCCATGCCCAATGAAATCCTTTTTGTAACTGTCATCCCTTTATCCATGAAGGGAAGGAGGTTACGAGGGGCAGGTGGGGGTCCTCGGGTGACGATGTGCGAGTTTACCTACTAACTGTTACCACCTAAACTAGCCAGGGAGATGACTTACATAAGCTGTCAGCTTTTTGTCGAATCCCTTCTTTACATTGTAACCCATCTATTTGTTCATCTTTGTTATCTTGTGTACTATTGTGCATTTTGTGTTGTACCTTTCTTATTATTTACTATGTAATGTATACAAGTAACAAATTTTCCAATAAATATTGTTTAAACTAAATGTTCGATTGTATATTATTTACGATATCATTAATATATATATTGACGAGGAGGGGACCTAGAATTAACCCCCGAGGAACACCTGCAGGAATTACTAGCGCCTTTGAACTACGCCCTTTTACAACAACTGTCTGGCGACGTTCATTGAGATAATTCTCGAACCACCATAGAAGATTCCCACATATGCCTATAGCTTTCAATTTATGAGTTAAACCTGTGTGTCATACTCTGTCGAACGCTTTGCTGACATCGCAGAAAACAAAACGAATTTCTTTATTCTGATCAAGTGCCAATCTGATAAAATGGTGTAGATCAACTGATTCGTTGTACTATCACCTGGAATAAATCTCGACTGCAAATCTGTTAGCAATCTATTTTCAGGTGGAAATGAGAAAACGTGGATAAAGACAATTCTTTCAATACAGATTATCATGATAATGTGCATGCCCTGTGGTTGTATCAGATTCGAGGCGGTGTCCAGAATGAGATCTCAACGAGCCGGCTTTGTGGTCTCATTTTTGGACACCACAGAGAATCTGACGCAAATCACAGGACATATACATTATCATGATAATTCATTTATCTAACAATTCTGTTACATAAACAGATTAAATCTTAACCCTTTACCCAACATAACGACCAAAAGCGGCCAATGCTATTCACAAAATTCGCCAGTTAATTTTCATTATTTTTTCATTTTTTAGTCTCAAAAACATAGGTTATGACCCCTCGTTGGGACAAGCTCGTTCCAACGAGTGGCCATACCCTATGTTTTTGAGACAAAAAATGAAAAAAATTAGTATTCAAGAATTTATTTTGCAAGTGTCGTCCTCTTATCATGTTAGGTAAAGGGTTAAATTATTTTTAAACATTTTTGGGACATAATGTTCAGTTGATCACTGAAACGCACACAGAATGTATCCATGCACCTGTTATGACAGCCCGTAGCGCTACCGGAAACGAGTCGTCTATATGATACGGAATCAGAATGAGTCGTCTATATGATACGGAATCAGAATGAGTCGTCTATATGATACAGAATTGGAACACATTATGTGATACGTACCGTTTCTCGTGGTTTTCAGGCCATAATCCATATGACTGTTAGAAAAAAGACTTTACTGACATTACTTGTCAGATAAACGGGACGGTAATTTTCTTTATGATTGACAGAAGACTTTTTGTGGAATGAGATCACATTTGCATGCTTCCATATACTGAGGGTACTGGGACGTTTCGGCCTCGAGACGTTTCGGCCCTGCATGTTTCGGCCCTGGGCGTTTCGGCCTCCTATATTAACAGTCAATAGTGAAGAGGATTATCTCATCCGTCAGAATAGATAATAGAGGATATTAAGAGGTTTTAATTGATCAGTATTTTTCAGTTTAACAACCTAATAACCTCTATTATCTAACCTGCCGCATGAGATAATTTCCATCACTTTTGACTGTTAATACGGATTAGGAAATTAATTGATTGACAACACACAGTTCGAATAGAATAGAAAGACTTATTTATTACTGTCTCTAGGTATAATTAATACAACTTAAGCAGCAAATAAAAAATGGAAATATTTACATCTCGCACCCAAAATGACATTATTTACAACAAATGGAAATATTTACATCTCGCACCCAAAATGACCGCAATTCCATTATAACTGTATGCAGAGATAAGTTATATAAAATACTAGCTATGGCTTTAGATGCTAGGGATATCCAAGTACAAGGCTAAGATATCAGACAAATGAAGGATATCCAAAGCATCTTTCGTCATAGCTAAGTTTTATAGAACTTATCTCTGTATACAGTTATAACGGAACGAAAATGCCGTTTACCTTCATTTTATTGTCAAGAAATACATTATTTACAAACATTTGAATACATTATTTATACACAAAAATATCTGAGCCCATTGTCGTCGGTAGATCAGAAGTCACCAAAGATACCACATCGAGAGTGCTGTATCAACACATGCACTTTTATTCCCCAAAGCTTGTATAAACAAACTCAAAAAGTTCATCGTTCATCAGTAACTTTTAATCAGAAGCGTCAAACAAAGTATCAAAAGACTTGTAGCAACAGCGACAGACAGCTGTGGCTTTTTGTTTTGTCAAAACAACACTTGTTGGGAAAATCTTGTATTTCATTTATTTCGATGCGTCTTCAACATAGTGAACATACTTTATTTGTGTTTACAAATAATATAAAACATAATTAATCCTGCTTTATTTCATGGATTTTTACGGATAAATTAATCTTCGACAAAGGTAAGTTCGTCGTTTTTTATTCAAAGACAGCCTTTTATGACCATCAACATCAAGGAAATTAACTTCCAAAATATGTAAAAAATTTAAAAACATTCACTAAAACCCGGGACGTTTCGGCCCGATAGGAAGGACGTTTCGGCCCGATTGGAGGCCGAAACGTCCAGGGCCGAAAAGTCCCAAGGCCGAAACGTGAGTAAACCTACTGGGGAACTTTCCTTGCGATAGAGACATATTAAATACAAGAGAAAATGGTACTGACAACTCTGAAGCAAATATCTTCAATATTCTTTTATTGATTTTATCTGGGCCATTTGCATTTTTAACATCAAGTTTTGAAAAAGAGAGATTCAACATCTTTTGGAAGAAATTCGGGATGGACCTTTATTTACGTTGTTAGCCTACATTGTATCGTTTTGGTTAAATAATTCAACATTTCCAATATGCTCTTGGTCTGTATGCGACCAACACATTCGTACGAATAACGATACAGAAGGTTGGAAGCCTGGATTAAACCGAAAAATAAATTGACCAGTATGAATTTTTATTTACTGGTGCAGTTATTATGAGAGGAAGCCGGACTAATTCCAACTCAGGCACAACTGGTGTCCAAGGACTTGTTGAAACGTCACCAAAAAAAACAAGTTCTCTTAAAAGTTGAAAGGGAAAGAGGATATACAGACTTTATTTGATAAATTGAAAACTACACAGGTCACACGAAATGAGTTTCTAGCTGATTTATCGAAATACATGGCCAAAGGGAGAGCAATTAGCTGGATTCACCTATCACATTGTCAAATATGTAAAAACCTATATATGGGCCTACATGTATGTATTTAACTGGCTGCAATGATGTTTTAATAAAAAATGGACTTGCACTTGTATGATGTATGTGTTTAACTGGTTACAAAGATATTTGACTAAAGAGTATGGACTTGTATGATGTATGTGTTTAACTGGTTACAAACATGTTTAACTAAAGAGAATGGACTTGTATGATGTATGTGTTTAACTGGTTACAAAGATGTTTAACTAAAGAGTATGGACTTGTATGGTGTATGTGTTTAACTGGTTACAAACATGTTTAAATAAAGAGAATGGACTTGTATGATGTATGTGTTTAACTGGTTACAAACATGTTTGAATAAAGAGAATGGACTTGTATGATGCGTGCGTTCAACTGGTTACAAAGATGTTTGAATAAAGAGAATGGACTTGTATGATGTATGTGTTTAACCAGGGTTTGTACGCTAGTCTGGAATCCTGGAAAAGTCATGGAATTTTGAAATTGCACTTCCAGGCCTAGAAAAGTTAAGGAAAAAGGTCATTTTGATCAAAAGTTTTGGAAAAGTCATGAAATTTTACTTTTCAGTTATGTAGAATGCAGTGTAGATCATACATGTTAATAAATAAATTATAATAGTTTAAATGCTAATGTTAATTAATTACGGTTAATTACGTTTATGCAAAAAAATCTCATTCGGTTGGAATTTGGTTTCTAAGGCTTGTCCACACCCAAATCCCTGCAGCAACTTGTGTAAAGTTCTGTATTTGTTACTTCCCTTTGATGTTATTTGTGTCATTCGTGTTTGATTCAAATTCATTCAACCATGCCAGGCAATTGTTCCTTCAAGGATAAATGGCAAACTGATGCACGTTTTCGAAACTGGATAGCACGTGGTGATGATAAATTATCAGCAAAATGTAATCTGTGTGATCGGAAGTTTGATATTAGCAATATGGGTGAAGCAGCTATTGTTAGCCATTCCAAGGGTAAAAAACATTGCGAACTGGTTACTGCGAAAATGAACGCACACGTGCAGAAATATTGGTGACTTTTTCAAAAGAACTACGTCTGCAACGCAAGCTCCTGTGACACAACATTTGCCTGTTGCATCGGTATCCTCAACGGTTTGTTCATCTAAAGACGTTTTAAAAGCTGAAATACTGTGGACATTGCATACCATAGCGCAACACAACTCCTATAGCTCCAACAGTAATGTGGGGACGCTGTTTGGATTAATGTTTGGAGATAGTGAAATCGCAGCCAAATTTCAGTGTGGGGAGAAAAAGACTTCTTACTTAGCCGTAAACGTGGAAGATAAGAAGTTACATGTCACCTACAATAAAATTGACTTGGGCATAGCAACAGATAGAATTTTAAGCAAACTTGTCGATAAAAAGGGTTGTGAATCCAGATTGCAAGAGTTTAGGAATAACTGTAAAGATTTTATGGTTGCCATTCTATTAAAACTTTTGAAAAAGTGTCCATTGAAATATTCTTTAGTCAGAAACATGGCATGCCTAAATCCCATTAAAATGGCAAGAGAGCCTACTGCATGTAGAACAAAATTTAAGAAAATTTTGAATGTGCTTATAAATTCAATATATCCAAGAATGTGAAGGTGAAATAATAGCTGATCAGTTTGCATTGTTCCTTGACAGTATACCTTCGATTGGCTCTGATGATTTTATAAAATTTGACAAATTCACTAACAGGGTAGATACTTTTTTGTTCAGCCATTTGAGAAGCACACCATTTGAAAAGTTGTGGAACGTTATTAAGCTTCTTCTCTCTCTCGCATGGACAAGCTGCAGTGGAGAGGGACTTTCGGTTAACAAGGAGGTGGAAGTTAAAAATCTAAAAGAACGATCATTGACAGCGCAGCGACTTATTTGTGATGTAGTCACTCATCTTGGTGGTGTTCAGAACGTAAAACTTACAAATGAATTGTTTGTTTATGCAAGTAGTGCCCGTAGCAAATATATGTCATATCTAGAGGAGGTGAAAAAACAGAAGTCTGAGGAAAAAATCAACAGAAAACGTCACTCTATGATTGAGGCCATTGAGGAACTAAAAGCCAAAAAGAACAGAATAAACATTGACATAGAAAAACTGACAGCTGATGCTGACAAATTGTCTGAAAAGGCAGAAACAACTGCCTGCCTTGCATTTGTTACTCAGTCCAACAGGTTTAGAAGACGTCGTAAATAGAAAAAAGAATTGTTGGATGACGTAGAAAATAATCTTAAGAAAAAATTAAATGAACTAAAACAATAGGATAGTTAACCTGTTCAGTTGTTTTGGTTCATATAATTTTTTCTGTGGTTGTATTGAAATGAGCTTTTTAACTGGTAGAGTGTTGGAAGCCTATGTTTGGCTCTGCACTGCATACGTAAATAAATTTATACCTAATTTTAGTTGGGTTCTATTTTTGTTGGCAAATAGTGTTTAGGAACAATATGGAGAATGCTTTAGGAATTTTCCAGGTTGGAATGGTACTAAACAATATTTGTCAACAAGCCTTGGTGAGCAACTACCAGTAACTCCCCTTACCTTTGTGTCAAACTATTGTTCATTTCACCTATTCTCATCTCTTCTTCCGTTGTTAAAATTCAGCATTTTGTAATTTCTGTTGAATTTTAGTACCACAGTAGAGATAATTCAGTATAGAAACTAGCAGAATTTAAGCTCTGTTTGAAGATAGTTGCTGAAAAGTTAACAAAATTTCGGTGGCAAAAGTCTTGGAAAATTTTCAAGAAGTTTTGGAAAAGTTTTGGAAAAGTCATGGAATTATTTTCTCAACTTGGTGTACGAACCATGTTAACTGGTTACAAAGATGTTTAACTAAAGAGTACGGACTTGTATGATGTATGTGTTTAACTGGTTAAAAAGATGTTTGAATAAAGAGTATGGACTTGTATGATGTATGTGTTTAACTGGTTAAAAATATGTTTGAATAAAGAGTATGGACGTGTATGATGTATGTGTTTAACTGGTTAAAAAGATGTTTGAATAAAGAGTATGGACTTGTATGATGTATGTGTTTGACTGGTTACAAAGATGTTTAACTAAAGAGTATGGACTTGTATGATGTATGTGTTTAACTGGCTAAAAAGATGTTTGAATAAAGAGAATGGACTTACATTGCATTATGTATGTGTTTAACTGGTTAAAAAGATGTTTAACCAAAGAGTATGGACTTGTATGATGTATGTGTTTAACTGGTTACAAAGATGTTTGAATAAAAAGAATGGACTTGTATGATGTATGTGTTTAACTGGTTACAAAGATGTTTGAATAAAGAGAATGGACTTGTATGATGTATGTGTTTAACTGGTTACAAAGATGTTTGAATAAAGAGAATGGACTTGTATGATGTATGTGTTTAACTGGTTACAAAGATGTTTGAATAAAGAGAATGGACTTGTATGATGTATGTGTTTAACTGGTTACAAAGATGTTTGAATAAAAAGAATGGACTTGAATGAAGTATTGTTTGTTTCTTCCAAGGGCTTCCTTAAAAATGCAACATTGAAAAAAAAAAATTGCCGAAAATATAAGATAGTATACCAGTACATTAACAACAACATAACATTATAAATTATAAGAACATACACTAGTATACGGCATGGAAATATCTAAATTAATGGAAAGGGGTGAATAAAGTGAGAACAATGAAAATACTGTATTAAAAGACGAAAACAGAGTTGTCTTTCCTGTTGCATTCATAACTAAAACGTGATAATATCTATGTCCCGATACCAAACGCAATACCTTGCAGTGATTGGTCAATGCCTCGCTGATTTTATTGTATGTCGCTGGGCACGTGCATATGTCTACTGTCAGCGATTCTTATGTCCACTGTCAATGACAGTGTCTCGTTGCCATGAGCAACGGTTCATTGCAATGTCTTTTTTCACTTGAAATCAATTGAGACAAATGCATTTAACAGAAGTAAAATACTCACAAAAGTACCGTTGAATTACGTACAAAAAGATTAGTTATGTAAACATGGGTAATTATTTATGAAACCAATTAGATTATAAGGTCTCTTTTCATTAATTTACTGTAACATAAACTGAAACAAATCAAGACCATCGTGCCCCATTGATTGCATACTTAAACATTGAATAAAAGGAAATCACTCCAGTCTGTTATGATCAAAGTTAACACCTTACCAAAACAATGTCTGCTATCTAATATTTGCTGTACAACAACAAATTTTAAAATGATTCGAATGAAGCGATTGGCAATTTACTTGTGTAAGAACGGGACATTTACGTTATTCTATTTGTTGACAGGGGACATGGTCTCACGTTCCCTTCATGAAACATATATACAACCTCGGCTGACGCCTTAGTTGAATGCAAATTCCATGCATGAACGTGAGACCATGTTCCCATGTCAACAAACAGAATAACTTATATTATTCTGCAGTATACCAATTTCTTCTTTTTTATTAGGGTTTAAAGACACATTAACAGCCAGGGTCATATCATGTCTGTGACAGTTTAATGGGTGGAGGAAACCGGAGTACCTGGAGAGAAACACCGAGCAATGACGAGCAGCTGTCAGCTCTCCAACAGCGTAACTCTGAACTCTGCACCACTGCACAGGCAGGGTTAGATTGGTTGAAGACATGCGCACAACGACGTGCAGTATGCCTTAGTACACAGCGTCATAGTGCCCCCATGTAGGCAATCGGGGTTAAGTAAGTGCCTTGCCCAAGGACACAACGCGGGAGCACGAATCAGACGCTGAAATGGTCACCCATCCAACTGCTAACTGTACCATGTTCAACTATTCTCGTTATTCGCATCTATTTACCAAATAGTTATCTCCCCTGATTGCTAGGAATTGGCTTGCAAAAATTAGCACTAATTGAATGGGGAATTTTTATATTTCTCAAAATTATATAAAACCCGTGAAAGTTATATTTGCTCTGCGCATCAGACATTTAAGAACAATATATATGCTCTCACTTGGTGATATAATCGAACCATTTCATTCGACCAATTTTTTTCCCCTGTTCATTTAAAAAGGTACGGTTATTTCGTGTAGAGTGCCATGTAAAATAATGGAAAATTGCGTTTTCGTCAACTTTTAGAGATTAAAATATTTTTTAGTCTTCATATTAGCAATGCTCTGCGCATATGTGCATATAATACAGATATTGTCCTCTCTAATCATATAAAAATATATAATCTGACATTTGCCCATTTTTTTCCTTTTGATGTTAAAACCAAGACAAATTTGATTGTTGTAAAAACAGTTGAACCCACAGTCCACAATATGCAGAAGGTTTCGGTGTGAATAAAAGGAAAGGTGCGATAGCCCTATTAATTACTTTCAGTTCAGCCAGAAATGTGAAGCTTGTCGCTTATTTAACTAGTATGCCTCATTGTCCATTGAAGTCCATAAATATATGTATGTGTGTGTTTTTTCTACAATAAGAAGATAGTTTGCGTTGCAATTTGTAATGTCACACAGATACTGTTGACTCTGTCCGGAGGTTCCTTTAATACCTGCTTTAAAAGAGATGGCTCACACTTTCACAAGCATGGCCACTGAAAGACAGCTACGTTCACATTCGCATATTGACTGGAAAAAAATTGCACAGGGAGAAAAGCTGCCACGCCCTGTACGAACAAGTACCTCGGTGCCAAAAAATATTCTGCCCACCAAATATGAAGTTGAGAGACTAATAGAAAAAGATGGAAAGGTAAGATTTATTTCAATAATAACTCAATTATAGTGCATGTACAAACGGGTCAACGGGACAATAAGCCACCGGTCAAAGAACCGCCGTCCAAACAGCCACCCGATTAAAATTCCCTTTTTTAAGATCGGACAAGAAAAAAAGCCACAAAAATGCGGACAAAAACCCAGTTAATATTTTCCGCCGCTACGTTTACAACTTTCATTATAGCAACAAATAATTATTTATATATTGCATTTTAGAAGGAATTTAGTTATTTCGCTATTTAATTTCCAATAATTTAGTACGAATATTAAATAATTTATTTGTAATAGATAATTACACCGGGTCGGAGAAAATCAAGCTTATCGAGACGTTTTCAAAATTTTTAGGGCAAGTTTTGAAATGTAATTTTAAAAATTCAGGCTATTGTCATCACGTGTTACGTGTTTTTAAATATATATACTGTTATAGGTACTGTATGTATATAGTGATATATATTTATAAATTTATGTGTATTATATCCATTTTTATAGTAGGCATGGTCAGTTTATTATTTTTTTAAATAAAATTTCAAGTAACATGCAATGAATAACTGACAGTAACACTTAATTGCATTTAAATTATATAGCACATAATATATTTTGATTTTTAAACGTTGGTCGTAAAAAGACAATAAAAAATATCACCCCTTTATCCAACGTGGATAGCACCTAGGAAAAAAATTCTTGAATAACTATAAATATTACATTTTGTCTCAAACATAGCTTTTGAGCCTCATTGGAACGAGCCCAATAAGCTCATTTCATAGAGGGTTTTAAGCTATGTTTATGAGACAAAAAATTACAAAATATAATAAAATTTGAATAAAGATTTTTGTATATAGCGTTGGTTGGTTTTGGTCGTAACGTTTGGTAAAGGATTAACTTTCTTTGGGAGGGTGCAAACAGTTTTTTGGCGATAGACAAACATAGACAAGATAGGTTGTCTTTGAAATTGTTTTTGATTAAGATATGTATTGATAAAGTGGTCGACAAAACGTGAATTGACAAGTTGGGAATTGCTGAGTTTGTAATTGACGAAAAGGGAATTGACGAATAGGTAATGTGTCGTTTCTGCTAAGAAACAAAAAAGTTAAATTTCTACTTCCGAAAATATGGTTTACGACCCCTCGTTAGAACGAGCTTGTTTTAGTGAGGGGTCATAAACTATGTTTTGGAGGCAAAACTTTAGAAAAAAATGAATTTTTTTCATCAGTTTTGCTGTTCATATTCTTAGATCCTCCCCCCCCCCCCCCTCCTCCCCAACTCAGTTACTTTTCACAACAACGCCTTTGTGTTTTTCCGAGTGTTCGTTGGCCACGTACCTTTGGTTTAACAATACAAATCTACTAATGTATGGAGATTTTTTTACGTGGTGCCTACCAAGATACAAAGGTAGGCGTGAGCGTACATCAGCGGAAAGTTTTATGAATACCGACGGCCCCCCACCCACCCCCTACATTTTTGGTCAATAAAGTTGATAGTGAACAGCGCTTGAAATATTTTCTGCTAAAACCTAAAAAGTTTAAATTCCAGTGAAGGGTTTTAGAGGCACTTTTCTTGTCAATTTTTATATTAGGCACTGACTATTTCAGCAGCTCGAGCAAAATAGCCCCATATCAACCCCCAGGAACACCCCACCCACTATTCGACAAACATCGATAAATCATATAAACAATTAGTTTGCACAATCAGTGATTATGTTTTTCCTTTCATAGGTTGATCAGTATTTGGTGAAGTGGAAGGGTTATGACATATCTGAGTGTACCTGGGAGCCGGCTCAACATTTAACTCCGGAGCTACTAGAATCATTTTCACATCCAGTAATAAGTGATGACAGATTAAACAGCGCTGCGAAACTGTTTGAGCAAGCAGTTCAAAAAAGACTCAAATCGAGAAATAACACAATTACATTCGACTTTGAAGGTGATATTTGTAGATATTGTTTCGGGGTTGAAAAGGATAAATTGTTGTTTTTGTTGGACTTTGACAAGATTCCATTGTCAGAAAGCTGGTATTACAAACTGAATGATAAGGGTAAAGGTGTGAAATTAAGCTTTCCAGTGAAAATGAAATTTCGTGTTTTAACAAGAAAGGTATTTGTAGTTAAGAATGAACTTGTTGTAGAGAAACAAATGCCATTTGAACGTTTGTCGATATTATCAGCAGTTGATGCTATGGTGGTTTAGCTCACAACTGACCTTAATTAATTGTGTAATTGTGTTAGATAATTATTGCTTGAAAATGTCTGATTATATGTCATCAGTCGAACTAATCAAGTTTGACAGTTTAATTTGTGTGGGCGATAACTCGCCTAAACTGAATAAGATATATTCCGAAAATTTGACTCTGACATTCACTCTGAGTACTATGTTTTTTAAAGAATTGTTCAGTATGAAAACAAAGTTTCCTTCCTTTTCTTACATTGAACTAATAAATACACAGCTACAATTTATGCAGCTAACATTTTCAGATAGATTAGAGCGTAGATTTTCAATTAAGACAAGTGCAGTTTCAAGTGCTTGTAGAAGGATGAGTGGCAGAAAGCGTTATGCATATGAGAGATCACTGCATAAAATAGCAATTTTTGATACAGAAGTCGAAAATGTTAAACAAATGAATTTTGAAATTACAAAATTAGTAGAAAAAAATATAGAACTGGAATTGAAATGTGAACAACTTTATGAAGATTTACAGACTGAAATGAACAAAAAAAGTGTAAAAAGTAATTTAGAGTTTGAAAACAAAAATTTGATAGACTATGTTAACAAGTTAGAACAACGTGTAATAGTTCAAAAAACACCACGAAAAACATTTGAAAATGTGAGCAACACGAATAAAAGTAGGCAACTGAAGGAAATAGCGTCAAAAGTGCAAGCATCCTTATGGTTTGCTGAAGCATTTGGACTTGCACCTATGTCGCTTAAACTTAAAACGCCTTCTGAAAAAAATGTAACAATAAATTTGTCTGGGAAGCGACCATATAGAAGTCTGGAATTAGAAGATAAGCAAAAACTTAAAGATCTAGTGTACATATTAGATAAATTTGGAGTTAGTGACACGGCCTATAGAGAGCTCACTAGCTACTGTGATGATTTACCGAAGAAATATCTTATAAGTGAATGCCGTGACAAAATAAATACATTTTTTCATTTCGAACGAACTAGTGGAGGAATTCCAGGTGCGTATATCAATCTACATGATGAAATTGTAAGATATTGTGGAAATAAACTCAATTCTGATGCAACTAATATTAGAGTTAAAATATCTGGCGATGGTTCCAAGGTCAGTCGCATATCCAGTTTTATAGTTCTATCATTTTCTTTGATTAATGATGCTCACAGTTTGTCGACTGCTGATCAAAATGTATTTGCCATAATTAATTGTACGGAAACCTACGACAATTTAAAAAACTCTTGTCAGCCAATATTTTCAGAAATCAATAAATTAATTAAAGAAGATAGCATATCTGTTAATGGGAATGTTTATCCTCTAGAAATAATTTTCGGGGGAGATATGAAGTTTTTACAAACTGTTTTAGGTTTGGTTGGCTCGTTGGGAACATATTCATGTCCCTGGTGTAAAGTTGATAAAAGCGATAGAGCAGACTTATCGAAAGAACGTAACTTTTATCAAAGTGAGAATATGAAGAGAACTGCAACTAATTTATTGGAAAATTCTAGAAATAATTCTTATGGTGTAAAATGTCGACCCCTCATTGAAATTGAACCACACCACATAATCCCAGACGAATTACACCTTCTACTTCGTATTTCCGATAAGCTTCTGAGGAACCTCATAGATGACGCTAAGTCATTAGATGACAAAAATAAAATTATGGGACGTGATGTAAATGCACTCCAAAGTTTAGTTGGAAAAATTAGAGAATGTGGTGTATCATTCAATGTATGGACCCAAAAGGGCACTCATGGTGAATTGGATTGGACTAGTTTATCTGGTTCAGATTACAAAATATTACTTCAAAAACTACCAGATAAAGTCTTCTTCTCCATTCACGATGAGACCCACGAAAAAACGGTGAATCTTTGGAGGCATTTTTGGGACCTCTACAAATTTTTAACAAAGGAAAGTAATGAATTAACACCTGTTAATAAAATATTTGTACGCTGTCTAAATTGGCTAAAGGCTTTTCAAGACCTTGGAGCTGTTCGAATAGGTTATAATAATGTTACCCCATACATGCATTGTTTGGTATACCACATTCCTTATTTTATTTCAACTTATGGAAGCCTTCTCAAATACAGTGGGCAAGGTGTCGAAAAAGTCAATGATGATATAAAATCTATTCACCAAACAAAATCAAATAAATTTGATGCCGCTATGGATGCCCTGAAGGTGAGGAAAAGAATTGAGTATCTCCGTGAGGACAGTACTCGTGAGAAACGCGAGTATAAAAAAAGAAATGACATTTACTGGGAAGATGGTATATTCAGACAACGTGCATCAAAAAAATCACGTATTTTATCGGAAATGGCTGCAGCAGGCAATGTTAATTCAACATTTTCAGATTCAAACATTAATTATCAAGAAAAGTCAATGAAAGAAATTAAACAAAAGTTGAAACTGCTTGGTGTGAAAACTAAATTGAGAAATAGAGAAAAACTTATTTCTCTGCTGATTGAACACACACAAGACTGAACAATCGTTAAGGTGTTAATAGTTATTGTGTTTTATTGGATGTATATAGCTGCACACTTACATTAATTTATTACAGTAGTGGTCAATTACGTTAGCCATGCGGGACGTCGTATTAATAACATTAAATGTGATTATGAATGAGTTACTCCTTTCCCGTGGCGGTTGCACAGGGGGCAATGGGAGAGTGGTGTCGTTTGCCCCTAAACATAGACTTTGCATTCTATTTGCCCCTCATTCATCCGTCAATGACATCCACATTTTCGATGTCCAAAAAGTGCCCAAGCTTAAACTAAAAGCAAAAAGAAAAGACATTTGCCGAGGACATTAGCCCCCCCCCCCCCCCCCCCCCCCGTTCGAGCCCCCTCGTTATGGCAAAGAAAAAATAAGAGAGACCCAAAGTCCGTAATATAATTCTTCGGGTACGTCCGGATGGCCAATGTCAAGGGGATGAGACTCATCGGGGGGGGGGGGGGGGGGACACATTCCCGGAATTCCCTTTGAAAGCTCAGTTCAGTTGTTTGTCATCCAGAAGGAGAAACCCACCTTGTCTTCCTGGAAAAAAGGCAATCGAATCGACCCACACCCATCCCCAACCGAACACCCCACAAACTCAATAGGACTGCTTGTCTCCAAACTGGTTGAGTACTAAATTATTGTTCTTCATCAAAATGTATTTAAGTGTGTAATGGTTGTAAAGTAATGTAATCTGGGTGCTTTTGGTTGTATATATATATATATTATTATCATTAATAAAACTGTTGGACTCGAAGATCATGTTGTTTTTTATCCATTCTATTGCCTTTTGCATGCCCCAGTAATATTTACACTCTGACCCCCAGTGATTTTCTATCTTAATTTATCCTTCCTAATCTCCCAGCATGCCGACATGCCTTGTACCCCCGTCCACCCATTTCTCGCGTATTCATCCCATTCTTCCTGGACTTTCAGTTTCTCAAGGAGTCGCATTCGACTCGTCAAGTATTGGGGCTTTCCAACATATTGTTTAAACTAAATGTTCTAGATGTCCGTTTCTCATACGCTGCACACTTGGCATCCTCTTTTGTGGCTTTTTTTATTTTCTCATCAGCTGCGATGACTTTGATCCAGGTGTGCCGGAAGCACTACAGGGCTGGAGGGGCAGACCTATGAAGAAGGGCATTATGTATTTTTTTCATTCTCTTAAACCGTTACCTATCGTAACGGGAAAAACCAGCCAGCGCTATATATACACGAAAATCCCCATCCAATGTTTTTTTACTTTTTTCATTTTTTACTTCCAAAACATAGTTTATGACCCCTCATCGTGTCGCGCTCGTTCCAATGAGGGGTCATAACCTATGTTTTGGAATAAAAAAATGAAACACTTTAGTTATACGAGGATGTTTTTTCCCAAGTGTCGTCTGCAACTCACATTAGGTAAATTGTTCAATAAGGCAATTTTTGCACAGTTTGAAAAAAGGGCCAATTCTTTGAAATTTTCGAAGAAAAAAGGGAAATCCTTGCGCCCGCTCGCCCCCGTAGACTGAAGGCAGGAGGGACCCTCGTTGATTCGGCGCCCCTGCCTTGATCTCACAACGGTCACTCAAATGATCCACCTAAGTTCTGATAAAACCGCTGACGCATTATTTTTCATGCGTGACTTCTGCTTGCCATTGATGTTAAAATCTTCGAAATCTCTTCCTCTTCCCTCCCCCGATAAACCTGTCCCGTTTCTATACCCCCACCCCAACATCGTAGTTGAGAGGACAGTGTAAAGTACCAACATTCTCAAAATCAAAACAATTCTCGATTATTGTAATCAAATTAACAATTCTCTTAAATGATTGCACAATAAACTGTCTGACGCCTTCATTCTCAACTTACTTCTCTCGCCGCTTGAGAAAACGATTTCCCGACAAACAAGATTTTATTCACACCTTTCAGTGGATCAATGCTAATTACATTACAATCAGACTCCAGTATTCACAGGGGGAGATAACTTTTCGAATAATACATCCCTACGACGAATTAAGTTGAGTATGTCGACGTTCCTTAACTTCGGTGATCTGACGAGAACCGGTTACCGCGATGCCACCGCGCCTCCTTGGCAACAATTAGAAGAGTCCATATTCATTATTTGGGGAAGATCAGTCAATATTTTCAACGTGCAGCCCCAGGGCTGCACGTTAAAAATATTGATTGGTCTACCCCACACATAGTAACTCTGGGACCCGGAACTTTGGAGGATCGGGCTTGGCCCAGGATTCTTGGATCAGGCCTGGGCCTCTCAACTTATATTATTCTGCAGTATACCAATACATTAACAACAACATAACATTATAAATTATTAGAACATAAAGTATACGGGAATGGGAAGGAGTGAATAAAGTGTGAACAATGAAAACACTGCATTAATAGACGAAAACAGAGTTGTCTTTCCTGTTGCATTCGAAACTAAAACGTGATAAAGATTTTATATCCCAACGCAGCATTTCTCATTTACTGAAGTCACCGTCAAGGTTAAAAAAAGGAATTCCCGCAGACAGTGAACAATATGTTTCAAGTCAATTGATGGAAAAATAGTGATTGGACATGTTTCGGTTTTTAATATTTTGGATTCAAATGTTGGACTTATAATTAACAGATTACATTCAAACAAAGAGGTAAGAAATTTCTTTCATAAAATAGACCAAACTTTTATGAAAACTCCACTAAAAAATATTTCCACAAAATATGCAAAATTCTGATCAAAAATCATTAAAATATATAGAGGATATGGAATGAGTGTTTGTCTCATATAATATTTATGAAACGAGTCTAAGAATTTTCCGTTTTGGCAAACGGAAAATTCGGACGAGTTTCATAAATATTATAGGAGAAAAACACTAATTTCATATTCTATTTATCATATGACACACACGCGCACAAATTAGCCACTTAGTTTGATTTTTTAACTCATCACATAACTTGAGTTGCAGACGGCACTTGGAAAAAACATCCTTGTATAACTAAAAATTGTCATTTTTTGCTTCCAAAACATAGGTTATGACAACTCATTGGAACGAGCTCGTTCCAATGAGGGGTCATAACCTATGAATTGTAAGCAAAAAGTGAAAATATAAAAAAAATGAGTGTCGTTTTTCTTGTGGGTAAAAGATTAATACAATATAACCCATCCTAACTAAATAGGACAGATAACATAAATTCTCCCTACTGAAATTATGCAAATGTGACCCAGTTGTATTTGTTTAGCTAATCAAATTGTCCAGTTTTGAAATTGACCAATGAAAGCTCCAAACTCGAATTATGCAAATTATGAAAATGTGGCCCAGTTCTATTTTGTTCAGCCAATCAAATTGTCTAGTTTTGAAACTGACCAATGAAATTGACGGAAGACTTTATTTATCACCGATTAATATGGAAAAAAATATCAAATGTTTTAAAGTGAACAGAACGGAGTCATATGATAAATTCAAATAATAACGTTTCTAAATAACTGAATAAAATATAAATTTAAAAAAGTGAGAAGATACAGCCCTTCATACCAGAGCAGGGGATTTCCCAGGGAAAAATTTTGAAATATGAGACAAAAAGATGCAATGTCCTTGACTATGAGTTCGTTTGTGTCCAAAATTTATAAGTTGTGAAAGGTATCAATAATTAGGCTACATAACCCGAGGGGTAGAGGGGGGTTGACTGAAATTGGGCGTGGGTTGTGCCTCCCTCAGCCCTCCATGGCTACGCCACTGCCTGTAGATTCCCAAAATTATCTCTGGTCAGTGACCCCTTTTCTAAACCAATTTGATTAACTGACTTGGCTTCTGGCTTAAAATTAACTAGACTGCTAGGTTCTCGTCAGATCACCGAAGTTAAGCAACGTTAAGCAACGTTGAGCCCGGTTAATGCTTCGATGGATGACCGTCTGAGCTATCGATTCAGACTCCGCATTGTGTCCTTAGGCAAGGCACTTAACTCTGATTGCCCACATGGGTGCACGATGATGCCGTGAACTAAGCGTACTGCACATTGATGGTGTGCATGTCTTCAACCATTCTAACCCTGCCTGTGCTGCAGTGCGGAGTTACGATGATGGGGAGCTGGCAGCGGCTCGTTGTTGCTCGGTGGTTCTCTCTGTGTACTCCGGCATCCTCCACCCGTAAAACTGTCACGGTCATGATTAGCCATTGTTCACAACTATGTGACCTTAAACACCAATAAATAAATAAATAAATAAATAAATAAATAAATAAATGGCCTGCTATTATGCACGCAATCAAATGAGTTTCCGACACAGTTAATTACAGAAATGCCTCTGTAATTGGGTAATTGGCCAGGTCTTAAACATTACCACTTTTAAAGATAAGTTTCATTATGGTTGAGCCCCATACATCTGGATATTTTCCAGAGTTCAGAATTGAGTAAAACATTTTATTTAAAAGCGATTTTATAATAGAAGCACTACATTTGAGTATCGTCTTTGATATAGAATCAAAACCACTGCTCTTGTTGTTTGGCAATTTATTTGTAGATTTCTGAATTTCATCCTGTTGTATTTCAAAGGATAATTCTTGGTAGTTCCTCATACAATTGGGTTATTGAAACACTGTGATTACCATCATTAGAATCATTTCCAGGATTAAGTAATTTGTACCTATACATTAGTATTAATGTTATTACAATTATCTTTTATAGATTTAGTTTATAGCTCTGAAATGAGATTCAAATAGTATTTGGGGTCTTTCTTAAAATTTGATGCAAAATTATTGACAATTTCTTGTTTATTTTCTTTCTTATTTGAAGTAATGTTTCTTTTCAATTCCCTGTAGAATGAATAGCATTTCATTGTAACTTGGTAGGATGACTGTATAATGCCAAGATGAGAACATCCAATTTTAGTTCAGTCACAAGTGACGACCGCAGGGGCTTCTTACCTAGATTTCTTTAGCATTCGCAAATTCCTATCATTTGGATTACTTGATGCTTGCCGTGCCAAGGATTTTACTGGTTTTTATAGGTGCCCACAAGGGGAAACACCAAACCGTCCTCTGACCGAACCATCCTCTGTAATTTTATCCAAACTGGCCACTACTTTTTAGTTTAAACAACATTTATTACTGAATTATTTATTTGTTTATTGGTGTTTAAGGTCACATATTTCTGCACAATGGCTAATCATGACCGTGACAGTTTTATGGGTGGAGAAAGCCGGAGTACCCAGAGAAAACCACCGAGCAATGGCGAGCAACTGTCAGCTCCCCAACATACCAACTCCACACAAGCAGGGTCAGCATTGGTTCAAGACAGGTGCACCATCGACATGCAGTACGCCTTAGTACACAGCGTCACCGTGCCCCCACGTGGGCAATGGGGATGAAGTGTCTTGCCCAAGGACACAACGTGGTTGCCACAGGTGGGATTTGAACCAAGGACCTCTCGGCTTGCAGCCTGCACCTCTACCAACTGAGCCACCACGCCCCCATTTATTTATTACTGAAAGTGACAATTGTATACATCACGCTAACAGATAAAAAGGAACAGCTCAATAAATTAATGGTAAACAATGTAACAGGACAACAGAATTCAAGAATGTATGTAAGGGATTCAACAATAAGCTATAAGCTTTTGGAAGTTGTCTCCCTTGTTGGATAGACTATTTGATTAGAAAATAACACGAGGCATTTGCCAGACTAATATTGTTTAAACCAGTAAAAAGATAACAGGAAGAAGAAAAGTCGAGATATAACAAGAGAAGAAACAAAGAGATGACGAAGATGAGGTTGAAGCCAACTTGAATTATAAAAAAAAAAAAAAAAAAGAATTTCCTTCGTGATCTGAGTTAAGCAGACATGAATTGTGTTTGTAGATGAGTAATGTACTTATTCAGTGACGCAAAAAAAATTAATATCTTGTGACGACTGATTCAAGCTTTATACCTAGTCAGATGCACACATACCCATGCAGATCACGTAATCGCTGCAGCTAACTGAAACGTTTGCAAAGTACAATGAAATCCTGGGCAATTTCAAATACAAAGTGGTTTTCTGCATTATCAAAAATTCCATGCCAAATAGAAGAGTACCAGGATCAAGAGAAGATGGGAGTAATTCAATTGTACAGTTAAAACTAGAAGTCCTGTCATGAAATGCGCACAAATAGCATGCTGATATGCGCGTTAATGTACGCGTTATGGCCCAAGTAAAGCTATCAAATTCTGTACATATGGCCTGTGCACAAGCAATGTTTCAGCCAATGGACCTCCGGGTTACCCGGAGGTCCATTGGCAGAAACATTGCATGTGTTTGCTATGAGTAACCAGGAGATCCTGCCGTGCTTTGGATGCCATTCGATATGGCAATTGCGCACAATTCCAACGCGCAATTAAGCGTAGATAAGCGCACTATTCATGACAGGACTTATAGTTTTAACTGTAGTATTGTGCGGATGTTCATGTATTGGACAATATAACAAGAAATACTCGACTGTCTTGCGAACACCACAAACACAGAGAGGGGAAGGCGATAAGTGGTTGTAGTATTGTTCAGTTCTGCACTTTGGAGATCAAGGGGAACAACTAGGTTAAAAAGGAGAGAAAATAATACATGTGATTTGACAAATGTTTTGCTCCAGGGAACTTTATTAAAGTATTCAAACTTATAGACATTATTCTGATATATATTCGAACTCAACAAATGGCGACGAGGATAAATCATCGGATGGACATGACTTGCACACAGAAAGGTGGCGATTTGTGTAGAAATTGAACTTTTCTATCGCGATTCATCTGATTTTGAAACTGTCAATGACCTTGACCCTAGAACACTTTTCATTTGTGGTTGCAAAGAACTAAATACTTTTTTTTTTAACTTTCGCGCATCTGTACAATGCAAAACACATTACTGTCACCACCACAACCTTCGAATTTCAATGCACCCGATTTATACACCGAGTATAAACTGTGGAGCGATTCCTTTGATATATACCATTGCTAGTGGTTTAGACAAGCTCGGGGATTCGGTACAAAGGGCTACTTTATTACATTGTATTGGCACAGACTGCCGACGTGTCCTCGCCACTCTCCCAGGTTCTAAAGACACTTTTCAAGATGCTAAAACTTTACTGACCAATCATTTTTCACCCAAACGCAATGTAGTTGCTGAATGTTACAAGTTTAGACAACATGCTCAATCTACCGATGAATCAATTGAAGTTTATGTCACGTCCTTGCGTGAAATGGCAAAAACTTGTGAATTTGGAGCTCTTGAAATGGAAATGCTTCGTGATCAAATTGTCGAAAAATGCTCTTCGAACACTCTGCATGAAAAATTATTGCTGCAAGATGAACTGATACTAGATAAAACATTGAAAATAGCCCGTACTTTTCAAACAACGTGCGAAGAATCTCGCAACATGGCCACTGAGGCTTCTTCTGTACAAGAGGATGTTTCAAAGCTCCAAATAACTGAAAACCCCAAACCGTGTTACCGGTGCAGATATTCTGATCACACTCACAATAATTGTGGTGCGAAAAATGCCAAGTGTATGTTCTGCGGTATTCAAGGGCATTTTAGTTGCATACAGTCAGCACTAGAAGTCCTGTCCTGAAATGCACACAAATAGCACGTTGATTTGTGTGTTAATCTACGCATTATGATGATGGTAAGGCTATCAATTTCTGCACATACAGCCTGTGCACAAGCAAACTTTCAGCCAATGGACCTCCGGGTAACCCGGAGGTCCATTGGCAGGAACATTGCTTGTGTTTGCTATGGCTAACAAGAAGAACCTGCCATGCTTTGGGTGCCATTCGATATGACAATTGCGCGCAATTCCCATGCGCAATTAATCCTACATAAGCGCACAGTTCATGACAGGACTTCCAGTTTTATCGCATATGTAAAAAACGTTTAAAAACTTGATCCAGTCATACACAACGATCATCCACAAGTCGGACTCAAAATTCAAAAAAGGTGAATACTCTGTTAGAAGACAGCAACTCTTCAGAATCTGAAACTGACTTTTTGTATTACGTGCATTCAAAATTCAACGTCAACATAAGGCGTAAAAAAATAAAAAATCTATTTCTCAGGCCCTCACGCATGGTCCTTTTGGCTGCCGCATGCTCTCTTTTTATAACCAATTTAAACTTAAAAAAAATAAAAATTAAATGGTTTATGTCTGATATTTTACCCAAGTTAAAAAAATTGATGAATTTATCCCTTGAGCGCAAGAAGGCTTTGCAATGCTTTAGCATTGCAAAGCCTTCTTGCGCTCAAGGGATGAAATGCACCACCACCCATGCTATTCTGTAGATTATGAGGCCTAAAACTTGAACCAAGAACATGAACTTTTGATGGCAAAGAAGTAATTACTGAAATAAAAAATAAAATAAAAAAACGCTCGCATGCTTGCAATTTCACAAATAATAGCCTGAGAAAGAGAAGATCTACTTTGTGTGGCCTAACTTACTGTTAATAACATTCTGATTAACATGATTTTAGATACAGGATCTACTCAAAACATTATTAGTTTCAAATTATATGGCAAAACCTTTCACATATTTCCTCTCATTCCACTCATTTTGCAAAGCTGGATGCTAAAAAAGGATTCTGGCAACTTGAACTTGACTTGGATGCACGTCCACTCATTCCGTTTATAATACATTGAGCTGTTATCAATTTAAAAGGGTCCCTTTTGGACTCTGTAGCTCCCCAGATACATATCTCACAGCCATGCATAGCATTCTGGCTGGTTTGGAAGGTGTCATTTGGTACATGGATGATTTTGTGGTTCATGGTCAGTCGGAAAGCTTTCGCGGATTCTATCATTTGGAATAGCATGAAAAGATGGTCAGTGACTCTCCTTCCCTTCCTGAGGCCATTCTGAATCTCTCTCAAAAAACCCTTTTCCTCAATCGCCAGTCCTAGAAATGACACGGGTGTGAGTGCAATTGCTCCCGTCTGCACCCTTGTTTTGCATTTTATGGGAGCTAAAAAATGTACTCGTTGAAAAATATTGTGGCACACTAATACAGTTAAAACTAGAAGTCCTGTCATGAAATGTGCACAAATAGCATGTTGATATGTGCGTTAATGTACGCGTTATGGCCCAAGTAAAGCTATCAAATTCTGTACATATGGCCTGTGCACAAGCAATGTTTCAGCCAATGGACCTCCGGGTAACCTGGAGGTCCATTGGCAGAAACATTGCATGTGTTTGCTATGAGTAACCAAGAAAACCTGCTGTGCTTTGGATGCCATTCGATATGGCAATTGCACGCAATTCCAACGCGCAATTAAGACTATATAAGCGCACTATTCGTGACAGGACTTCTAGTTTTAACTGTATAATCTGAGGACATTTAAATGTGTGTTGTTTTGAGAAAGCAGCACTCTGCGGCCAGTGGCAAGTTACTGTCATAATTCAGCAATTTCTTATACATTTAACCCCTTATCACGATCGGCCGCTTTCCTGGCAAGGAACATGATACATCATAAAGTAGGATAGCTGTTCAGTAAATGTGATTGGTCTACCCAAATAATGAATATAGACACTTCTAATTGCTGCCATTGATCTGGCATGGAAGATACCACTAGAGTTCAAAGGGTTAATGTTTCTGGTGTTTAGTGACAGTATTCCCTTGAAAATTCATATACTAACATTTTGCGGATACCATTTACTCCCGTCTCTGAATTCACAAGAGCTAAAAACTGCACACCTCAATTTTGTTCATTTCCATCATTGTAATCACCTCCTTTAATCAAGACTTTACAGAAAACTTTTCCAATATTGCTTGATGATCCCTTGATAATTATCCAAAACGTCTTTTTCCCCCCTTTTTGTACATAAATGTCACTTTGCTTTCTCTCCACTCATTTGGAACCTCTTGTTTTTCTATGGCTAAATTGAATAGGCCTGTTCAGCTTTCCCAGAGTTCTTCTCCAACTTTTTTTGATAAACTTGTTAGGAGTTTCGTCCACTCACCCCGCTTTTCCATTCCTTAATATGAGATCACCTTTTGCACCTCCTCCATTTTAATTTTGCTGCACACGAAATTTGATAGATTTTCCTCGACCTGGTTCGACACTCCGGTGGGTCCCGGATCAATTATCGTTTACCTTTTCCCAGTGCTTGACAAGTTCTGATGCGATTTGATCTTGTCTGTAACTCAACCATCTACTTTAATACTCTGTGGGTTACTTCCTATGTTATGCTTATTCGCCCATTTCCAAACTACTTTTGAACCCGACACCACCACCCCCTCCTGTCATTCTTATCATCCTAATAAAACTGCTATTTCGCACTCTCTGATTATCGTCTTTAATCTTATTTACTTTATTTCATGCTTGTTGGTATTCTTCCTTTGCTACCATGGCCTAGTTGCTTTCCACACCCTTGCGTTTTCCACTTCTTCTGTATGCAGCACATTTAGCTTTTCTACCCTTTACAGCCCTTTTCAATTCTTCATTCACTCTATACCCAATTTCCCGTGCTGGCACCCTAATCTTTCCTACACTTTCCTTCCCTGCCTCCACTAGACTCGCAACTATGGCATCGGCCATTTGCTGGATACAGGCCCCCTTGTGTATGGTTGCAAGCTTTGGTTTCAATTTTTCTTTGAACTTCGACCAGCCAGCATCCTTTTTTGAGTTCTCTATAATTTCAACTAGATGAATGTCATAAAACATGTCATTTTACTTGTTTATTAAGGATGAACCCAAACAATGAAATGTGGCTGACACCATATGACTGATGCATTGCATGATTGGTAATGATTGCACAATGTTTTCACAACTGGGATTATCATAGAGAGATTAATCACAGATGCATTACTTCAATTCAATTTACTTGCATATTGGTGTGGATAGTGGGCCCTGGTTCACAGGAAGGTGGACATTAATTTTGTTGCCACTTTGAAAGATAGGGTGGGGGGGGGGGGGGGGGGGCTGACTAAGGGTTACTACTAGTGAAAACCTACTGAAAAGTCTTGAAGTTGAAAAACGTATATAAATGTTTCTTCTACCTGATTCATTGAGGAAGGGGCAACATCTTGCACTTGGCGAGAGGCATGGTACAATGGATATAGAGACCAACTGATTGGCTTAGCAAGATATCTAATGAATCACTCGATTCAATGTGATGATTCACTCCAAATCAAGTGATTCATGAAATAACTCACTACACTAATCAGTTATCACTATTGAATTAACTTGTCAAATTCATGAGATGTCAGTGCTGAACTTGTTAAGCTACTATATGGTTGAATCTGGGTCTGTTTGAGACTACTTTCGCTGTTCTGTGCACATACCGAATTCTGTACTGAAACTGAGGTATTTAACTGAAAAATACTGATACCAAACGTGAAATGACAACACCGCACAGTGCTACTCACCTGTGTGAGTTCTCAGATGTTGAATAAGAAATGATTTACTTTGGAAGGTTTTATTACATATGCTACATTCAAACAGTTTCTCATTGGTGTGGATTCTGACATGTGTATTTAGAGATGCTTTCGAAGCAAAGACTTTTTTACATATAGTACAATTAAATGGGTTTTCACCTGCGTGAGTTCTGAGATGTTGATTAATATCTGATTTACTTCTGAAGGCTTTATTACATATAGTACATTTAAATGGTCTCTCACCCGTGTGAGTTCTGAGATGGTGATTAAGCTCCGAGTTACTTTTGACAGCTTTATTGCATATACTACATTTGAATGGTTTCTCACCTGTGTGAGTTCTGATATGTACAATTAGATTTTGCTTTGTGCAGAAGGTTTTATTACACTCACTACATTTGAATGGTTTTTCACCTGTATGAGCTCTCATGTGTTCTCTTAGAGATGATAAATAGTTGAAGGCTTTATTACATACACTACATTTAAATGGTTTCTCGTCTGTATGAGTTTTGAAATGCATAGTTAGAATTGACTGAGTTCTGAAGGCTTTATTACACAAACTACATTTAAATGGTTTTTCACCTGTATGAGTTCTAATGTGTTCCATTAGAACTGATGAAGACTAGAAGGCCTTATTATATATACCACATGTAAATGGTTTCTCACCTGTGTGAGTTCTTAGATGTACAGATAGATTTGACTTGCTGTTGAAGGATTTATTACATACACTACATTTAAATGGTTTTTCACCCGTGTGAGTTCTATGTGAATTAAGGTCTGATTTACTTCTGAAGGCTCTATTACATACACTACATTTAAATGGTTTTTCACCTGTGTGAGTTCGTAGATGTATAGTTAGATTTGACTTTCCGCTGTAGGCTTTATTACATACACTACATTTAAATGGTTTTTCACCTGTGTGAGTTCTGATATGTGAATTAAGGTCTGATTTACTTCTGAAGGCTCTATTACATACACTACATTTAAATGGTTTTTCATCTGTATGAGTTCTCATGTGTACTGTTAGAAATGATAAATACAAGAAAGCTTTATTACATATACCACATTTAAATGTTTTATCATCTGTGTGATTTCTGATATGTTCGGCTAACCGCGACATTCCGCTGAAGGTTTTATGACTTGCACTGCATCGGAATGGTTTTTCACCTGTATGATTGCTTAGATGTACATTAAGATTTGATTTACTTCTGAAAGCTCTATGACATATACTACATTTAAATGGTTTTTGACCTGTGTGAGTTCTGATATGTACAGTTAGATTTCCCTTTGTGTTGAAGGCTTTATTACACACACTACAATTAAATGGTCTCTCACCTGTGTGAGTTCTGAGATGTTGATTAAGATCTGATGTACTTCTGAAGGCTTTATTACATACAGTACATTTAAATGGTTTATCACCTGTGTGGATTCTTAGATGTATAGTTAGAGTTGACTTGGTGTTGAAGGATTTATTACATACACTACACTGAAATGGTTTATCACCTGTGTGAGTTCGGAGATGTGAATTAAGATCTGATGGACTTCTGAAGGCTCTATTACATACACTACATTTAAATGGTTTTTCACCTGTGTGAGTTCTTAGATGTATAGTTAGAGTTGACTTTCCGCTGTAGGCTTTATTACATACACTACATTTAAATGGTTTTTCACCTGTGTGAGTTCTGATATGTGAATTAAGCTCTGATTTACTTCTGAAGGCTCTATTACATACACTACATTTAAATGGTTTCTCACCTGTGTGAGTTCTTAGATGTATAGTTAGAGTTGACTTTGTGCTGAAGGCTTTATTACATGCACTACATTTGAATGGTTTTTCACCTGTGTGAGTTCTGATATGTGAATTAAGATTTGATTGACTTCTGAAGGCTCTATTACATACACTACATTTAAATTGTTTCTCATCTGTGTGAGTTCGTAGATGTATAGTTAGATTTGACTTTGTGCTGAAGGCTTTATTACATGCACTACATTTGAATGGTTTTTCACCTGTGTGAGTTCTGACATGTATAGTTAGATTTGACTTTGTGCTGAAGGCTTTATTACATGCACTACATTTGAATGGTTTTTCATCTGTGTGAGTTCTGACAGTTAGATTTGACTTTGTGCTGAAGGCTTTATTACACACACCACATTTGAATGTTTTTTCACCTGTGTGAGTTCTGACATGTATAGTTAGATTTGACTTTGTGCTGAAGGCTTTATTACATGCACTACATTTGAATGGTTTTTCATCTGTGTGAGTTCTGATGTGTCCTGATAGATCTGACTTACTACTGGAGGCGTTATTGGATATACAGTTAGATGGTGTCTCACCCACGTGAGTTCTGATATGTGAACTAATCTCTGATGGACTTCTGAAGGCTTTGTTACATATACCAGGTGGAAATGTTTTTTCGCCCATGTGAGTTCTGAGATGCAGAGTCAGATGTGGTTCATTTTTAAAGACGTTTTTGCATATTTCACATTCAACTGTTTTTTCATCACTGTGATTTCTGAGATGTTTTGTATGATGTGTGTTTGACAACATTTTACATTGAACTGATTCCTCATCAGTGTTGTGTATATGTTGATGATTGTCAGTTTGTCCCATTTCACATTGAAGGTTGTGATCCCTTTCACATTGAAGAGATTGCTTGCCAGTGTTGTATCTAATCTGATGGTTGGCAGTCTGGTCCATTTCACACTGAAGGGGTTTCTCATCAGTCTTGTATCTAATCTGATGGGTGTCAGTCTGTCCCATTTCACACTGAAGGTTCTGATTCATTTCACATTGAAGGGATTCATTGAGAGTGTTGTATCTAATCTCATGGGTGTCAGTCTTACCCATTTCACATTGAAGGGATTCCTTGTCATTGTTGTATCTAACCTGATGTGTGCCAATCTGACCCATTTCATGCTGAAGGGGTTTCTTGTCAGTGTCGCATCTAATCTGATGGATGTCAGTGTTACCCATTTCACACTGAAGGGATTCTTTGTCAGTGTTGTATCTAATCTGATGGATGTCTGTCTGATCCATTTCACATTCAATATCAGCGTTGTAACTTTTCTGAGGTGAGTCAGTCTGATTCATTTCACACTGAAGGGATTCCTTGTCAGTGTTGTATCATAGCTGATGGTGTCAGTCTGATCCATTTCACACTGAAGGGATGATTCCTTGTCAGTGTTGTATCCACTCTGATGGGAGTCCAGTGATTCCATATTGTAAGGTTTCTTTTCTTTGATGTTAAATTGAACAGTAGAAGAGTTTCAGTAATGTTTATCTGTATATAAAAATGATCTTTCATCAGTATTGGCTTCACCTTCTTTGAGATCTTTTTCTTGTATTATATTGTTCATCACAATTATAAACATATCACTAGTGTTATGAAACATTGACATGTACCCCACAATTGGAACTCGCATCAAATACAGAATCTTACAAAGCTCCTGCTTATTTTATCACTGATGCAGTTAAATCTGGTTTAAGGAACTCAAGAGAAGACAAGTGTTTACAGTATTCTCATAGAATGATCATCCATCCAGTACCTTGAATTATAAAATGAAATAAATTGTTTTCAACACCAACATACTAAACATTTGTCAAGGATTTCTTGTCACTTCATTTTAAAACTGTGAACAAATGTGTCTATATGATACTATGTGTACACTTGTTTATAACTTGAAAATAAAACACTCAATCTTCATGGTTTGTATTCTGAAAAAAATAAATTTAAGCATATCATTAAAAATAATTATCTACAAATGTATATCCAGTATTGTCCTTTACACTTCTACGACTCACAATTGGTGTTCACGTAAAATCTACAAATTCACTCTACTTCACAATCAATAATGTTAAATCTCTTTCAGGAAAATATAATAGGTGCCTAAATCCTTCTAACAGAATAATAATCATGCAAACCTTGATTAGAATGAAGACATTCAATACTGTGAATTATGACCATATATGAGTAGATAGAAACTCGCTATTCCAGCACAGAAAAAATCCAATTCCAGCCCAGCAACGGAGTTTGAAAATATTTCAAGACCTGCTTAAAACACTACCAGCACATTTTCATTTGGGATAGTATTCCAGGATAAGATCAGCTAAGGTTAATACAATGTGGAGTAGTTTAGAAAATAAAAACAGGAGTACTGACAGGCTTGGCTAAATATGCACATTGGCCATTTTGAATTGTAGCAACTTTAGTTGAGATTCCAAGTCAAAGTACCATAACTCAAGTAAAAATGGTTGGACGGAACACATATTTAAACTTGGCCTGTATTACTGGTGTCATCCCAATAAGACGAATCCCAACAAGACGAATGGGTAAAATATCCCAACAAGACGATCCCAACAAGACGAATGAATCCCAACAGGACCAAGAGTTTATTTCTGTAGTGATTTCAATAGTTATATCTTTAAATTTCTTAGGTCTTTTCTTCTTTAATTATTTTTTTAGGTTTGATTGATGAAAAGATACAAATATTTTTGCAAATAGCATCTCATTATAATGCATGGGGGCCTTTGGTACAGTAGAGCCCACTTAATTGGATATCTCTTAATTGTATATCCCTGATAATCGAATATAATTTTCAAACACAAAACCATTTACCATACCTTCAGTACAAATTTGATGTTAATTGCATATGGGTTGTAGAGTAAACTCCTGTTAATTGTATATAAATTTTTGTAATATGTCGAAAAAATTAATTGTACATAAATTTTTGTAATATGTCGAAAAAATTACTGTGACTTGCACCAAATTCCCTTTATTTATCAACCTTTTTGACCTCACTACATCCAATACAGGCATTTATTCTATTATATCTTGTTTGACAGAGCTCTATGAGCTCTGTCAAACAAGATATAATAGAATAAATGCTCAGTTTACCTCCAGAACACCGGAAACTGACCAAATCCCTGTTAATTGTATACTCCTGTTAACTGAATAATTTTCACTGGCAAAATGGATATTCAATTAAAAGGATTCTACTGTAATTGAAATCTCTTTGTCTGACATTAAGATGTGTTAGAAGTTTATGGGGGAATATCAATTAACAAAACATACAATACTTTTCTCTCTATTTATTGTTTCTGTAACAATACTTTGTGTTCACAAAATGCAGAGTAGACTTTCAGTCAGCTATCGTTATGAAACTCACATAATAATATTGCCTACAAAGTTTTAGAAAACATGCTCCAGAAAAGAGATTTTTATAATGAAAGTGTCAATGACACTGTAGCTCAACTTGACAAACTTGAACTTGGTAAGTTATAAATGAAATGGCAAAATTGAAGATCATGGGGACCAATGTCAGTTTTTTTGCCAGTGGCAACATTTTTTGACAGAAACCGAAGAAAATAGATAGCTCCCATCTAGAGGCCTCCCCAAACAAGCATGCCAGGTTTCAAAGCAATCCGATCATAAATGTGCCCTGTAGGGTGAGCCAAAGGGAAATATTGTGGTCTGACTAGACTAAATTCTAAGAACGTTGGCCGTGGCAACATTTTTTGACGGAAATGGAAGAAAATCGATAGCTCCCATCTAGAGGTCACCGTAAATAAGCATACCAGGTTTCAAAGCAATCTAATCATAAATGAGCCCTGTAGGGTGAGCCAAAGGGAAATATTGTGGTCTGACTAAACTAAGTTCTAAGAATGTTGGCTGTGGCAACATTTTTTGATGGAAATTGAAGAAAATCGATAGCTCCCATCTAGAGGTCTCCCCAAACAAGCATGAAAGGTTTCAAAGCAATCCGATCATAAATGTGCCCTGTAGGGTGTGCCAAAGGGAAATATCGAGTCTTCTGACTAAACCAAGTTCTAAGAACGTTGGCCACGGCAACATTTTTTGATGGAAATTGAAGAAAATCGATAGCTCCCATCTAGAGGTCTCCCCAAACAGGCATACCAGGTTTCAAAGCAATCAAATCATAAATGTGCCCTGTAGGGTGTGCCAAAGGGAAATATTGTGGTCTGACTAAACTTAGTTCTAAAAACGTTGGCCGCGGCAACATTTTTTGACGGAAATTGAAGAAAATCGATAGCTCCCATCTAGATGTCACCCCAAACAAGCATGCCAGGTTTCAAAGCAATCCGATCATAAATGTACCCTGTAGGGTGTGCCAAAGGGAAATATTGAGTCTTCTGACTAAACTAAGTTCTAAGAACGTTGGCCGCGGCAACCTTTTTTGACAGAAATTGAAGAAAATCAATAGCTCCCATCTAGAGGTCTCCCCAAACAAGCATACCAGGTTTCAAAGCAATCTGATCATAAATGGGCCCTGTAGGGTGTGCCAAAGGGAAATATTGAGGTCTGACTGAACTAAGTTCTACGAACGTTGGCCGTGGCAACATTTTTTGCCGGAAATTGAAGAAAATCGATAGCTCCCATCTAGAGGTCACCCTAAATAAGCATACCAGGTTTCAAAGCAATCAAATCATAAATGTGCCCTGTAGGGTGTGCCAAAGGGAAATATTGTGGTTTGACTAAACTAAGTTTTAAGAACGTTGGCCGTGGCAACATTTTTTGACAGAAATTGAAGAAAATCGATAGCTCCCATCTAGAGGTCACCCCAAACAAGCATGCCAGGTTTCAAAGCAATCTGATCATAAATGTACCCTGTAGGGTGTGCCAAAGGGAAATATTGAGTCTTCTGACTAAACTAAGTTCTAAGAACATTGGCCGCGGCAACATTTTTTGACAGAAATTGAAGAAAATCGATAGCTCCCATCTAGAGGTCTCCCCAAACAAGCATACCAGGTTTCAAAGTAATCTGATCGTAAATGTACCCTGTAGGGTGTGCCAAAGGGAAATATTGAGGTCTGACTAAACTAAGTTCTACGAACGTTGGCCGTGGCAACATTTTTTGCCGGAAACTGAAGAAAATCGATAGCTCCCATCTAGAGGTCACCCTAAATAAGCGTATCAGGTTTCAAAGCAATCAAATCATAAATGTGCCCTGTAGGGTGTGCCAAAGGGAAATATTGTGGTTTGACTAAACTAAGTTCTAAGAACGTTGGCCGCGGCAACATTTTTTGACGGAAATTGAAGAAAATCGATAGCTCCCATCTAGAGGTCACCCCAAACAAGCATAAGAAGTTTCAAAGTAATCTGATCATAAATGCGACCTGTGAGGTGTGCCAAAGGAAATTGTGGACGTACGTACTAACGTACTAACATACTAACGTACTAACGTACGTACGTACGTACGTACGTACGCCGACGAACGAGAAGTGATGGCAATAGCTCAGCTTGACTTTGTCAAGTTGAGCTAAAAATGTTAATACAGGTTCCAGAAATTAAAAACATTTCTTTTAAAATAGGCCTCCTTGTATACTCCTTGTCATAATTTCCATCCACAAGTAATTTACACCTGATAAAACTGAGGATAATTCACGGCTCAATACCAAACCTTCCCACACCCCATCACGAATGAACTGAAAAGTTTCATCACAATTTATAAAGCATAAATAAAGAAGAAATGCAAAAAAGATTAAATAATTATTGTACATGGTACAAGATGTAAACTCCTTTACGTTTTGTTATTCTGTTGCGATTTTATTGAGTTTTTATTACCTGGTTTATAATAAAAATATCTCAAACAGATGGGGTTTTTCTCTTAAAAAACAAATTTCCACTTCAAAATACCTTTTTTTAATTTTTTTTAATCTTATTTGTTTTACAAGGAATGGCAAACAAGTTATGCAACTTATATTAATGCCTCTCCTTGGCACAAGCATGTAGGATGACCTTTGTAGTGGCAACTTTGTAGCCTCGCTCTTCTCAAATACTACGAAGAAATCATTTGCCTGAAGGGAGTGTGTGTCTCTCTGTACAGAGTACAGCCATTTTAATTCCACACCCAACAGGACTGTACACTGTGACAGCATCAACTCCACATATGATGTTGACAGAGTGTTTGGACAGCTCGAGAACTTTCCCTGACCAGAATCGATTCCGGGACTTCTGGCACGAGAGACCAGCACACTTATCCACTCAGCCACCACATTCTAAATGAAGCTCAACTTGTTTAAGACATGTACATGTATATTATGTGACACGGCAATGACAAACAAATAGGTAATGACCTGATAACAAAGGTACATATAAAGTATTGTAATGGTCTGCACATAAATGCTGACTGTAGCCTGTAACAAATGTATACGTAAAGTATTCTAAAGGTGGGCGATAGTTAGATGCTAAACTAGAAAAGAAATCTTTGAGTCCCAGAGTGGGTCTGACTGAACCCAAAAATATTTGTTCTCATATCACAGTGATAACAAAGGCACCCAAATCACTCGTCCGGTCCCAAGGTGATAACAAAGAAGTTTCATGAAGATCAGTTCATAAATACAGCCTCCAGCCTGAGCCGTATTGACATGTTCACTTACTGTGTATAAGTAGCACTGAAAAAATCAAAGTTCATCTAATTTGCATAATTTATGCACAAGAAAAAACCCTGTATTATATGTGATGTATTCCATGTTACTAAATATTTATACAAAAATTTATTTAAATCACAACTTTCATACAGAGGTTCTGTACAAAAAACTGATTGCAATAATTTTGGTACAAAATGGCTGCTGGCAGCCATCTTGAATTTCGGACCGTACCCCAAAACACTCGTTCTCATCCCACGGTGATAAAAAAGGTACCCAAGAAGTTTTGTAAAAATCGGTTCACAAATTCGGCCTCTAGCTTGATCCATATAGAAGTTGTGTACAAAAAACTGATTGGACCTATTTTTGGTACAAAATGGCCACAGGCAGCCATCTTGAATTTTGGACCGCACCCAGAAACACTAGTTCTCGTCCCAAGGTGATAACAAAGGTACCCAAGAAGTTTCGAGAAGATGGGTTCATAAATTCAGCCCCTAGCCTGAGCTGTATTGACATGTGTACTTACTGTGTGAAACACTGAAATGAAAGTGTCAATGACACTGTAGCTCAACTTGTCAAGACAAAGACATGTACATGTATAGTATGAGACACAGCAATGACAAACATCTAGTTAATGACCTGATAACAAAGGTACATATAAAGTATTGTAACGGTCTGTACATAAATACTGACCGTTGCCTGTAACAAATGTATAGGTAAAGTATTGTAAAGGTGGGTGACAGTCAGATGCTAAACTAGAAAAAAATCTTTGAGTCCCAGAGTGGGTCTGACTGAACCCCAAAATATTTGTTCTCATAGCACAGTGATAACAAAGGCACACCAAAACACACTAATTCCTGTCCCAAGGTGAAAACAAAGGTACCCTAGAAGTTTCGTGAAGATCAGTTCACAGGTATGAGCTGTGTAGAAGTTGTGGCAAAAAACTGATTGGACCTAATTTCGGTACAAAATGGCCACTGGCAGCCATCTTGAATTTGGACCGCACCCAGAAACACTCGTTCTCGTCCCAAGGTGATAACAAAGGTACCCAAGAAGTTTTGTGAAGATCGGTTGATAAATACAGCCTCTAGCCCGAGCCGTATTGACATGTGCACTTACTGTGTGGAAGTAGCACTGAAAAAATCAAAGTTCATCTAATTTGCACAATTTCTGCACGAGAAAAAAACCCGTATTATATATGATGTATCCCATGGTACTAAACATTCACACAAAAATTTATTCAAATCAGCGCTTTCATACCCAAGAAGTTTCGTGAAGATCAGTTCACAAATATGAGCTGTGTAGAAGTTGTGGCAAAAAACTGATTGCACCAAATTTTGTACAAAATGGCTGCCATCGGCCATCTTGAATTTCGGACCGGACCCCAAAACACTCGTTCTCGTTCCACGGTGATAACAAAGGTACCCAAGGAGTTTCGTAAAGATCGGTTCATAAATACGGCCTCTAGCCCGAGCCGTATTGACATTTGCACTTACAGTGCTGAAAGTAACACCAAAAAACATCAAAGTTAGTCTAATTTGCATAATTTACGCACGAGAAAAAGACCCGTATTATATGTGATGTATCCCATGGTACTAAACATTCATACAAAAAATTATTCAAATCAGAGCTTTCATATGGAAGTTCTGTACAAAAAACAGATTTCTGCATCGTCGGTACAAAATGGTGGCTGGCAGCCATCTTGAATTTCGGGCCGCACCCCAAAACACTCGTTCTCGTCCCACGGTCATAACAAAGGTACCCAAGAAGTTTCGTAAAGATCGGCTCATAAATACGGCCTCTAGCCCGAGCCGTATCCAACTGTTGACGGACAGACGGACAACGCGCCATGGCATGAGCTCAAATTTGGCTTCGCCAAAGTTGAGCCAAAAATCAAAGTTCATCTAATTTGCAGGATTTCTGCACGAGAAAAAAACCTGCATTATATGCGATGTATTCCATGTTACTAAACATTCAGACAAAAATTTATTCGAATCGGAACTTTCATAAAGAAGTTCTGTATAAAAAAACTGATTGCATTGACTAAAGTACAAAATGGCTGCTGGTGGCCATCTTGAACTTCAGCTCTCACACAAAAACACTCGTTCTCGTCCCACGGTGATAACAAAGGTACTCAATAAGTTTCGTAAAGAACGGTTCATAAATACGGCCTCTTGCCCGAGCCATATTGAATTGTTGATGGACAGATGGACAGACAGACGACGTGCCATGGCATAACCTCAAATTTGACTTACGTCAAAGTTGAGCTAAAAATACCCTTCTTGTATACAATTTTGCCTAGAGTGTCAAATTAATTTGGTAATACAGTCATTTTAATTAAATTCATCTTGTTGGGATTGGTCATGTGGGATGACCGATTTTGGAATTCGTCTTGTTGGAAATAAACCGTATTACTAGCCAACTAATACACGTACCAACTTTGGTAGAGATCAAATAATTCAAACTGGAGTTATTGGTCGGCAACAAAAAATGTTACTGGATAACAGATGAAGAGACAGACAGATAGATGAGTGGACTTGCAGGTGTACGGATGACAGATTACATTATATGACTTATACGAACTAGAGTTATGTCACGCATGCAGCCCGACTGTCCCAGCAATAGCAATGCTTCGACACAAAATAGTCGGAGCCATTTTCTGTTGACCGTTTACCTTACGAATTCGCCGTATCTGCACTCATGATATACAAAATTTGCTATTCAAATTTTATTTTTTTATTTCTCTACTCCAAAACATACCTCATGACTTATTAATGGAACAAGCTTGATGAGCTTGTTCCAATAAGGACTAATAAGCCATGGTAGGAAGTAAAAAATGAAAAAATCTGATGTTTCAGAAAAATAATTGTACCCAGTAGGGTGTGCCAAAGGGAAATATTGAGTCTTCTGACTAAACTAAGTTCTAAGAACGTTGCCCGCGGCAACATTTTTTGACAGAAATTGAAGAAAATCGATAGCTCCCATCTAGAGGTCTCCCCAAACAAGCATACCAGGTTTCAAAGCAATCTGATCGTAAATGTACCCTGTAGGGTGAGCCAAAGGGAAATATTGAGGTCTGACTAAACTAAGTTCTACGAACATTGGCCGTGGCAACATTTTTTGCCGGAAATTGAAGAAAATCGATAGCTCCCATCTAGAGGTCACCCTAAATAAGCGTATCAGGTTTCAAAGCAATCAAATCATAAATGTGCCCTGTAGGGTGTGCCAAAGGGAAATATTGTGGTTTGACTAAACTAAGTTCTAAGAACGTTGGCCGAGGCAACATTTTTTGCCGGAAATTGAAGAAAATCGATAGCTCCCATCTAGAGGTCACCCCAAACAAGCATAAGAAGTTTCAAAGTAATCTGATCATAAATGCGACCTGTGAGGTGTGCCAAAGGAAATTGTGGACGTACGTACTAACGTACTAACATACTAACGTACGTACATACATACGCCGACGGACGAGAAGTGATGGCAATAGCTCAGCTTGACTTTGTCAAGTTGAGCTAAAAATGGTTCATTTTGGAGCAGAACTTTTATATGTACCTGTGTTATCAGGTCCTTACCTAGATGTGTGTCATTACTGTGTCACATACTATACATGTACAGTGCTTCTACAAAACTGTTGACTCAAATATTCTTTTGTGTGATACAAACTGTTTTACTGTTTAACTTATCACTTGTTAATTGATACTAATTTGGTGAAGGCCATTACTGGTGAAAGTTTTGAACAGTTTATGGTGCATATGTTTTAGAGAGAATTCTTGGGATTTTTAGAAAGTATCTCAACTAAGATTATTTTATTATATTTCAAAGAAAAAGTAACTTTCGATTTTTTAATTCTTAAAGATGGATACTCAATGTCATTTTGAATGGAAAATTTAAGTAGATTTAAATTTTTTGTTCACTGTATTTCATGAAGTTCTGGAAAGTGGAGCAGTGCTTGTTCACTGTGGTAAACAGGCTCTGTTTTTTTACTGCTAAAATAGGCCCAGTAACCAATGCTTGGAAGGTGCAAATCCTCTCTAAAATGGGCCTCATGAATTATTAACACTCACCATTGGTGTTAGGTTGATATTCATTTTGTGGTCATGATTAGCCATAGTGCAAAAATATGTGACCTTAAACACCAATAAATAAATAAATAAATAAATAAATAAATAAATAAATAAATAAATGCAGCTATGGATACTGTTTGGACACAGTCTGTTGAGCAGGTTCTAATGATATCTATTTTTATATTTTTGAGACATTTTAATTATGCTGTGTTTGCCTCATTTTGGTTAATATTCTTGTAAATTTTGCAACATTAGGCAGAGGTTAATTATGTAATATTTGCAAACACTGATTTGTTTACTGTGGAATTAAAAGCAACTCCTATTGAACTGATACAGAAAATTCCTTAAAGTGAAATAATGTCTGCGAAAATATGTAAAAATTTTTCAAGGACTAACAATATTTAAGCCAACAATAAGATACTTATTGTCATCAATTATTAAATGTTCAATAGTGCTTTAACAGTTTTATTAAATTGTATACAACTATGTGAATGTTGATGTAATTGAAACTGATGGCAACCATACTTGTATAGTTGTATTCAGAAATTTCAAATATTTTTCAGGTTGTTTGAGCCTTATTACGCCAATATTCACTGCAATATTCATACATTTTGGACACAATGTTGGACTGAAAAAGATTTAAATGAGAAATCTAATATTTTTTTTTTATTTAAAATTTTTATTTAAAAATTAATTAAACCTTTAGGAATAAAATAGACCAGTTTTATATTGTTTAGAAAAGTTTATGACAATGTTTGGCAATAAAATTATAGATATCTGTATGTCAAAGAGGCAACACCATTGACATCCATAATTCTATTTTTTTTATTGAGAATTGGCAAAATATATTAAAAACTTCATACTTGTTGGTTTTAGGTGTAGTTTACTGCTTGTTATGTTGGGACAGTGGTTAATGGGGTACTACTGTACTAGTAAAGAGTAATCTCTTTTAAATTTTCAATCACTTTTATCGTGTTGATTTCACCTAATTATATAAATTCTTAAACTTTCTTTGTAGAAAGTGATATGGATGAGAAAAAGATACCTCTGTAGATATAAAATGGATGCATGGTTTCTAATGGTTCTACTTATTATGTTCATGATTGGTAATGCTGAAGTAAATCCTGGACCCAGACGGAAGAGAAATTGCATAACAAATCGATGATCAAAAGGTAAAAGCAATGCCATAGAGTATGAAAATGTGTTGTGGGTGATCAGCAGAAAAATATGGCCGATGAAGTATTAGAACTTCCAGAGCAGTCTGGTTGTCCCCCTCGAACATCAAGCAGTGGTTATTGTACTACAGATAATTGTAAGAATAAAGGCAACAGGGATTCATTTGAAAACATTTCCACTGTAGAAACCCTGCCTGCTTGCAGGAAGAGAAAGAAACGATCCTCTGAAGTGGAAATGTTACTGGATAATATGAATAATCTTCCATTAACTGAAGAGATTAGTACTAGACGACACAGAAGGAAAAGTTATGAAAACACAGATAAGAACAGTGCCACAGTTTATAAAAATTTTAAATATGAAAAACAAAGAAGTGTATTTATAGAGCTAAATGATTTAGAAATATCAGATAAGACATCAGTTACAGATGGTGTTTTAGACAATGAGTTGAAAGTGTGTGTTATAGATAGGAAACCTCCTGATAGAAAAGGGAATGGAGAAGCTGAAAGACCAACACATTTACAGCAGTCTTGTCCCTCTCAAGCATCAAATGAAAGTGTCAATGACACTGTAGCTTAACTTGTGTGTTGTGTTTGATGAAAAGGATAATGTTCAATGTTTATGAAAGGATTATGAAATAAGACAAGAATTGTGATAATTGGGAATATGTTCATTTCTGTTCCCTGTATGCTATGTTTATGATAAAAATAATATGAGGTGTACACTGTACTAAAAATCTGAGGGGTGGGTTAATATGACCTCACAGTTAATATATGTGGCCCTCACAGTTAACATATATCAACAAAATTACAATGAAATTATTCCAAAATGAGTCATCCTATCAAGTTACATTAAAATCCCTTCATAAATATGGCCTGTAGACTGTGCTAAAGGTTTTCGGGCTTCGGGCCCCTGTAGCCGTCAGTTTCCCAATTGCGTCCAAAGGGGACGTTCTCATCTAGACATTATATGAAGTCAACCTACCAAGTTACAATGAAATCCCTCCATAAATACGACCTGTAGACTGTGCTAAAGGTTTTCGGGCTTCAGGCACCTGTAGATATCACAGCTGACCAACCATGACCAAAAGGGGATGTCATCATCTTGGCATTATATGGAGTCAACCTAACAAGTTACAATGAAATCCTTCCATAAATACGACCTACAGACATGCTAAAGGTTTTTGGGCTCGGGCAGCCATCAAGGCTGAATGATCATGACCAAAAGGGGACGTTCTCATCTGGACACTATTTGGAGTCATCCTACCAAGCTACAATAAAATCCCTTCATAATTATGACCTGTAGACTGTTCTAAAGGATTTTGGGCTTTGGGCCCCTGAAGCCATCACAGTTGCCCACTCATGTCCAAAAGGGGACGTTCTCATCTAGACATTATATGAAGTCAACCTACCAAGTTACGATGAAATCCCTTCATAAATATGACCTTAGACTGTGCTAAAAGTTTTCGGGCTTCGGGCTCGGGCAGCCATCATGGTTGAATTATCGCAACCAAAGGGGATAATCTCATCTGGGCATCATCTGGAGTGTTCCTGCGAAGTTACAATGAAATCCCTTCATAAATATGACCTGTAGACTGTGTTCGAGGTTTTCGGGCTTCGGGCACCTGTAGCCATCACAGTTGACCAATCACGACCAAAAGGGGATGTCATCATCTAGGCATTATATGGAGTCAACCTAACAATGTTACAATGAAATCCTTCTATAAATATAAACTTTTGCCTATGCTAAAGGTTTTTGGGCTCGGGCACCCATCAAGGCTGAATGATCACGGCCAAAATGGGACGTTCTCATCTTGACCTTATTTGGAGTCAACCTACCAAGTTACAATGAAATCCCTTCATAAATATGACCTGTAGACAGTGCTAAAGTTTTTTGGGCTTCGGGCACCTTTAGCCGTCAAAGTTGCCCATACATGTCCAAAAGGGGACGTTCTCATCTAGGCATTATATGAAGTCAACCTACCAAGTTACAATGAAATCCCTTCACAAATATGACTTGTAGACTGTGCTTAAGGTTTTCGGGCTTCGGGTTCGGGCAGCCATCATGGTTGAATAATCGCAACCAAAGGGGACAATCTCATCTGGGCATCATCTGGAATGATCCTATGAAGTTACAATGAAATCCCTTCATAAATATGGCCTGTAGACTGTGCTCAAGGTTTTTGGGCTTCGGGCACTTGTAGCCAACACAGCTGACCAATTACGACCAAAAGGGGATGTCATCATCTAGGCATTGTATGGAGTCAACCTAATAGGTTACAATGAAATCCTTCCATAAATATGACCTTTTACCTATGCTAAAGGTTTTTGGGCTCGGGCACCCATCAAGGCTGAATGATCGCGATCAAAAGGGGACGTTCTCATCTAGACATTATTTGGAGTCATCCTACCAAGTTACAATGAAATCCCCTCATAAATATGACCTGTAGACTGTGCTAAAGGTTTTCGGGCTTCGGGCACCTTTAGCCGTCACAGTTGCCCAATCATGTCCAAAAGGGGACGTTCTCATCTAGACATTATATGAAGTTAACCTACCAAGTTACAATGAAATCCCTTCATAAATATGACCTGTAGACTGTGCTAAAGGTTTTCGGGCTTCGGGCTCCGGCAGCCATCATGGGTGAATGATCGCACGTTCTCATCTAGACATTATATGAAGTTAACCTACCAAGTTACAATGAAATCCCTTCATAAATATGACCTGTAGACTGTGCTAAAGGTTTTTGGGCTTCGGGCTTGGGCAGCCATCATGGGTGAATGATCGCAACCATAGGGGACAATCTCATCTGAGCATCATCTGGAGTGATCCTGAGAAGTTACAATGAAATCCCTTCATAAATATGACCTGTAGACTGTGCTCAAGGTTTTCGGGCTTCGGGCACTTGTAGCCATCACAATTGACCAATTACGACCGAAAGGGGATGTCATCATCTAGGCATTATATGGAGTCAACCTAACAGGTTACAATGAAATCCTTCCATAAATATGACCTTTTGCCTATGCTAAAGGTTTTTGGGCTCGGGCACCCATCAAGGCTGCATGATCGCGATCAAAATGGGACGTTCTCATCTAAACATTATTTGGAGTCATCCTGCCAAGTTACAATGAAATCATTTCATAAATATGACCTCTAGACTGTGCTAAAGGTTTTCGGGCTTCGGGCTCCTGTAGCCGTCACAGTTGCCCAATCACGTCTAAAGGGGGACTTTCTCATCTAGACATTGTATGAAGTCAACCCACCAAGTTACAATGAAATTCCTCAATAAATATGACCTGTAGACTGTGCTAAAGGTTTTCGGGTTTTGGGCTCGGGCAGTCGTCACGGTTGGCAGATCATGCCCAAATGGGGAAATTCGCATCTAGACATCATGAGGAGTCATCCTACCAAGTTACAATGAAATCCCTCCACATTAAACATGACCTGCAGACTGTGCTAAAAGTTTTTGGGTTTCGGGCTTGGGCAGCCATCACGGTTGATAGATCATGCCCAAAAGGGGACGTTCTCGTCTAGGCACTATACAGAGGCATCCTACCAAGTTACAATGAAATCCCTTTATAAATACGACCTGTAGACTGTGCTAATGGTTTTCAGGTTTTAGGCTCGGGCAGCCATACCGGTTGCCCGATCGCGACCAAAAGGGGACGTTCTCATCTAGACATGACCCCAAACCTGCATATGAAATTTCGTGACGATCAGACAAGAACTGCGGGGTGTAGCCCGTGCTAAAGGAAATGTGAACAGACGTCACAGACTCACAGACTAACAGACTCACAAACTCACAGACTAACAGACTTCCGCACGCGTGATGGCAATAGCTTATCTTGACTATGTCAAGTTAAGCTAAAAATGGAGATTGTAGTAGAGACAAATGTGAGGACAAAGGTGACAGGGACTAATGTGAAAACGTTACCACTGAAGAAACACTACCTGCCCCCCAAAAGAAAAAGAAACAATCCTCTGAAGTGGAAATGTTACTTGACAATTTAATTAATCTTCTGTTACCTAGAGAGATTAGTACTAGACAACATAGAAGAAAAACGTATCAAAGTGAAAACTGGAACAGTTTGAAAAGAGTTTCTGGAGAAAGGAAAAATGTACTTGATTGTAAAAATTATGAACCAGAAATTCAAAGTAGTCAAGATATAAAGCTCAGTGATTTTGAAATGTTAGATAAGTCATCATTTGAAGATCCCAAGGATAAAGATATACAAAGCCAAAGAAAGGAATTGTCCAGTAATTGTTTTGGCATGGCTGAACAACATAAGGAAATTAAATCGGGAAGAGAAAGAAAAAGATTGTGTGAATTGGCAAATTGCTCAACCCAGAAAGTAAAAGAAATGGTTTGTCAACGAAAAAGAAAGGAGCGGTCTATAAAAAATTTAAGAATGAGTGAACAAGATAAAGAAAACAAAAAGGAAATAGAAAAAAAAGAGTGATTGATTTAAGACGTTACTCAACCCAAAAGAAGTTGGAGTTGAAAGAAACTGATCTTCAGAGAAAAAGAAGACAACGATCTGACCTGAATTCAGGAATGACTGAAAAAGATAAAGGAAAAAAAAAACAGAGGAAAGAAAAAGAAAGAGTGATGTAAGAAAAAGATACTCAGCCCAAAAGAAGTTGGAATAGAAAGAAACTGATCTTCAGAGAAAAAGAAAACAACGATCTGATCTAATTTCAGTAATGAGTGAACAAGATAAAGCAACAACAAAGGCAAAAGAAAGAAAAAGAAAGATTGATTTAAGAAAAAGTTACTCAACCCAAAAGAAGTTGGAATTAAAAAAAAATGATTTCCAAAGAAAAAGGAAACAACGATCTGACCTAGAATTAATAATGACTGATAAACATAAAGAAACAACAATGGCAAAAGAAAGAAAAAGAGTGGGTGATTTTAGAAGTGAGTGCTCATTCCAGATACAATTGCAGTTAAAAGATAAAGATGTCCAAAGAAAAAGGAAGGAACGGTCTAATCAATATTTGTCTTCTGAGATAAAGACTCAGAAGCTTGCTGCCGATAAACAGAGAAAAAGAAATCTTAGAAAGAATCTATCCCCCAAGAGGCATATTAAATTAAGTAAGGAACAATCTAGAGTGGAGTCCTTACAGAAAAGAATGTCTTTAGAGAAAAAGCTTCATCAGAAAAATAAGGACAAAAGTAGAAACAAGAGGCCCCAGGGGGCCTGAGGGCGCTCACCTGACATGGTAGTCTAAATATCAAACCAGGGACTTGACTTGAATAAGCTGCATACGCCCCTCCTAAGAAAAGCATATACCAACTAGATGAAGCGATTGTGCCCACACAATACACAGGATTTCCCTTCTATTTTCAGTTTCTGCACTTTAACGTCCCAAAATTGAGATAAACACATAAAAAACAGATTTTTTTCCCAAACAAAATACTTTCAGCCTAAATTTTTTTCTTCTTCTTAAAACGCATAAAAAATGCTAAAACTAATTTCCGGATTTTGGTCCAAAATTTTCTTAGTCCCACCCGGACTCCAAATTTTGGGTGTAAAAAAAAAATGGTTTTTTTGTCTTAAAATTGACAGAAACGCATAAAAAACAAAAAACAAAAAAATTATGGATTTTGGTCCAAAATTTTCAAAGTCCCACCCGGACCCCAAATATTCAGGGTAAAAAAAAATTATTTTTTTTTGTCTTAAAACTGACCGAAATGCATAAAAAACAAAAACAAAAATTTCTGGATTTTCGCCCAAAATTTTTTAAGTTCCACCCGGACCCCAAATTTTCAGGGGAAAATTCTTTTTTTTTTCTTTTTTTTTGTCTTAAAATTGACAGAAATGCATAAAAAACAAAATTTTTTTCGCATTTTGGTCCAAAATTTTCGAAGTCCCACCCGGACCCCAAATTTTTAGGATAAAAAAAAAATATTTTTTTTGTCTTAAAATTGACTGAAATGCATAAAAAACAAAAAAAATTTTTTTTTCGGATTTTGGTCCAAAATTTTCTAAGTCCCACCCGGACCCAAAATTTTCAGGGAAAAAAAATTTTTTTTTTTTTTTTTGTCTTAAAATTGACAGAAATGCATAAAAAACAAAAAAATTTTTTTTCGCATTTTGGTCCAAAATTTTCTAAGTCCCACCCGCACCCCAAATTTTCAGGGGAAAAAAAAAAATTTTTTTTTTGTCTTAAAATTTTAAAATTGACCGAAAGGCAGAAAAAACAAAACATTTTTTTTTGGGATTTTGGTCCAAAATTATGAAGTCCGCAACGGGACCCCAAATTTTTAGGATAAAAAAAAAATTTTGGTCCAAAATTTTCTAAGTCCCACCCGGACCCAAAATTTTCAGGGGAAAAATGTTTTTTTTTTTTTTTTGTCTTAAAATTGACCGAAACGCAGAAAAAACAAAAAAAAAAATTTTCCAATTTTGGTCCAAAATTTTCTAAGTCCCACCCGGACCCAAAATTTTCAGGGTAAAAAAAAAAATAATTTTTTTTCGTCTTAAAATTGACCAAAATGCAGAAAAAACAAAAAAAATTTTTTTTTCGGATTTTGGTCCAAAATTTTCTAAGTCCCACCCGGACCCAAAATTTTCAGGGAAAAAAAATTTTTTTTTTTTTTTTGTCTTAAAATTGACAGAAATGCATAAAAAACAAAAAAATTTTTTTTCGCATTTTGGTCCAAAATTTTCTAAGTCCCACCTGCACCCCAAATTTTCAGGGGAAAAAAAAAAATTTTTTTTTGTCTTAAAATTTTAAAATTGACCGAAAGGCAGAAAAAACAAAAAAATTTTTTTTTGGATTTTGGTCCAAAATTATGAAGTCCACAACGGGACCCCAAATTTTCAGCCTAAATATGAACCCAGGGATTTGGCTTCAACAAACTTGAATCTCACCCCCCTAAGGATGCTGCATACCAAATATCAAAACATTCTTATTGCTGGATCTCAAGAAGAAGATTTTGCAAAAATACTCCTCATACTGCACTAATTTAAACATTTGGGCTCCCATAGAGAGCCCAAATATCCACGCAGGCAATTCATTTCAATAAACATGTGAAACAATCTTCCACAGATGTTATATGTGAAATTTTAAAGCTTTTGGAGCAGTGCTTTCGGAGAAAAGTAGTCTTATGTTTTTCCCATTACCCACAGTGTTAAAAAATGCTCACTCAGCACTTTTTCAAAGTCCCCAAAAACTACCCCATCATAAAACCGATGGCAATTTTTTTTGATCATTCCATTCTGTTGGTCCTAAGGAAGCTTCACAACAAATAAGAATTCTCAGTGCCGTGTAGTTTTGGAGATATGGGCGTTTTCATTTTTTTCTATTTTTAGCTCCTGTGGTTTCCACGGGGCTATGGGGAAAAAAATTTCGGCATAAATTAGGTACTTATGACCCAATAAGCACTCATGTAAAATTTGGTTCAAATCGGCCTCGCGGTTTGGAAAATAGGAATTTGGGGCGGGGCCAAAATTTTTGCCCCTCCTTTAACATCGTCAAATATAGCCCCTCCAACTTCTCTTGAACAAACTTGAGTCTACACCTCAAAAGGAAGCTGCATACCAAATATCAAGTCTCTGCTATTGCTGGTTCTTGAGAAGAAGATTTTTTAAGAATTGCATCATTTTTGCCCCATCCCTCTGCTCAATGTGAGCTGAAACCTAATTTGACAAAAAATCAAAGTCCGCAGACGCAACCCCTTCTCACATGAAATTTCATTAATATGCGGCCAGTGGTTTGGGAGAAAAAGCCCAAATACCACCTTCACAATGGATGCCGGACGCCGGACGAAAAGTGATCAGAATAGCTCACCCTGACTTTCAGTCAGGTGAGCTAAAAAGCAACAGCGACATCTTAAGATACAAAATTCACATGTCATTGAAAAAGTTGGAGAGAATTTTAAACAGAAAATAAAACAAGGTCCTCTTTATGTGTGTACTTGTTGTAAGAGAATATTATATAGACATTCTGTTGTACACTGCTCTGCATCCCGGTACAAAAAGACAAGAACAATATTGATGCATGTTTAACAGGATATAAGAGTGTTAATGATGAAGAATGGATCTGTAATACTTGTGATCGAACTCTCAAAAAATACCCTGTCAAGCAGAATGCAATATGTTAGGCCAAACAAAATTAAATAATTGATTCTCAGGCATTTTTTTTTTAAAACGAATGAGGGAGGGCGGTTTTTATTTTTTATTCCTCATGGAATAGTCTCCGATGCCTAAAATCCAATTGTGATCACACAACACAAAATCAATATAGAACAACTAAAATGGAGATCAAAATAATAATGAGTTTTTAACTGATTGAATGCTAGAAGACACAACCAGGCCTTTCAAAAAATGAGGGTACCAGTGTAAAAGTAACATTTTCCTTACCCATGTTTCGTATTTAGTTAAACGTAAATAATAGTTTGTTTATACAAATTTGTTCCATTACAAATTATTGGAGAGTGCCTGTTGGCACTCTCCAATAATTTGTAATAGAACAATTTTTGATGAACAAATTCAGACCACCAAAAATAATCTAGTCCTCAACCAGTTAAATATTTATTTTGTATACATATCAGAATCGTGTCGCATTTCGCGAAGAGAATAACAATACTGTATCAATGTATACGACACAATGCAATGCAAATCGCGATGTGATACCGCTAAAATCACATGGTAGTTTTGTACATTTTGAATTTTGCCTTCTAAATAAAAATGACGAACTCGGGCTGAAAAAACGAATGCGTCGGTGCCTGAGAATCAAAAGATTAATTTTCTTTAGCCTTACAGTTAAAACTAGAAGTCCTGTCATGAAATGCGCACAAATAACACGTTGATATGTGCGTTAATGTACGCGTTATGGCCCAAGTAAAGCTATCAAATTCTGTACATATGGCCTGTGCACAAGCAATGGTTCAGCCAATGGACCTCCGGGTAACCCGGAGGTCCATTGGCAGAAATATTGCATGTGTTTGCTATGAGTAACCAAGAGAACCTGCCGTGCTTTGGATGCCATTCGATATGGAAATTGCGCGCAATTCCAATGCGCAATTAAGCCTATATAAACGCACTATTCGTGACAGGACTTCTAGTTTTAACTGTATGTCTGGATGAAATTCCTGATGAGTTAGAATGTTTGTGTCCACTGGAAGCGAGATTAGTATCTCTGAGATTACCCTTCATGCAAATAGTTAATTTGCCAAACGGAAGTCAGAAGGGTATCAGAGGTGCCGTTGTAAATGTTCCTTCAAACATTTCTTCAGTGATTACCTCACTTCCAAGACGACCAGATGCTACTGGACTTATTCCCATAAAACTGAAAAAGAAACTATGCTATAAGGCCTAGAAAAATAAAAAAATCTGTTTCTCAGGCCCTCCCGCATGGTCCTTTTGGCTGCCGCATACTCTCTTTTTATAACCAATTTAAACTTTAAAAAAATAAAAATTAAATGGTTTATGTCTGATATTTTATCCAAGTTGAAAAAATTGATGAATTCGTACCTTGAGTGCAAGAAGGCTTTGCAGTGCTCTAGCACTGCAAAGCCTTCTTGCACTCAAGGGATGAAATACACCACCACACATGCTATTCTGTAGATTATGAGGCCTAAAACTGGAACCAAGAACATGAACTTTGGATGGTAAAAAAAGTAATTACTGAAATAAAAAATAAAATAAAAACCCGCTCGCCCGCATGTAATTTTACAAATAATGGCCTGAGAAACAGAAGATCTTTTTTGTGTGGCCTAAAGGACATGTCATGTATCAGTCGATTCGACCATCGCATGTTATGTCAGCACTTACATATTTGAAGCAGAATAACTCATTGTATGAGAGTGTGGATGTTGATAATGATTGGATAATGTCGGGTATATTGAATGACAAGGATTTAATGAATCACTTAGTACAAGAAAATAACACAGATGGAAGTATCCCATCAAATGACAGCACAGATACAGATACAGATACAGATCCAGAAATGGAAGAGAGTTCTCTTACATTTACTACTGATGGGAAGGTTCGAGATGACAGTGACAAAAATGTTGAAAAACTGCAAGGTATTCTATTTGACACTTGTATGCAGCCAGCAGACATCACCCAGGATGGTGGAATATTCAGTATTGCACCAGGAGAAGGTCAACGGCCACTGAGTTTATTGACTGATTTTGAGTGTGAAAAGATGGCATTTCCTAGAGAGTTTCCAACTGGACAATTCGGGATGGTAGATATGAATAGACAAATCAAACTTAACCCCAAAAGATATTTCAATCAAAGACTATTAAATGTTGACTCTCGATTTGCCAAGAATATAGAATATTTATTTTTCTCACAGTACTTCACTGAAGTGAGCCAAATTAGTAGCAACATATCTATAGCTGTAAGACAAAGAAGTCATGGCAAATGTAGGTATAATGCTGGACAGATGACATCTTCATTTGTTGACAGCATGATAAATGAAGATCATGGATACAGATTTTTGAAAAATGTACATGGAAGCTATCCATATTGGTACAGAACTTTACTAGATTTGTTTGCAATGGTTAAACAGTTAGGTATTCCAACGTGGTTCTGTACATTTAGTGCTACTGATACCAAATGGACTGAAACCATACAGATTATAGCACAACAATCTGGTAAGAAGTTGACAGAGAGTGATATTCTGAAAATGGACTGGCAAGAAAAATCTTTTTGGTTAGGCCACACAAAGTAGATCTTCTGTTTCTCAGGCCACCATTTGTAAAATTGCATGCGAGTGAGTGGTTTTTTATTTTATTTTTTATTTCATTTTATTTCAGTAATTACTTCTTTGCCACCAAAAGTTCATGTTCTTGGTTTATGTTTTAGGCGTCATAATCTACAGAATAGCATGAATGTTGGTGTATTTCATCCCTTGAGTGCAAGAAGGCTTTGCAATGCTAAAGCATTGCAAAGCCTTCTTGCACTCAAGGGACAAATTCATCAATTTTTTTAACTTGGGCAAAATATCAGACATGAACCATTAAATTTGTATTTTTTTTAAGTTTAAATTGGTTATAAAAAGATAGCATGCGGCAGCCAAAAGGACCATGCGGGAGGGCCTGAGAAACAGATTTTTTATTTTGTTAGGCCTTAAGAAGCAATCCAGTCACAGCAGCAAGACATTTTGACTTTCATGCACAAAAGTTCCTTCAAGAAGTCTTACTTTCAGGTGTTGCTCCAATAGGGAAAATTCAATATTATTTCATAAGAGATGAATTCCAGCAAAGATGTTCCCCTCATTTACATTGCCTTTTTTGGATAGAAAATGCTCCACAGCTACAGTACAGTGATGAGAAAGATATATGCACATTTGTTGATAAATATGTCTCATGTGAATTGCCACAGAATGATGAAGAACTGTATCAGCTTGTCCATTCAGTTCAGAGACATTCACATTCTGCTACCTGCCGAAAAGAAGGAAAGGTTTGTAGGTTTCACTTTCCCAAACCACCCTCCATGGACACAATGATCACAGAACAAGATATTCCCAAAATTGAAGTACAAGAAGACAAGCAGGTAGCAGAAATTCTGAAGATGGTTCAGCAGGAAGTTATGAAAGAATGCCATGATGACCTGAATGACTTACTTAAAGCTGTGGGTGTTGAAACAAATTCTTACCAGGATTTGTTAAAGAAGTCTAGCTCTAAACCGACCATCATTCTTAAACGAAAACCATCAGAGCATAATATAAACAACTATAACAAAGATTTATTAAAATTTGGCATGCTAATATGGATATACAGTTTGTCCTTGATCCATGGGCATGTGCAATGTACATTCTATCATATATTAGTAAAGGAGAGAGACAAATGGGTCAACTTCTAAAACAAGCTTGCAGAGAATGCACACAAGAAGATAGTATTCGAACTCAGATGAAGAAAGTAGGCAACATTTTTCTCACTCACAGAGAAGTTGGAGCTCAGGAGGCAGTTTATAGAATTTTATCTATACTAGGGCTGTCGCGATTATTTGATTAGTCGACTAACCGTCGACTATTGAAGTAGTCGACGTTTTTTTATTTTTAGTCGATCGTCGTTCATTTTCAAGGTGGTACACGTCTACTACACGTCGGGGCTAAATTGCATTGTTTTGTGAGGTGAATGATCAATGAAGGTGAATAACTTTAAATATCTAACCATAGTTAACATTCATATCCGGAAGACTGTACGCCTGTCACTGACTGTGTAAGAAAGAACACTCACAGTTACTTGAGAAGAATAGATTCTTCTGAATTTCTCCAGTCTTGTACACACGAATGCACTCATTGGAAAACCCAAAGCGTGGAAGTGACAAAATTATGACGAAAGTCAGAACGTCAGATCACTTCTCAAAGTTCGGAACTTCAGACTAAGATCCAATTTTAACAACTGACGATAGTAGAGCGGCTAATTGCAAAAAAAGGTCAAATCGTGCATTTTGCGATACAAGCATGAAACTTGGTATGTGAGTTTTTGCCAGGGCACTAATCATTTTTGCCCGATGTGCCATTTGAAAAAATTCAAGATGGCCACCAAATCCAAGATGGCCGCCAGTGTTGAGACCGAAAATTTTCTGTATTGCCAAAAAATGCCGATTGTAGAAAATCTGTTTGAGATAGGATGGTGGAATTAATTTACTGGTATTTCCTACACATATCTGCATATAATGCCATATATTTTATTAGCCAATGCCTATGATGGCCACCAAAATATGGCAAAATGACCGTAAAATCAGACAAAAATAGAGAATTTTCCATAAAATCTTCAATCTTTTTCTAAATTTTCCAAAGCAATATTTGGTATGTTTGGCATTTTGTTATCTCAAAAGTAGGACAGGACAATTTACTATCATTTTTGCCCTAAGTGCCATTTGAAAAATTCAAGATGGCCCAAATCCAAGATGGTGGCCAAGGGAATGACCAATTTTACAATATTGCAATAAGTACTAATTTCAGAAAACAATATTTGTGATAGAAAGATGGAATCAAATTTGTTCCATTCCTAATACACATCTGCATATATTGACACAAATTTTGTAACCCAAGGCCCATGATGGAGGACAAAATATGCTAGAATGACCGCAAAATTAGACAAAAATAGAGATTTTTCCTTAAAATCCTCAATCTTTTTCTAAATTGTACAAAATTTTACTTGGGATATTTGGCAATTCAATCTCACAATAGTAAGACAGGGCATTTACCATGATTTTTGCCCTAAGTGCCATTTAAAATATCCAAGAAGGCTACCAAATCCAAGATGGCGACCTAGAAGGTGACCAGTTTTGCAATAGTGCCTTAAATGCTGATCTAAGTTATTTTCCAAATACAAACAAGTGCGAAAAAATACAAGGCTATAAAGGGCACTAACTCTGCAAAACATACGGTGAATAACACCAGGAGTGAACATGAGGCTAGATATAAATAAAATATACTTGCATACCAAATATGAAGTCATTCCACCAAGTATTTTAAATGTTACTGAGTTTAGAAACTTGTTGTTCACAGACAGATAGATGGACTGACAGACACACAGACAGACTGACAGACAGATCGGTCGAACGACCAATGCTGCCACACATAGAGCTGCTTGTCGCAGATAATTATTGGGTATATTTGGCAATAAAACCAGATTAATGTATGTTTGGTGAAATAGACCTTATGTAAAAATAACAACAATTAGTCTCCATTGTTAATTAAACTTTTGGCTGCTGCAGGCTTCCATAGATTTGTGACAAAAACACCTGAATCTGTTACAAGCAGAAGACAGTCAAGAAGTGAATTTTCAGAAAAAATAAAGGCTATAGGTAAGATATATCAATAATTATATGGCATATACATTAGTAAGTGTTTAAAGATGAAGTGGAGGTAGTATATATCAGTGGTATGTGATCAGACTCATAAAAAATTTCATTTAAAAAATTCAATTTCAACACAGGTCCTGTTCATTTGACTTGAAAAAGTATGGAAGACCAGTATAACAAACAATTAATGTGTTTTACATGTTTTAGCAAAATATTAACTGTAAAATACTGCATTTATTAGTGTTTAATGTCATTGTCAGAATCTGGGCTTTATTGTGACACAACACAAATATAAAATCAAGTGTTGCCAATCGTTTATATTCATGTTGGATAGCCACTTTGCCAGTGGAAATTATTCAATTGACAGCCATATTCATTTAGCAGGGATCTGGTCACTGTCGTGATTTCTAGAAATAAACTGAGCATTTAATCTATTATATATTATTTGACAGAGGTCAGTGAGCTCTGTTAAACAAGATATAATACTTTAAATACCTGTACCGTATGTACTGTGGCAAAATAGGTTTATAAATAAAGAGAATTTGGTGAGTGTCAGGGAAATTTTTCAACATATTACAAGATTTTGTATTCAATTAAGAGGAGTTTACTCTATAACCTACATGGAAGTAGCAGGTGAAATATGTACTGAAGGTATGGTAAGTGACTTTGTGTTTGAACATTATCTACAATAAACAGGGTATTCATTCAAGAGATATGCAATTGAGTGGGTCCCACTGTATCACACATCTTTGTCGATCGACAAAACAGCTGGATTCAACAGAATAACAGCTATCACAAATATAATCATGAATGAAATAAAGAACCAAAACTTTCAAATAAATGCATCATTGCAGTTTTAGGGCTGAAATGAAATACATATATATATATATTCCATATTTATGAGTGTTTTCTTCTTTTTCGTTTCAGATCAGCTGATGCTGGATGGCAGATACTGAACTTACCAGCTACGAAGAGTGGACCACTGATTGGTTGAAATGCTGCTTCTGTCAAATAGTTACAACAGAACCACTCACATCACCAGGCAACAACCCGTGTCAGCGACAGACATCTCCTTATGGCAATATAGCAACAAACATTAAATTATTTGATGATCTGGATGCATTACCAATACCGTTGGATCCTCGCAGACTTGATGGTGGCAGTGGCATTGAGGATACACTGACAGTCAACAGGGCACTTTACCATAGGAGTTGTAGATTGATGTTTACAGACTGTAAGTTAGAACGAACACGTAAGCGTTGCCAACGGAACAGTTTTGATACAAACTCTCAAACACCAGCCAAAGTGAAGCGAGACGTGAGCAATGTTCCGGATGATACATGCTTCATCTGTGAAAAGCAGGATGTTGTCAACCAACTCAGACAAGCCATGACTTTGCAATTAGACCAGCGAATCAAAGCATGTGTTCAGAATATTGGAGATACAAAGTTGTTGACAAAGCTTAGTAATACTGATGTTATTGCCTGCGAAATGAAGTATCATCCTTCGTGTTTGGCTGGTTTATACAACAAGGAAAGGTCATTACTAGAAACAAGTGACAATAAACGCAGGGAACATGAAGCCACCGCCTTGGCGGAGCTTTTGATGCATATAACTGAGTGTAGAACCAAATCAAATTCAACTACATTCAAGCTGGCAAGTCTAGTTGATCGATATAAGTCTAAGCTTGAGTACCTAGTTGGTGAGCAACAAATTGTCCACTCTACTAGACTGAAAAACAAGTTGTTAGAACACATTCCATCATTGGAAGCTCATCAGAAAGGGAGAGATGTGATATTAGTGTTTAAGGAAAATGTTTCCGCTGCGATAGTTCAGACTCATAGTGTTCTCACAGAAGCTGCAAAGATTATTCGCCAAGATATGCTGCGACATTCTGTACAATTTCACAATAAATTTGACGATGGGTGCATTCATGCTTCTGTTCCAGAATCATTGCTCAAATTTGTCTGCGAGTTAGAACATGGAGTTGATAAAGTGTCTGAACCTACAAAATCGGATCTAAACATTGCCCAACTCTTACAGTTCAACTGCCACTCCAACAGGACACAAACGACAAGACAACACCAACACAACAAGGATCGCGAGACACCATTTCCACTCTATGTTGGCATAAAAATGTATGCCAAAACGCGGAAGAGGCAGATTATTGATTTATTATATGAAAATGGAATAAGTATTTCCTACGATCGTGTAATGGAAATATCTAATCAGTTGGGCGAAAATGTTATTGATAAGTATCAACAGGATGGTCTTGTTTGCCCACCAATACTCCTTAAAGGATTGTTCACAACATCTGCAATTGACAACATAGATCATAATCCGTCAGCGACAACTTGTAAGTCATCATTTCATGGAACAAGCATGTCTATGTTTCAGCATCCTAATCCTGAAAATCCAGGTTTGAATCGCCAGGTTGAACATCAGGTCAATAAAGCAACAAAAATGGCAAAGTTACCAGACTCATTCACCAATGTGCCACCACTGAAAGTCTCTAATATCAAACCCAATCCACCTGTTTCTTGTACATCTGAAGATATCGTTCCGACGAAACTCCCAGTGCTATCACTTAGTCTAGAAATGGATAGCAACTGGCTAGCTAAAGTTGAACTCACCGATGTTATAGATGATGTGACATCTGTAACATGGTCGGCTCATAACGCTGTGCAATTGAGATGCAGAAATGTTAATGTTGCTATTACATCACTTCTGCCACTTCTACGCGACCCGGCACATTCATTGGCAACTCTCAAACACTGTATGAACTATATTAAACAAACTGTGAATGCACTGAACCCTGGACAGCCCGCTGTAATAGCAGCTGACCAACCACTTTATGCAATGCGCAAGCAAATTCAATGGCAGTGGCCAGATACTCACGGTGAAGATAAGATAGTGATGATGTTTGGTGGCCTTCACATAGAACTTGATGCTCTGAAAATGATCGGAAATGTTCTTCGCAATAGTGGTTGGACTACTGCGCTGGTTGATGCTGGGGTAGCCACTGTTGGAACCGCTGACTCATTTCTAAAGGCCGCAAACATTCCGAAAACAAGAATGGCTCATCAAGTCACAGCTTGTGCGTTGTTCCAGTTGATGAACTCAGCCTATACGATGCATGAATGCAACGACGAAAATAGAACATCTTTTGATGACTGGAAGAAAGCTAAATGTGAATCATGTACTCAATTCCAATTCTGGGATCTTGTGCTTAAGCTCCAGCTTCTGTTGTTTTCCCTCGTGAAATCATTTCGAGAAGCCGACTTTACACTATACAAGGAAAGTTTAGCTGATATCATTCCATATTTCTTCGCCAATGACAATACTCATTATGCACGGTGGCTCCCTATTCATCTACGTGACATGCTTGCTCTTCATAATAGTCATCCCCAAGTCTATATGGAATTTATGAATGAGAATTTTGTTATCAACAAAAGTGGAAGAGATTTCTCTTGTATGGCACTCGATCAAGCACATGAACAAAATAATGCTATCATTAAAGGTGATGCAGGTGCTATTGGTATAACAGAGGATGAATCTGCTCTAACAAGGTGGATGGTTGCTGGTCCAGAACTGTGTGAATTGATTCGAAAATATGAAGCAGTGTCCTCTCAAGAGACACAACCAACTTCGCTCCCCACAAATCACCATGAGCAAGGAAAGTCATTTCAGGAAGACTTTGCAAGAAATGTGTTGAATTTCAAAAACGTTATTGAAGCAATGGGGAACCCTTTCATGGATGATTCGAATGATCTCACTGTCCTCGATACAAAGGACGTTGTCAGTGCTGCGAATGCTAAGCATGTGTCCATTTTCAGGAGTGTTGGACAGACACAGTTTTCTCAATTTATGAAGCGACTCACCACTGACAAACCATCATTCTATGACCCAATTAAAAGAAACAAAATATTGCAACAAAAACTGATAAAAAGCTTATGTATGTAACCAAGGGTCTAACTGTTTTGTGCAATCAGGACAAGGATATTGACAATATGGCCCCATGTAACCACGAGGAGGCTGATACAAGGATTTTCATACATGTTAACCACGCGGTACAGAACCAAATCAAAAGTCTCGCTATAAAAGCTAATGACTCAGATGTCTTAGTTATTGCTATAAATGTTTTCCAAAAATTGGAAAATAGTGGATTAGAGTTACTGTGGATAGGAATTGGTAGTGGACAAAGTTTCAGGTGGGTACCAGTGCATGAGATAGTGCCAGCCATAGGCCCAGATAAAGCCTCCGGAATTCTCTTCTTCCACGCATTCAGTGGCTGTGACACTGTGTCAAGCTTCAGGGGTAAGGGAAAGATATCAGCATGGGATGCATGGAGTGTGTTCGCTGACGTAACACCCGTCTTCAGCAAACTGAGTATGTTCCCGGCAGAGATTACTGACAGTGATATTGAAATACTTGAGCGTTTTGTGGTTATAATGTACAATCGTTCAAATTCTTCATGCAGTGTGAATGAGGCAAGGCTTGACATGTTTGCAAGGAAAGAGAAATCTTATGATAGTATTCCACCAACGCAGTCAGCACTCCTACAACACACAAAGCGTTCAACTTACCAAGCAGGATATGTGTGGGGACAAACAACTGTTACAAATCCACTGTATCCAAGTCCTGCTGACTGGGGTTGGGTTCACACAGGTGCTAATTGGGAACCTTTGTGGACTGTTTTGGCGCCAGTAGCAAAAAGTTGCAAAGAACTAACCAAGTGTCAATGCAAAAGAAGTTGCTGTGGTTGGTGCAAGTGTTTCAAGACCGGGCTGCCTTGCACATCATTATGTGGCTGCACTTGTGACATATAACGTTGTGGAAACAGCCCTCACAATATGCCACAGCAATCGTCAATGCTGTGGTATAAGACGTGGCATTCTGCCACGGCTTGTACCATGGCATTGCTGATTGCCGTGGGGAATGTCGAGGGTTGCTGGAAATAACTAGAAATTTGCCTTTTGCACTTTGATTTTTGTCACAAAATGTTCTGGGTGAGAAACCACTTCCATTTCGCTTTTGTTTGTTTTGTGTCATTTGAATTTATTTTCTCTGTACAGAGTACCACTGTAGCTTAAACATTGTCAATTCCATGTCTGGACATATTTGAAAAAAAATGAATATTAAAAGAAAATTCTCAATTTATTTCGGACTTGGAGTCTATTTTGGCGTATTTTGGCGGCCACCATAGGCGTTGGCTAATAAAATATGTAGCATTATATGCAGATATGTAAAGGAAATACCAAGAAATTAATTCCACCATCCTATCTCAAACAGATTTTCTATAATCAGCATTTTTGGCAATACAGTAAAAATCTGGTCTCAAAATTGGCGGCCATCTTGGATTTGGTGGCCATCTTGAATTTTTTCAAATGGCACATCGGGCAAAAATGATTAGTACCTTGTTAAAAACTCACATGCCAAATTTCATGCTTGCATCACAAAATGCACGATTTTGCAATTAGCCGCTCTACTACGAGGGAATGCATAGATCTCAATGTTCAAAATTTCGAGAAACTTATTGCAGAAAGGAAACATATGCAGGAACGTTCTTTGGTAAATTCCTCGGCTTCAATCTAGTTCAAACTTGGACCCGCAGTCAGTAATATTATTTTTGGGGTTGGTACGTCCTACAGGACGTACCAACCCCCAAAATTATATTACGGACTGTGGGTCCAAGATTGGACTACATGTAGCTTCAGTCGGGACCGATTTGTTGTCCCCACAACCCCACTTTGTCTGAACACACTGGTGTCATTGTCATTTTCAGAGTTTTACGAACAGAAGAATGATTTGCTAAAAAATCATGGGAAGCGACTATTAATTGACTAACCGTCGATTACTGGTCACGATTAGTCAATTACAAAAAATGTTAGTCGCGACAGCCCTAATCTATACTCCTGAAGAGAAGTTCTAGGGAAGTCATATTTTTAAATACTAGTATGTCAGATGAAAGAGTTAGGATATTGAAGCCCATGAAGAAACTGCAAGAACTTTCTCCCGATTCTGAAGATGTGTTTGAAAAAAATATTCTTGACAGATATATTGCCCGTCCGGATTCCCTAGAGAATCTCTGCCTTGCTGACTTCGCATCTTTGTATCAATGCAAACCATCTGAATCGGCAAAAAAAGATTGTGAATCTGAATATGATGGAATGGCTGATGAAGAACATCCTTCTTTGTCAGAGGTTATTAATCCAAAGAAGATAAAACTTTTGAACATGGGTACCATCACTTTAAGAAAGAGAAGAATAGTTCTTCGAACACCAAAATTTACCAGATCAGTGGACTCTGAAAATTTTTATAATTCTCAATTATTTCTATACTCACCATGGAGGACTGAAACAGACTTAATTGGTGAATCAGAACTGTTCGAGGAGCAATTTTATTTAAAGGAAGATGCCATAGAAAAGAACAGACAACCATATGACCACTGTCCAATTGATGTTGATGAGGCTGTAACTTGGTTAGAAAATGAAAGCCTAGCTGTAGATATCTGGAATAATTTAGGAGCTGATAAAGATGGCAGCAAAGATGATGAATCTGAGGATATACAACTCCCAGAGCTTGCAAGTGGTGAGTTAGATTATTCAAGAAAATCGTCAAAGCAAGATCTTGGCTTTTCTTGTGATATTCAGAAGAATATATTGCCTCCTGGAAAACATAGTTATCTGGTCAGAAGTCTCAATAAACAGCAAAGAGAAGTGTATGATTTTATTTTATTGTGGTGTCGACAGTTATTCCAGTCAAGAAAAACAGGGAAGAAACAAGATCCATTTTACATTTTTCTTACTGGTGATGCTGGGACAGGGAAAAGCCATGTTATCAAAGCAATTGTTGATATGTGTAGGAAAGAACTTCAAGGTCTCTGTGAATCGGCAGATAAAATCACAACACTTCTAACTGCATCAGCTGGATGTGCTGCTGCTAATGTGGATGGGTGTACAATTCATAGTGCTTTGTCTTTACCAGTGACAAAATGTGGACATGAATACCAAAGTTTATCTCATGGCAGACTATCAACTCTTCGATTTATTTTTGAGAATTTAAAAGTACTTGTAATTGATGAAATTTCAATGGTTGGCTATCCTCTTTTATACTTAATCCACACACGACTTCAGGATATAATGGGAACAAAAAGACATGACGTGTATTTTGGTGGTGTAAGTACTTTGGCTGTTGGAGATTTTCACCAGCTTCCTCCTGTAAAGCTGCAGTCTGTGTTTGGTCTGCCACCTGATGGATATCTAATACTTAATTCAGTGCATTTATGGAAGGATTTATTTGAAATGATTGAAACTCAGAAGATAATGAGGCAGAGTGATGAAGAGTTTGCTTGCTTGTTAAACAGAGTCCGAATTAACAAAATTACTTCTTCAGATGTGAATGTTTTAAAATCTGGACAAATATCTTCAGAAGATAAACATTATCCTAAATATGCTCTTCATGTTTTTGCATTCAATAAAGATGTCGATGACTACAATGAAAAAATGCTCAATTCCCTGAAAGAACCTCTGAGACATCTCTATGTCAAAGATCAATCAAAGAGTAAAAAAATACATGGTAACATTGGTTGCCTCCTTCCAGACAATCCAAACAAAACTGGTGGTCTACGCAAGCTGATATCTTTGTGTATGGGAACCCGTGTGATGCTTATTAGGAATGTTTGCACTCATGATGGATTAGTAAATGGTGCCCAGGGAGTTGTCATGAGTTTTCTACAGGCAGGGTGTGATGTGACAACGGCAGTTCTTGTAAAATTCTCTGCTCCAAAAGTTGGAAAATTTCAGCGCCAAAAATTCAATCTGCCAGACAAAACGCTTACACCACTTGAACCCATTGAAGTAGCATTTAGTGTAAGAGAATACAAAAGTGAGGTTACCAGAAGACAATTTCCTTTGGCACTTGCATTTGCTTGCACAATACATAAGGTACAAGGTTTGTCTCTTGAACAGATTGTTGTTTGCTTTCAAAAGACGTTTATACCGGGACAAGCTTATGTTGCTTTAAGTAGGGCGAAGACTTTAAATGGATTACATCTTACCAATTTTAATGAAAAGAAAATATCTTGTAGTGAACCAGTACAAAAAGAAATGGAGAGACTGAAACAAAGGCCACTACCAACTCTGTATGCGCCCTCTTTTTACCATGGAGCTAATTATCTTAGGGTATTACATTTGAATATTAGATCATTACTAGGGCTGTCGCGACTATCATTTTTTGTAATCGAATAAGCGTGACCAGTAATCGACGGTTAGTCGATTAATAGTCGCTTCCCCTGATTTTTTAGCAAATCATTTTTCTGTTCGTAAAACTCTGAAAATGACAATGGCACCAGTGTGTTCAGACGAAGTGGGGTTGTCGGAACAACAAATCGGTCCCGACTGAAGCTACATGTAGTCCAATGTTGGACCCACAGTCCGTAATATAATTTTTGGGGTTGGTACGTCCTGCAGGACGTACCAACCCCAAAAATAATATTACTGACTGGGGGTCCAAGTTTGAACTAGATTGAAGCCGATGAATTAAAATGTATTTACCAAAGAACGTTCCTGCATATGTTTCCTTTCTGCAATAAGTTTCTCGAAATTTTGAACATTGAGATCTATGCATTCCCTTGTCAGTTGTTAAAATTGGATCTTAGTCTGAAGTTCCGAACTTTGAGAAGTGATCTGACGTTCTCACTTTCGTCATAATTTTGTCACTTCCGCACTTTGGGTTTTCCAATGGGTGCATTCGTGTGTACAAGACTGGAGAAATTCAGAAGAATCTATTCTTCTCGAGTAACTGTGAGTGTTCTTTCTTACACAGTCAGTGACAGTCATACAGTCTTCCGGATATGAATGTTAACTATGGTTAGATATTTAAAGTTATTCACCTTCATTGATCATTCACCTCACAAAACAATGCAATTTAGCCCCGACGTGTAGTAGATGTGTACCACCTCGAAAATGAACGACGATCGACTAAAAATAAAAAACGTCGACTACTTCAATAGTCGACGGTTAGTCGACTAATCGAATAATCGTGACAGCCCTAATCATTACCACTTCACATTGAAGATTTGAAAGTCCATTCAGAAGTATTGCAGTGTGATGTAATTTGTTTGGTGGAAACATGGCTAAAGACAAAATGTAAAAGTGATGATTTATATTTAGAAGGTTTTACAATGCAGCGACTTGACAGATCTGAGAGTTACAAAAACCATACATGTACAGACAGTTGCAAAAAGTGTAACAATTGTGGAGGAGTTTGCATATATGTGAGAGATTGCTTGAAGTGTGAAAAAGTTCAGCATTCTGACATTGAGATGTTTTCACTCACAATCACTCATGACATTTTTGGTTCTGTGAGAATTGTTTCAGTATACAGACCAAAACATTTACCATTAAATGCCTTGGTATGTGCATTGAAGACCACACTGAGAGATGTCCTGGAACCAAATATAATCCTAACTGGCGATTTCAATGTTGACTTTCTAACTGATCCTGACTCCCTGCTTGCTAAATTTTTTCATGAAGCTGGATTTGAAAAAGAAACAAATTTTTCTACTCATGTGTTTGGTTCTTCTCTAGATCAAATATATGTTAAAGGAGATTTATCAGACTTGAAATCTGGATTGATACCAGTTTATTATTCTGATCATGATGCTGTGTTTGTTTTGATATCACCAGATGTAACTTGTGAACTTGAAGGAGTCGACAAAATGCCAATAATCAAGCAAGACAATAATCGACACATCAATCTGACATCGAGTAACAAGAAACATGTAACTGTAGGTAAAGGGTGTTCTGCTGAAGGTGCATGTAAATTCAACACACAGAAATCCCCTAAATCCACAAAGCCGGACACTGTTGCATCTGTACAGAAATCCAGTCAGTCCACTAAGCCTGCTGCTGTTTCACCTATACAGAAATCCATTCAGTCCACTAAGCCTGCTGCTGTTTCACCTATACAGAAATCCAGTCAGTCCACTAAGCCTGCTGCTGTTTCACCAAAACAGAAATCCATTCAGTCCACTAAGCCTGCTGCTGTTTCACCTATACAGAAATCCATTCAGTCCACTAAGCCTACTGCTGTTTCACCTATACAGAAATCCATTCAGTCCACTAAGCCTGCTGCTGTTTCACCTATACAGAAATCCAGTCAGTCCACTAAGCCTGCTGCTGTTTCACCAAAACAGAAATCCATTCAGTCCACTAAGCCTGCTGCTGTTTCACCTATACAGAAATTCATTCAGTCCACTAAGCCTACTGCTGTTTCACCTATACAGAAATCCATTCAGTCCACTAAGCCTACTGCTGTTTCACCTATACAGAAATCCATTCAGTCCACTAAGCCTGCTGCTGTTTCACCAAAACAGAAATCCATTCAGTCCACTAAGCCTACTGCTGTTTCACCTATACAGAAATCCATTCAGTCCACTAAGCCTGCTGCTGTTTCACCTATACAGAAATCCATTCAGTCCACTAAGCCTACTGCTGTTTCACCTATACAGAAATCCATTCAGTCCACTAAGTCAGCCACTGTCCCACCCAAACAGAAATCCATTCAGTCCACTAAGCCAGCCACTGTTCTACCTACACAGAAAAACATTCAGTCCAGTAAGCCTGCTGCTGGTTTGTCTGTACAGAAATTCCATAGATCCACTCCACCTACTGCTGTCCCATCAGTTCAAATAACTGGATACACACCTCCATCATTGACAGTGGATAGTCTTCTCACTGCCACAGTTGAAGAAAAATTACAAGTAGCAACTCAGGTATTAAAATTCATGCGCGAATCCGAATCGATTCGCACAAATGATTCTCGCAAGGGAAACAATGAGAATCAACTTAGATTCGCGCAAAATGTTCATTTGATTCTTGTCGTAGATTCTAAAGGTGGCTTTAACAAGCCAAGAGAATGCTCTGTCTTTGCCCCCTCATAATAAGGTAAATGAAAGTGTCAATGACACTGTAGCTCAACTTGTCAAGACAAAGACATGTACATGTATAGTATGTGACACAGCAATGACAAACATCTAGGTAATGACCTGATAACAAAGGTACATATAAAGTATTGTAACGGTCTGTACATGAATACTGACCGTTGCCTGTAACAAATGTATAGGTACAGTATTGTAAAGGTGGGTGACAGTCAGATGCTGAACTAGAAAAAATCTTTGAGTCCCAGAGTGGGTCTGACTGAACCCCAAAATATTTGTTCTCATAGCACAGTGATAACAAAGGCACCCCCAAACACACTCGTTCCTGTCCCAAGGTGAAAACAAAAGTACTCAAGAAGTTTTGTGAAGATCAGTTCATAAATACGAGCTGTATAGAACTTGTGACAAAAAACTGATTGGACCTAATTTCGGTACAAAATGGCCACTGGCAGCCATCTTGAATTTTGGACCGTACCCAGAAATACTCATTCTCATCCCAAGGAGATAACAAAGGTACCCAAGAAGTTTTGTGAAGATCGGTTCATAAATACAGCCTCTACCCTGAGCCGTATTGACATGTGTGCTTACATTGTGTAAGTAGCACTGAATAAATCAAAGTTCATCTAATTTGCATAATTTCGGCACGAAAAAAAACCCCTTACAATATGTGATATATTCCATGTTACTAAACATTCATACAAAAATTTATTCAAATCAGAACTTTCATACAGAAGTTCTATACAAAAGACTGATTGCACTAATTTTGGTACAAAATGGCTGCTGGTGGCCATCTTGAATTTCGGACCACACCCAAAAACACTCGCTCTCATCCCACGGTGATAACAAAGGTACCCAAGAAGTTTCGTAAAGATTGGTTCATAAATATGGCCTCTAGTCTGAGCTGTATAGAAGATGTGTACAAAAAACTGATTAGACCTAATTTCGGTACAAAATGGCCACTGGCAGCCATCTTGAATTTTAGACCGCACCCAGAAACACTCGTTCTCGTCCCAAGGTGATAACAAAGGTACCCAAGACATTTCGTGAAGATCAGTTCATAAATACAGACTCTAGTCTGAGCCGTATTGACATGTGTACTTACTGTGTGTAAGTCGCACTGAAAAAATCAAAGTTCATCTAATTTGCATAATTTCTGCACGAGAAAAAAACCCGTATTATATGTGATGCATCCCATGGTACTAAACATTCACACAAAATAATTATTCAAATCAGGGCTTTCATATGAAAGTTCTGTGCAAAAATCTGATTGCACCTAATTTTGTACAAAATGGCTGCCATCGGCCATCTTGAATTTCGGACCGGACCCCAAAACACTCGTTCTCGTCCCACGGTGATACCAAAGGTACCCAAGAAGTTTCGTAAAGATCGGTTCATAAATACGGCCTCTAGCCTGAGCCGTATTGGCATTTGCACTTTTACAGTGCTGAAAGTAACCCCAAAAAACATCAAAATTAGTCTAATTTGCACAATTTACGTACGAGAAAAAACCTGTATTATATGTGATGTATCCCATGGTACTAAACATTCATACAAAAAATTATTCAAATCAGAGCTTTCATATGGAAGTTCTGTACAAAAAACAGATTTCTGCATCGTCGGTACAAAATGGTGGCTGGCAGCCAGCTTGAATTTCGGACCGCACCCAAAAACACTCGTTCTCGTCCCATGATCATAACAAAGGTACCCAAGAAGTTTCGTAAAGATCAGTTCATAAATACGGCCTCTAGCCCGAGCCATAGCAGCTTGGCACTTACAGCTCTGAAAGTAACACTAAATAAATCAAAGTCAGTCTAATTTGCATAATTTACGCACGAGAAAAAAACCCGTATTATATGTGATGTATCCCATGGTACTAAACATTTATACAAAACTTTATTCAAATCAGAACTTTCATACAGAAGTTCTGTACAAAAAACTGATTTTTGCATCATCGGTACAAAATGGCCACTGGCAGCCATCTTGAATTTCGGACCACACCTAAAAACACTCGTTCCCGTCCCAGGGTCATAACAAAGGTACACAAGAAGTTTCGTAAAGATCGGTTCATAAATACGACCTCTAGCCCGAGCCATAGCCAATTGTTGACGTACGGACAGACGGACAGACAGACAGACGGGCCATGACAATAGCTCAAATTTGACTTCGTCAAAGTTGAGCTAAAAAAACTACACTTAGCAGTGGTGTATAGTGAAGTCTTGGCTGCCTATATAGGCAGCCAAGACTTCACTAGACACCACTGCCACGATACTGTAATTTCCATCAGCCAGACCACCAAAAGCCTGTATGTTGGAGCATGTGTTGTACATGTACGTGTGTGAGAAACTTGACAAAATGGAAACTGGGCCCATAAAGGGAAAACTCTCTGAAAAAAACTATGATGTTTGCCTTTTACTATGGCATATGTAAATGTTGCACTCACATAACAGTACTCTCAAATTCAAAATATTTAAGAACTGGAAATTGATTCTCGCAACAGTAGCTCACGAGAATCGAAACTGATTCTCATGAATCGAGGCAAATTTTAAGGCCTGGCGACTAATTTTAATGTACCTTTAAAAAGTGACTCCATTCGATATGCTGAATTGTATGATGCACCATACTCACTTGTACTACAGTTACTACGCCGTAAAACACGGAATGTTCAAATTGACCTGATAGGTGATGGTAATTGCTTTTTTAGAGCAATTTGCAAGGAACTTTTAGGATCAGAAAAGTACCATTATAGATTCAGAACAGAATTATGCAACTTCATTGAAACCCACCCACTCACTTTTGAAAACTGGACTGATGTGGAAATAACACAGTATGTGTCACATATGCGAAAAAGAAGAACATGGGCCACAGAACTGGAAATAATTGCAACAAGTACCTTTTTCCAAACCAGTATCTACCAATTTACTAACAGATATGTAGATCGAAATCAAAGTGGATGGCAGTGGATACGAATTCCTCCTGTTGATATTCACCCTTTTGAATCAGGTTCCGGTGGTATACCCATAAGAGGAAACATATACCTGAATCACACTTGGGGAAAACATTTTGACAGAATAGTAGCAGTGTAGCAGAAGTCAGGCCTGGCATTCTGAAAAATGCAGGAGGGCAAAAAAGCGCTCTCCTCAATCAGCTTAGGAGAGCAATTAGCTTTACACAGCATTTTAAGTATCCAGTTGAACGAACTCATTGAAACTGAAACCAACAGACTACATCAGTGATTTTATTAACTTTACTAAGGTAAAGCGAAATCTCTTAGACATCTAGATGTCTCACTCAACAACCGAAGACACACTTGACAAGACCTGTGTGTGTACCCAGACCTGTTGTCCAAGAAAGTCATATGCCTACCACTACCACCTTCAACCTCCCAAGGGGGGTTGAAGGTGGTAGTGGTAGGCGTATGACTTTCTTGGACAACAGGTCTGCTTGAATCTACAGTCACATCCTGGTGCAAGTGCTTCAAGTGACAGGATAGTAGTAATGGTAGTATATTATAGTGTCAATATTCCTTGAATAATTACCCCTCAAACTGTGATGTCAGTTGTTGAACTTGAAACTGACAGAAAAAAAAATATTGCTGTGACCCATTTTGCTTCAAATGATTGCAACTGTGTTTGGGTATGGTTGCAGCCATTACCTTTTACCACTAAACCATTTTCAAAATGAAATTACGTGATGTTATGTGACTTCGAAGTTAAATTACATTTTTGCTTTACAACAAAAATTTAATGTGAGCATAATACATGTAATCTCAATCATCCCAGACCAAAATATTTAGGAGGGCAATTTTTTTCTGTCAGTTTCAAGTTCAACAACGTTGGCAACATATGTTGGCACATGACTTTCTTGGACAACAGGTCTGGGTACACACACAGGTCTTGTCAAGTGTGTGTTCGGTTGTTGAGTGAGACATCTAGATGTCTAAGAGATTTCGCTTTACCTTAGTACAGTTAATAAAATCACTGATGTAATAGTCCTTTGGTTTCAGTTTCAATGAGTTCGTTCAACTGGATACTTAAAATGTTGTGTAAAGCTAATTGCTCCCCTAAGCTGATTGAGGAGAGCGATTGTTTGCCCTCCTGCATTTTTCAGAATGCCAGGCCTGCTCATAGATGCCTGTATTGGATGTAGTGAGGCCAAAAAGGTTGATAAATAAGGGGAATTTGGTGCGTGTCACAGTAATTTTTTTGACATATTACAAAAATGTATATACAATTGACAAAATTAGGTCTCTACCACCAACCTTTAATATCATTGTAAACCCTATGTATTTCCCCACAGCGAGCTATCACTTGCCAGAGAATTAATGAATTAAGGTTTGCATTTAATCACCCAGGTCTTGGACCCTCTCATTATAATTTGCTCAGATCAGTGCTTGTGATATATTGACATCCTGTTCACTTTCATTAACTGGAATCAAATACAGTGGAGACCACTTAATTGGATATGTCTTTATTGTATATCCCTGTTAATTGAATATAATTTTCAATAATAAAACCATTTACCATACCTTCAGTACAAATTTGATCTGTTAATTGCATATGGGTTGTAGAGTAAACTCCTGTTAATTGTATATAAATTTTTGTAATATGTCGAAAACATTACTGTGACACGCACCAAATACCCCTCATTTATCAACCTTTTTGGCCTCACTACATCCAATACGGGCATTTATTCTATTATATCTTGTTTGACAGAGCTCTATGATTTATTATTAGTTACCCCGTGAATGATCACGTAGTACAGGTTTTTACCTTCCCGAAGCCAGCCGTACCACGTGATCAGACACAGGGTAACGAATTTATCTATTGACTTTCCGTTTTAGAAGTACAATCTATTTCATATGTGAACACACACAACATGAGATCTTTTATCTTCCATTGTTGAGCCATACAGGTTTCTGTGGAATTTTTGTGCAAAAGAGTTTTTGTGAAAATATGCTGATATGACTAGTATAAAAAAAATTATTGAATTTCTTTTTTTCTTTTTTGTCTCAAAAACATCGCTTATGAACCCCACATTGGAAGGTACTCGACAAGCTCATTCCAATAAGGGGTCATGAGCTATAGTTTGGAGATAAAAAATTAAAATATAATACATGTACACTGTAAAACTGGAATGAAGATTTTTTGCGAATAGTGCAGGCCGTGATCAGACATGGGATAACAAATTTACATGTACAGTTAAAACTAGAAGTCCTGTCACGAATAGTGTGCTTATCTAGGCTTAATTGTGCGTAGGAATTGCGCACAATTGCCATATCGAATGCCATCCAAAGCATGGCAGGTTCTCCTGATTACTCATAGCAAACACAGGCAATGTTTCTGCCAATGGACCTCCGGGTTACCCGGAGGTCCATTGGCTGAAACATTGCTTGTGCACGGGCCATATGTACAGAATTTGATAGCCTTACTATGGTCATAATGCGTACATTAACGCGCAGATGTACGTGCTTTTGTGTGCATTTCATGACAGGACTTCTAGTTTTAACTGTATCTATTGACTTCTAGGGGTGTGGACAATTTGTAGATTTCGGAACAAGGCTTCCACTGGGTATGGGAAATTTGTCAGTGGCTGGGAGGACGTATCGTGGGTTTCAATGAATATAGTCTCATACCACATATCTATCAACCAATCAAATAAAAAAATTCACTTTAGTCAATAGATAAAATAGAATAAATGCTCAGCTTACCCCCAGAACACAGGAAACTGACCAAATCCCTGTTAACTGAATAATTTAATTTAGTGCAGTATGAAGAAATTTCTTTAAAATTTCTCTTTTTCATATCAACAGTCAGAATGCTTTCATATTTGGTACACAACACCTCTAGGGAAGATTCAAGTTTGTTTGTTCAAATCTGGTCCCTGCCTTAATATTTGGGACACTACAACCTTGTGTGGGGAGAAGTGGTTCAGATTCAAGTTTGTTCAAATTGAGCCTTCAGTTCTTATTTCGGCTCCTAAGAGGAGCATGGATTTTAATTTTTGCAATACAGTGGAGCCCACTTAATTGGATATCTCTTAATTGTATATCCCTGTTAACTGAATATAATTTTCAAACACAAAACCATTTACCATATCTTCAGTACAAATTTGATCTGTTAATTGCATATGGGTTGTAGAGTAAACTCCTGTTAATTGTATATAAATTTTTGTAATATGTCGAAAAAATTACTGTGACACGCACCAAATTCCCCTTATTTATCAACCTTTTTGGCCTCACGACATCCAATACAGGCATTTATTCTATTATATCTTGTGTGACAGAGCTCTATGAGCTCTGTCAAACAAGATATAATAGAATAAATGCTCAGTTTACCTCCAGAACACAGGAAACTGACCAATTCCCTGTTAATTGTATACTCCTGTTAATTGAATAATTTTCACTGGCAAAATGGATATTCAATTAAGAGGATTCTACTGTATCAACCTAGGGACTTGACCTGAACAAACTTGAAGGATGTTGTACATCAAATATAAAATGATTCTGACTGGTGGGTTTGAAGAAGGTTAGATTATTCCTCATACTGCACTGAATTAAAATTCGGGCTCCCTTAGAGAACCCAATTATTAACCACTAAACTTGAATTGAACAAAATGAATTCAACCCATGTACGGATTCTGTATGCCACATATTAAATGTTCTTATTCGTTTTTCTGGAGAAGAGGGATTTTAAATAGTGCTGTGCGATTTTGAAAATTCAGCTTGGCTTTGGTTATGGTTCGTTTGTTCTTTAAAAACTTGGTTTACGGTTTCGGGTTTCTTTGTACAAACATAACAATGCATACACTGATTATTGGAAGATTATTTTGCAGTAGAAAATAAAAACTTGTAATTGACCCATGTATAAAATAAAAGAGAACATGACACTTTATCGAGATATTCAAGTCAAATTCAAGCTTTGATAGTGGCAGGGCCAGGGCCAGGGGGAGTAAGGCTCCAAGGGTATTTAATTCGAAACATTTGACCTATGCTAAGGTATTCAGGTAAAATCTCTAAATGTGCATGAATGTTTCGAAATTTTGATTTGGCCCCAGGTGGTTCCAGTGGAACCACTCTTATCTTTAGAAAATCAGTTTTCATCGAAAGGCTCCTAGGGTATTTAATTCGAAACTTTTAAACTATGCTAAGGTGTTCAGGTAACATCTCTAGATGTGCATAAAGGTTTCGGAATTTTGATTTGGCCCCAGGTGGTTCCATTGGAACCACTTTTATTGTTGGAAAATCAGTTTTCATCGAAAGGCTCATAGGGTATTTAATTTGAAGCATTTAAACTATGCTAAAGTGTTCAGGCAGCTTCACTAGATGTGCGTGAAGGTTTTGGAATTTTGATTTGGCCCCAGGTGGTTCCAGTGAAACCACTTTTATCGTTAGAAAATCAGTTTTCATCGAAAGGCTCCTAGGCTATTTAATTTGAAGCATTTAAACTATGCTAATGTGTTCAGGGAACATCTCTAGATGTGCATAAAGGTTTTGGAATTTTCGATTTGGCCCCAGATGGTTCCAGTGGAACCACTTTTATCATCAGGAACCACTTTTATCATTAGGAAATCAGTTTTCATCGAAAGGCTCCTAGGGTATTTAATTCGAAATGTTAAAACTATGCTAAGGTGTTCAGGTAACATCTCTATATGTGCATGAAGATTTTGGAATTTTTATTTGGCCCCAGGTGGTTCCAGTGTTAGAAAGTGAAAAAGTTTATACTAATTTATATACCTTTTATACTTACCAATGACCCAGACTTAGCTGGTGCTAACTCTAAATTATTCAGGGCCAAATATAAATTCCCCCCCCCCCCCCCCCCAATCCCCAAAATTTGAATCCAAATAAAAAATTCCAATGTCCTATATGGTCCTCCATGCGCAGTGTCAAGAAAGTACCAAAATTGGCTCCAAATCGTCATTCTTACAACCAGTGCCTGGTAAATGATATGTTTTCAGCGGGATGATATGAGTTCCCAACTCATGGAAGGGCCATCCCCGTCTGGGTCTTTGGTAAGTATAAAAAATATATAAATTACTATAAATTTTTTCACATTTTTATACTGAACCAATGATCCAGATTTAGCTGAATAGACAAAAGGCTGGAGGGCCTAGGACATACAGGAAAATCCAGTAGGCTCAATTACATATATAGAATTATCCCCTCAAGGAGAAAAGGAGAAACAGGATTTACATATATCTTTCTTGTTTATACAAAATAAGAAAGACATATTACCAGTCCGTAATTGAGCACAATAACATCAATGATCTCTATTAACATACAGTATAACCCATTATACTTATTTCTTAAAGGAAAGCCAATAAATAAAAATAGTCTAGAGAATGAGACTCTTTATACTCATTTAATAGTGTCTGAGGATTGTATATTAACGCTCGTATGACACGTGACATATACAAATGCTTCACATCGAGCTACACTTTAAAAATTATTACATAAATGAGTTAGACATTAGCTTTTCACTTTAAAACCATCCCAGCACCGACTCGGAATTACTGACTCCAGATGAGGTATTCCCTTGCTTTTCGCAAAAAAGCAGGTGATATAAGGGAACACCATCCTCAACCCCCCCACCCCCTTTCCCTTGCTCTGGGTCAATCACCCCAGAACGAAGAGGGCAGCAGGACAGAGTCACTGCTGGAACAAAAAGCCTGCATAACTACAGTTGCAACTGTTTAGTGAACGACATTCTGAGCAACACATAACAGACCCAAACATCTAAGGTTGCTAGAAATAGACTCAATATTTCAAAGGTAAAAATTTGTGAATGTAGAAGGCTGAGACAAGAATGCAGCCTTCATCAGATCCGTAATAGCAAGGACTATAGCAGGAATTAACCTAAGGGTTCTAGGTCTATTTATAGAAAAGTTTTTAACTAACTTTGATAAAGAGACATTGGATCCAATTTGTAAGCTATCATGATGAGCATAAGTATCCGATAGTATAGACCTATAACCCTTAATAGTTATTGGCTGCAGTTTGATCTCGTCAAACAAGTCGACCAAAAAGTTAAAAAATTTATAGTAATTTATATATTTTTTATATTTACCAATGACCCAGACATAGCTGGTGCTAACTCTTAAAATATAGGGCCAAACACAAATTTTGCCCCCCAATCCCCAAAATTTGCATCTAAAACCAAAGAAAACATGTCCTGAATGGCCCTCCACACTTCACCTCTACTGCGCATGCGCAGTGTCAAGGACGTTCCGAAATTGGCGCCATTAATCATTCTAATAACCAGTGCCTGGTAAGCGCTATGTACTCAGCGGGGAGGTAAGAGTTCTCAACTCCTGGGAGGGCCATCCCCGTCTGGGTCATTGGTAAGTATAAAAAATATATAAATTACTATAAATTTTTTAACATTTTTATACTGTACCAATGACCCAGACATAGCTGAATAGTAAAAAGGCTGGAGGGCCAAGGACATAGAGCAAGATGGAATACGCTCAATTATATAAAATAGAGTCATCCCCTCTAGGGAAAAAGAAGTATTAGGCCTTACATGTATCTTTCTTATTTATGAAAAATTAGAAAGATACAACACCTTCCAAAATTGAGCATCATACATCCATGTACTCTATTAATATCTAGTATAATCCTTATACTAATAATTTTTAAAGTAAGCCAATAAATAAAGTAAGTCTAGAGAATAGAGACTCTTAATACTACTTAAAAGTGTCTGAGGATTGAATAATCATGTCCGTTGACACATGCTATATTCAAAAGCTATACTTTAAAAACTAAGACCTGAATGAATTTTTAAAACATAAACTTCTCACTAAACAACCATCTCAATAACAGCTCAGAATTACTAACTCCGGAGGAGGTATCCCCTTGTTTTCATAGTAAAACAGGTGACCCAAGGGAACACCCTCCCCCCCCCCCCCCCCTTTTTCTTGCCCTGGGTCAAATAGCCCAGAGCGAAGAGGGAGCAGAACGGAGTCACTGCCGAAACAGACAGCCTACCTAGCTATAGTAGCAACTGTTAAGTGAATGACATTCTGAGCAGTAGATAATAGACCTAACAATAGAGGCCTCCAGAAATGGACTCAATATTTCTGAGATAAAAATTCATGAATGTGGATGGCTGAGCGCAATGAGCAGCCTTCAAAAATCTATAATAGCGACACTATTAATGTAAGCCCAAGATGTAGAAGAACTCTTACTTCAAGAGCCGAAATCTCAAACACAACTGCTGAGTCAATGATATACCATAAGCAGTGTCGATAGTTAATTGAATCCATTAGCAATAGAAGGGAGCGTAACGTCCTTCTATTAGGCATCAAAGACAGAAGAAGCTTACGCCCGTAGTAATAAACAGATATCTGTTTATAAATACATAAACTCTAACCGGACAGAGTAAAGGCCTATGCCCGTACGAAGACGGAAAGACCTTAATAACAATAGGTTCTGGATATTAATTAGGAGCCTGACTCTTATGCAAAAATCCAACCTAAATAGTAAAGGAAGTAGTGATTCCGAAACTACGAAAGTGAAAATCATCCACCGATAGTGCATGAAACTCACTGACTCTTCAGTAAAAGAGAAGCCAACAGAATTACTGTCTAAAAGGTCAGAATTTGAAAACTACGGTTTCCAGAGGCTCAAATGATTACTTAGCTAAATAAGAACCGAAGTTAAATTCCATATAGGAATTTAATCTAACGATTCTAAGTCTATTTATCGAAAAGTTACTAACTGACTTAGATAAAGAGACATAAGACTTAATTGTAAACTACCATAGAGTGCATAGGTATGAGGTAACATAAACCTATAACCTTAATAATAACAGGCTGCAGTAGATCTTGTCAAACAAGTATACTAAAAAGTTGCAATGACTAGTATGGAGGGATCAACAATATCAACATAGTGATCCCTACACCAACGACGGAGAGCCTCCACTTTAGCCGCATAGTATAGCGAAGAAGAGGTTCTTCTATAGTAAGAAATCGCGTCCAAAGCTCGTCCAGTACAATGCTTACAATGCAATAAGGACCACATAACGGAATACGTGAAGGTTGAGACCTTGCGGGTTGTGATAAAGATGACACGATTTTACCCAGCGAAAAAAGATCCTCTCATGGAGGAAGATTTTGCGTTAAGTCCCACAGTAGACATCAGAGTAAATTTACCCACGGTCTCTGTGAAGACAGAGATGCTATCAACAGAAATGTATTGTGGTTGTTTATCTTAGCAATACTTGCTGAAACAACAGCGCAGGAGGATACGCATATCCTATCATTCCGTCCTATTAGATCAATAGAGCGTTAACAACATAAGCTCAGAGATCCGGACAAGCAAACACATACGTCTGCAATTGACAAGCAAGTTGTGTGATTGAATACTTGTTTGTTGAGAGTCCATTCTGACGGCAACAAACGACCCATAAGTGAACGGGAGTCCGGTAATACAATCAGACGACCCGGAATATGACGGACCGAAGCAGAACTTGGTGTACTATAACAAACAGAAGGATTCTTTCCATTAAATTGAATAACGGAAACGAATGAGTGCCTCCCTGGTTCCGGAGATATGCAACTACTGTCGAATTAACGGACAGGATTTGGACATGCGTTTCTGAATAATGTTCATCCAATAACATAAAGCAAGCCTAAAAAAACATTATTCCGTGGAAGATAAGTGCCTGCTTAGAGACTGCGGAACCCAAAGATCCTGGCACTTCGAATCCGTTGGGATCAATATTATATCCCAACCTGTTTGACTGGCAACCGTCATAATTATAAAACTCGGATCCGGCAACTGCAGTGGCACTCTCTGAGTCAACCACCGAATGTTTGCCCCAGTCTGAATCTCTTGCTACACTAGATAGACAAGAGAACGTGTAAATCGAGCAATTCATGGATTGCTGAAAAGTTGCCGTCGAAGAGAAGCTTCTCCGAGAACGAAGCGACTCTGAGAGAGTTCTTCACCCCTTACTATCCACGCGTGTGGATGTAGCTAGGGCTGCGTCACGTCTAACCAACTCCAAGCAGCCACTGAAGGGCGAAGTTATACGTGAACAAACTACTGCCCTCAGGTGAGCTAAAAATACATTCTGGGCTCGAATATTTTGTAAAAGAAATGTCATTCCGCATCATTTTTATGGCATTCCGGTGTCATTCCGCGTCATTCCATTGTTTAGGAGGACCCTTTTTCAAGATCATCCTCATGCACACTTGTTTCCTGAACAAAGCTTTTCTTGTCATCACTAAAGCTTTTTTTCATGTGTTTCAATTCCATTCGTGTTTTTCTGGGAATACACAGCCCAACAGTTAACAGTCGTCAGCAAAATGAAATAAAAATACTGTTTTAAAACACGCTTGTTGTGTATACATTTTTGGCATCCTAAGCGACATAACCTACTTTCAAACTGGGTTATTTTGTTGAGTCGCGTAAGTCACCTATTTTCGTTTCGACACTTGAAGCTCTGACTGAATCGCAACAAAATAGAAATAAAAATCCGCAAAAAATGGACAATTGATTGTCGTGTGATTTCAAATAAATGGACGTTTACTGGTAAAGGTGTAGAATAGGGGACTTTTCAGGGTTTTTTTAAATATCGATTTTCTCGCTATTTTTTCTCTGTTATCTTAAAGTAAACTATATTTTGAACAAAATGACACAAAATTAGGTACCTCTATCATGTTTTAACATGTCAGAGAATAGATTTTAAATCCCGTTGAATTGCGAGTTTCTCAATTGCCATTTGTTTCAACCGCTGAAAATTTCGCAGCATCTGTTGTTTTCATTCGTTGTTATGAGTGACATCACAGGGGAGAAATCATTCTATATGATAGCAGGTGCGCTTCGCTTGTGTGCATGTCAGCAGGTGCGCTTCGCTTGTGTGTGTGTTCCTCGATTTAAGGTCAGTTCAGTTAGGACCATGGTGAGCTAATCGGTAAGCTAACCCTGGCCCTCACTAGACTGACCCTAAAATTTGATCTAGGGTCAGTTTAGTGAGGGGGCAGGGTTTGTCAGCCGACATTTCAATTACTAAACTCTCCCCCTATGATAGCGATAATGGAACGGAGCGATTGCAGTGAGTTCGACAGCGCTGTCACAATAAAATCGTTAATATTTCTTGAAAAAAAAACTATAAAAGTATGTGATTTTGTTCAAAATATAGTCTACTTTAAGAAAACAGAGAAAAAATACCGAAAAAAGCATTATTTTTTAAAAAAACGAAAAGTCCCCTATTCTACACCTTTACCCGTTTACTTGACGAATTAAAATGCCCATTTATCACACTCGAGCACATTCGATTTTTTAAAATAATCGTTTTCATGTAAACCTCGCATCACTCAGTTCAGCCTTTCCTCATTTTGGCCAATTTTTAGAGGGTGACTTGTACATGTAATCGCCCCGACTATTTTTCTAGGCGATTTTGGGCTTAGAAGGGCGACATAATTGCCCTAGATGCCCTCACGGCTGGTCTCTGGTCTCGTGTAGAAATTATGTAAATTAGATGAACTTTTTATTCAGAGCCACTTATACACAGTAAGTGCACATGTCAATACGGCTCAGGCTAGAGGTTGTATTTATGAACCAATCTTCACAAAACTTCTTGGGTACTTTTGTTATCACCTTGGGACGAGAACAAGTGTTTTGGGGTGTGGTCTGAAATTCAAGATGTCTGCCAATCGCCATTTTACGCCAAAATTAGGTGCAATCATATATGAAGGTTCTGATTTGAATAAATGTTTCTAAAAATGTTTAATAACATGGGATTCATCACATATAATATGGGTTCTTTTCTCGTGCATAAATTATGCAAATTAAACAAACTTTGATTTATCCAGTGCTTCTTATACACAGTTAGTACACATGTCAATATGACTCGGGCCGGAGGCTGTATTTATGAACCGATCTTCACGAAACTTTTTGGGTACCTTTGCTATCACCTTGGGATGAGAACGAGCATTTTTGGTTGTGGTCCAAAATTTCATGATGGCTGCCAGTGGCAAATTAGACAAACATTTCAATACGGCTCTGGCTACAGGCCGTAGTTATGAACTGTTCTTCTCAAAACTTCTTGGGAGTACCTTTGTTATCACTGTGGGACAAGAACAAGTATTTTGGTGTTCGCTCCAAAATCCGATATGGTCCCCGTTGGCCATTTTGTGCTGAAATTAGTCTTTTTGTACAGAACTTCTATATTTATTGATGACTTTTCCTTTCCGGAAGGCTTTATTTTTATCTCAACTTTGGCGTAGTCAAATCTGAGGTTTTGTCATGTCCCATCATCTGTCTGTCCATCCATCAGCACGGCTGTTGCTACAGACTGTTTTTATCAACCGGTCTTTATGAAACTTTTTGGGTACCTTTGTTATTACTATGGGACAAGAACGGGTGTTTTGGGGTGATGTCTAGTGATCATTTTGTACCGAACTTAGGTGCAATCAGTTCTATATGAAAGTTTTGATTTGAATTAATTTTTGTATGATGTGTGCATGTATATTCAAAGGTGTTGAAGCCTAGTCCCTGTGTTAATATTTGGTGTTGCTTGGTGAGGGTAAACATTATTAGCACAACCCAATTTTCTATTTACAATGAGAAAAATAAAACCTCGTCACTCGTGGGAACCCTACGAGCTAAAGATAAAAAATTTAAATACAGTAGAATCCTCTTAATTGAATATCCATTTTGCCAGTGAAAATTATTCAATTAACAGGAGTATACAATTAACAGGGATTTGGTCAGTTTCCTGTGTTCTGGAGGTAAACTGTGCATTTATTCTATTATATCTTGTTTGACAGAGCTCATATAAATGCCTGTATTGGATGTAGTGAGGCCAAAAAGGTTGATAAATAAGGGGAATTTGGTGTGTGTCACAGTAATTTTTTCGACATATTACAAAAATTTATATACAATTAACAGGAGTTTACTCTACAACCCATATGCAATTAACAGATCAAATTTGTACTGAAGATATGGTAAATGGTTTTGTGTTTGAAAATTATATTCAATTAACAGGGATATACAATTAAGAGATATCCAATTAAGCGGGCTCCACTGTTAATATTTGGTGTTGTTTGGGGAGGTTAAACATCATTAGCACAACCCGCATTTCTATTTTCAATGAGAAAAATAAACCTCCTCACCCATGGGAACCCTATGAGCTAAAGATAAAAAATTCAAATACCTATATTTTAAGAAGGACTGGACAAATATTTATTAATTCGTATGAATCAACAGTAGAAGGATTTCAATCAAACAGGCCAACACAATTGCAAACATTTGGCTTATGGTGTACCATACAAGGATCGCCATTGTAACATTAACCCCATGCAGATTTCTTTTCTAGTTTAGCATCTAACTGTCACCCACCTTTACAATACTTTACCTGTACATTTGTTACAGGGTGTGGTCAGTATTTATGTTCAGACCTTTACAATACTTTACATAATATACCTTTGTTATCAGGTCATTACCTAGATGTGTGTCATTGCTGTGTCACATACTATACATGTATATGTCTTACACAAGTTGAGATACAGTGTCACTGACACTTTCATTTTTATTTCAGATTTCTCAGCTTGTGCCAAGAACCTGTGAGAACAAGATGAACTAGAGATATTGTGAGCAAGCTCACAAAGTGATACCCCCTGCGCCTCAGTTGTTGCGCTTACAAGGACACAACCATGTGATGTAGCAATTGAAATCTATAAGTTAGATTATCTCCCCTTGGAAATGTCAGAACGGAATTATATTACTTCATGCACATCTTCATATGGAGTTTTTCCATTGTGTAAAGTTTCATGAAAATTCTTCAAACGGTTTAGGAGGAGTTGTGCTTATAAGGATGGACAGATGGACAGACAGACGGACGGATGGACGGACAGGATTATTCCCATATACCCCCCCCCCCCCCAAACTTTGTTTGCGGGGGGGGGGGGGGGGGGGTATAAAAAATTGTTTTATTATTTGGGAGATTGGGAAGAATAGTGTACGGCAGGCCTTTAAATTCTTCCCAACTAACGACGGTAAACGCTGTGCCTAAATACATTTAAGATATTTGTGCCCAAATTTTGCTGAGTTTGAAACTTTTTCCAACGTTTTGCATTGTTTTGGCAATAAAAAATTTGGCCAGGTTTCCCCAATGCTTGTATTATAGCTTAATAGAGCTTACCTTCGAATCAAACAATGCAACAGAAAAATAATTTTTTTAAAACCCACAGAGTTCGCCATAGAAAAGCAATCTGTGTTGACAGTGTAGTATATGACACTGCCGACGACAATTGCTTTTCTGTGGCAAAGTCTTTATGACCATGCACTTAAAGTTTGAGATCTATTATATTCATGTTTGTGGCATTTCTCAGTAAACACCATGCGTAATTTAGCTTACATTCAAACAGGCCTTCAGGTCGATACTGGGAAACTAAAGAAGCTTTCTTGAGTTAGTCGAGTAGACTTAGGTCAAAGGATGGTGGGAAACGGTGATAATGGTGAAGACCTATAACAAGGGGTTGCAAACTATCATTTTAAGACCTGGACCTAAAACCTAAAACAGATGCCAAAAAGAAGAAAATATAAATTTTATAGTAAATTTCCTTTCTTATTATAATTATCGCAATTGTTTACTACTGACTTGCACTACAGTGGAAGAACCTAATTCGGATAAAATACTCTCTATTTTAATCTTTCCCAAGAGATTTGGGAAAGAAAAGTGGTGTAAAAACACCACGGAAAAATAAGCCAAAACTGGGTCGAGCGCCATCAGCGCACACCCAGTATGGGACGCTCTTCCATAGTACAAATCCACGACTTCCGTAAAACAATGCGCAGTGTGTCAATTCATCATTCTTTTGATTCCGACAACACAGGAGTTATGTGATCAGTGGGGAGGAAGGATTCTTACCCAAATAAGAAGACGGAAGGGCCTCCATTTAAACAATTGCGGTAGGTATAATAAGAAAGGAAATTTACTATAAAATTTATATTTCTTATCAACCTACCTTGCAATTGTTTACTACAGGCTGAATAGACAATAGGGTGGAGGGAATCACATAACCAACCCACACATAACTCAATAGCACTGGAACCGTGGACAGAGGAAGAGATCCCTAGGCCTATCAAACCATAGCATCACAAACATTAGTAAAAGGCAATGAAAAATGAGGCGTATGGTGAAGTGCGACGCACAGACAGAAAGGGCAGTAACAGCAGAGAGCTGGAACAGACCCTGAAAAAAGCTGAATGGCTGGGATAGACAACAGCCTGAGCCGAAGAAAGAGGGCCCCGAGGACAAAGGTCCTCTGTCGGCTCCTGCAACTGTCGTAGATAAAAGGAGAATGTAGCATTTCTCCAGTAGGCTGCCAGTATAACATCTGTCATCCCCGACAACATGACAGAGTTATTAAAAGAGGAAGACAATGCAAGCACCTTGTGGCAGAAAAAACAATTGGTAATACAATCACCAGTAGCTAGAGCGGAAGCTGCACGAATAGCAAGACAAATCCATCGAGAAAAAGAATGCAGGAGAGATCTGGCATGTGAGAAAAACACATATCCAACCAGGATAAAGGCGCGAATGCCCCCCACCCCCAAGCAGAGCAAAGCCCAAGAAAGTGACCATCTTGGAGTAAACTGCAAAGTCCTAGGACTTTTCAAGGAAAAGAGCTGAACAAGCTTGGAGAGGCAAGGATGAGTGTCGAAACAATGCGGTACCACATATGAAAAAGGTCTCCGAAGCATGGACTTGTACCCATTGCTGGAGACCCACAGAAACAAACATATACCAGAAACTCTGCAAGCGGTGTGATCGAAGGAGTGACACAAGCAACAGAGTGATCGCACACCATCGAGAGGCTAAACCAGTGGAGTGAGTGCCTCCTTGAAGAAGAAAAGCAACACCACTGCGTGTCTCGAAAAACCACAACAGAGGAGACAGGACCCGATAAAAGACATGTGCGAAGGCACAATGAAGTCGGGTCAACTTGAAACCTCCTCGGGCAACTTTGGCAAAGAAAGTTGCGATGTACATGTAGAGGGAGACATGCCTGAACTGCCGCTAACAGAGAGCGGAGCAGATTGATCCACACCCACTGAGGCGACAGGTGTGATCGAAAGGATTCGACGTCTGCAGGTTCATATCAGGGAGAGAACCTGAGGCGGAATCAGAACCGGCAGGAAGGAGTAGCCAACAGGACCGTCCCAAAGGAGGGCCAGGGCATCCACGGCGAAAGCCAGAGCATCTGGACACAGGGTCACGAAAGTGTCCACCTGATGGTTCCAATGAGTCGCAAAGAGATCGATGGAACCCGCCATGTGGAGTATCCACTCGGTGGAAAAGAACCTGCCCCGTCGGGACAGGGAGTCGGCGACCGGAAATGTGACGAACAACCACCCCGGCGTTGACATCCTGAGCGAGCAGTAGAAGATCCCAAGCCAATTCGTACATTGGAACCGAGTGCGTGCCGCCCTGGTCCCAAATGTAAGCAACCACTGTCGAATTGTCAAACAACAGGACCTGACGATTCGACAGGTGAGGGATTCACTGCCTGAAACTCAGAAGAAGAAGCTCCTTCTGCCTGATGTGTAGAGATGCCTGATCCTGGTCCCACATCCCGTGAAGGGAAAGACCTAGAGGATCCAACATCACACCCCAATAGAGATCATTGACATCTGCCATCAGAATGCGATCAGACATGGGTAAGTCCAACAGGACACCCTGCGTTATCCACTGAACATTCTTCCAGTGGAGAAGGTAAGGATAAGAGAATCTGGTAACTGAAGCACCAGATCCAGAGAATCGACATTCGGCCTCGAACAACTGAGCAGAAAGTGTTGGAGAGGTCAGACACACAGCCGACCTGGAGGAATGAGATCCGTAACTGAACCGCAGAGACTGATCAGCCGGAGAATACTCTGTGCCGTCGCAGATGTGGACTACATGTAGGACAGAGTCAGCGCAAAAGCTGAGAGAATCACAGCCTTGGCCTGGGGAACTGCCACCAAATTGAATTGGGTGCAGAAAGCCATCCCCAGATGACAAAACGACTGAGAAGGGACCAGGTCTGACTTCTCCTCATTGTCTCTGAATCCTAGCGACATGAGCAAGCTCAACAGAGTGGCGACATCCGACTCCAGTAAGGCAGCATTGGAATGCCTCTGGAGGATATCGTCCAGATATGCCGAAGTAGTCACCCTGGACTGTGTGCGATGGAAAGCTATCACATGCGACATCAGTCTGGTGAAGGCCCAAGGAGCCATATTGAGGCCAAAAGGCATGGCTTTGGACTGGTAAACTCGCCCCAGAAAAGCGAACCGGAGATACGTCCGTGACGCCCGATGAATCGGAACGTGAAAGCAAGCATCTCGCAGGTCGATGCTGGAAGCGAAATCTCCCTGGTGAATTGAACGGCGTACCGACCTGAAAGTCTCCATGCTGAACTTGGGAGCATTGATAGACTGGTTCAGGATACTCAGATCGATAACCGGTCAGAGTCGGCCGTCCTTCTTTGGCACCAAGAACAGGCGGGAATAGAACCCCACTGACTGAATGCTCTTGATGACCTCGATCGCCCCCTTTGTCAGGAGATTGTCTATCTCCGTGGACAAAAGTTCCCGACGTAAAACATCTGAAGGAACTGTGGTTGGAAGAGGCACCCTAGACAGAGTGGGGTGCCTTCGGAAGGATATTCGCAGCCCGGACCGAACACCTAACACCCAAGGATCGGATGTGATGGTGGCCCAACAGTCTGCGAACTCTGCTATCCTTCCTCCAACCTGGGTCGAGTCGAGGTGAGGACCTTCATTTCGAGCCCCGACAAGGCCCGCAAGAGGAGAAACCACCTCCTCTACTGAATGAAGAATCCTGAGACTTCCCGCAAGTCTGCCGAAGCTTACCCTTACCCCTTGAGTAAGAAGTAGAAGCGGTGGCAGAAGGATCAGCCTTTTGCTTCGCAGAGGAAGCAGAAGGGTACTTGTTAGGCTTGGAATGGCCCTTGCCTCCCCTAGAAGGCTGATCAAGCTGAAGAAACAGCAGCTGATCTTTGGAATGACGTAGGACATCATCTCGGACCGTCGACATGGAACCATGGAAAAGTTGCAGGCTGCCAAATAAGCAGATCGAAGAGTAGCGTGCTGCTCCTCAGGAAGTGATCGGCCTGTGTTCAGCACAGAGTCCCTTCGAATTAATTCCAGATTAGCCGTGTTACAGGCATGCGTGTGAGTAAGATGCATGAGCGCCTTGGACAGCCACGCAAAGGAGCCTGTACCTCATCAAACTTATCTGGAGGCAGATGAGCAGCTAAAGCTGAGACGACGTGATCTGAGAGAGAAAGCATACCAAGCATCTCTCTCGATAAGCCCAACGTGGACTCCAGAGTCATCATCGGAATGATGGCAGACTTGGGCTTGGAAAGCCAGAGGGAATTTGAGTCCTGATCTAAAACCATCAAAGTCTGGCAGACTGACAGATTGGCGGAATCGTAGGAACGATAACGCGCCGGAGGCAAAAAGGTGTCAACCCTGGTGAAGAACGGAGCCTTCATAGTCTTGGAACTCAGCTTAAAGTCGAAGGCTGAAAATGCTTCAACCAACTGTACCGACTGGCACGGTCGAAGACGCCCAGAAGCAGGTTGCTCCATAGGCTGTTGGTGCGCGACCGTTGATCGCGGCCTGGCTGACACTGTTGGCTGGTTTGATGGTTTGAGATCTGGAAGGAGCCCAAACACAAAATCAAGAGCTGCCCCCAAGTCCAAAGACTGCTGGCTCTCGACATCAAGCATGTCTGACTCTTCCCCCGAGTCGGAAGACACATAGCCCATCGTGGGCAAACCAGCCGACGCCTCCCATGGTGTCGGAACACCAGGAGGATCAGAAAGCGGCCTGTTTCCAATCATGGGAGGCGGCGCCATGGGGGGCGCCTGGAAACCACTCGCTGCCTCGCTGGAAGCAACGGGAAGGCTCTTTGACAGAACCTGAGTGAGTATGGAGAGGGCCTCCCTAAGCTTACTGCCCGTACCGGCCTGTTCGACAGGGCAAAGTGGCTTCACCTCAGCAAAGGGTCACGATCCTCCAAAACACCCGACGCGGGATGACGGGCGGCAGCGGAAATGTCTGAAGGCAGACGTGTATAGGGGTACATGTACGACACACCCCGAGGATCAACATAGCGAGAACTCATGAGAGTCACTGCTGACCTCTGCGGGGAAGAAGGTCCAGGCTGCACAAAAGATGTTGCTCCCCCAAAACTGGTCATGTGGCCAGAATGAGTGGACAGAAATGCCACAGAGTTCAAAGTGTCCCCACTAAGAACATCCGAATCCAATAACACAACTGTGGTGCTCGACGGCGCAGAGACCACAGTAGAGGGCCCGGCTGAGTTGAAGTCAGGGAAGGCTGAGGCCGATACACCCACGTCTACACTCCCAGACACCGCTGCAGACCACTGCAGGCATAAAACTACTGTGCTCAACGGCTGGGAGGACACAGTAGGGGGTTCAGTCGGCAGCCACTTCCAACTTCGCCAAGTTGAAGTCGGGGAAGGCTGAAGCCGATACCCCACAACCACACTACAGACATCCCTGCAGACCCTTGCAGGGATAAGCCAAGACCAGCTAAAAACGATGCCCAATGACGTTGTAGACGGAACAGCAGTAGCAGCAGATACGACGGGAGCTGTTGGAACTGGCGGAAAAGCAGAGAGAGCCACCTAGCTCGGCCCTCCAAAGGAGGAGTCACAACCCTAGTGACAGCCTCAGATGTTGACTGGAGAGGGCGCATAGTCCCGGAACCAGGCATCTCTTCACCAGAAACCCAACAGCTCCCACAGTATCCACCACGGTAAAAAAAAACTGCACATTCCCCACAGAAGGGGAATAACTCTCACCAGACATGGTTGAGTCGGGAAGCCCACAAAACGACAGCGTTCCCCACCCCTCGCTGGTGCAGGAGGAGCAATTCTCACCATACGTGGTCGAGTTGGGTGGCCCCCGAAACGACAGCATTGCCCACCCCCCGTGGGAGCGGGAGGAGCTGCACATCCCCATGGAGGGGGTGAGTCGAGTAGGTGGCCCCAAAACGACAGATCCATAATTCCAGTCACAGGAAAACCATTATCGACGAGTTGAATTATCACTGTTACGGAGCAAAATGGCACACATCCACCATGTGTACGGATAATCAAAAGAATAATGAATTGACGCACTGCGCATTGTTTTACAGAAGTCGTGGATTTGTACTATGGAAGAGCGTCCCATACTGGGTGTGCGCCGATGGCGCTCGACCCAGTTTCGGCTTATTTTTTCGTGGTTTTTACATCACTTTTCTTTCCCAAATCTCTTGAAAAAGATTAAAATAGAGAGTATTTTATCTGAGTTAGGTTCTTCCACTGTAGTGCAAGCCTGTAGTAAACAATTGCAAGGTAGGTTGATAAAAAATATCAGTGCTTTTCCTTCAACCATGCTGGCCACATCCATATTTGCTGTTGTGCGCAAATTAGACTGATCTAAAGGTCTGTAGTACAGAACAGAACAGTCGCTGTGGAATGGCACTTTTCACATGCCCACGGTGGGCGTGAATAGGCGTGTGCAAAGACAACAAAATTTATCCTCGGTAAGTGACTCAGAACATAAAAAAAAATACGACGTGGGTATATACCGTAGCACAACTGCCCAATGCGTTAATATGTTCCATGGACATTGCCATTCTGGGAATTAAAAGTCTTGCCGATATATTTTTGATGATCTTCACAAATTCAAGCAATTTGTTTTTAGATAGTCTTAATGTCAATCTCTGCAAATTAATGCATCAAATATTTTAAGCAATGTTTTGTCATTTCCCACTTTCAGTTGTTGCTGACTGAGGCAAAACAATTATATACACTGTTTGGTTAATTTGGAGAATGTCCACAGACCGTTACCCCCAACTGGAATCAACTTTTAACCCCAGACACTCTCAGAGCACTAGATTTTTCAAACAAACTTTTTCCGATGCACGTGGGAGGCCACACCCTCCCAGTCACAGGACCACAACCCACTCAGGGGTCTTCGTGTCTCAGGACATGCCTGGCTCTGAATATTGCTCCAAAAGCCCCACAACCTGTTTGAGAATCTCTTGCATCCAATAATATTCATTTACATTATGAGGTATATATATAAGTTAACTTTCTATAGGCAAAGATAACTCAGCAGCACCCCCCCCCCCCCCCCACCACACAAATTGCCAATCAGATTTCATTATTACTGAACCTCTTCCCTCAAAAGTATGGATTGTGACACAACACTGGAACGAGTTCTTGTCACTGTATTCAGTGAGTGTCCATAATCTGTGTTTTCAGAGCAAACACAATTTTTCTTGTAGGCTTATTTCATAAATGTGTTTTGACCATACCTACAAGTGAGTGTACATAGTCTTCTATGTATATGTATGTAAGACTGCTATGACAAGGGTTAGATATTTAAATATATTGATTTAAAAGGTTGTTTTGAAAATTATGTGTGTGTGTAGGGGGGGGGGGGGGGGGGGGGGAGGGGGTAAAATATGGGGCCTAATGAGGATGTTCCCCACTAGCAACCCCCCCCCCCCCCCCCCCCCCCATTTAGGCATGTCACTGTCATGACTGAGTCTGTAACAATTATTCCTGTTTACAGAGAAGTTATCAATCAAGAATTAAAGAAAAATACATTTAAAACTGAGATAAATAGTTATTTATTTATTTATTTATTTATTTTATTGGTGTTTAAGGTCACATACATATGCACAATGGTTAATCGTGACATTTTTATGGGTGGAGGAAGCCAGAGTACCCAGAGAGAACCACCGAACAGCAACAAGCAACTGTCAGCTCCTCAACATTCTAACGCTGTTCAAGCTCCGCTCAAGCAGGGTTACAGTGGTTGAAGACATGTTCAGCATCGACGTGCAGTACGCCTTAGTACACGGCGTCATCATGCCCCCGTGTAGGCAACCGGGATAAAGTGCCATGCCCAAGGACACAACGCGGGTCGTCCCGGACGGGGATCGAAATAGTTAAAAGAAGGCATATACATATATAAGCAGGACAGACAAGGTAAGTAAGTTTCAATTTTTATTCAGCAATAACAACGAATAGCCGGTATTTTTTCAGGGGAGCTAAGTGTTTCACGAAAGTCAACATGTGTACAAGAATCCAGACATTATTATGTTCATTGCAAGTACATTTCGCTCCTATGCAGACCGACCCATTCTATTAAATTGAATCAAACATCATCTTATATACGTGGTCAATCCATTTTTTATGGTGGTTGTCCAGTAACATCATCTTACAGTTAAAACTAGAAGTCCTGTGATGAAATACGCAGAAATAGCATGTTGATATGCGCGTTAATGTGTGCATTATGGCCCAAGTAAAGCTATCAAATTTTGTAAATATGGCCTGTGTACAAGCAATGTTTTTCAGCCAATGGACCTCCGGGTAACCCGGAGGTCCATTGGAAGAAACATTGCATGTGTTTGCTATGAGTAACCAGGAGAACCTGCCGTGCTTTGGATGCCATTCAATATGGCAATTGCGCACAATTCCAACGCGCAATTAAGCCTAGATAAGCGCACAATTCGTGACAGGACTTATAGTTTTAACTGTATATGCATGGACAACCCGTTTTTTCCGGTGGTTGTCCAGTAACATCATCTTATACATGTATGCATGGACAACCCATTTTTTCCGGTGGTTGTCCAGTAACATCATCGTATATGTTTAGACAACCTATTTTTTCCGGTGGTTGTCCAGTAACCTGGTACAAACTCTGCAATGTGTAATGATTTTGGACAGATTGAAAAACACCCACTGAGTGTAAATTCCACCCAGATAATAGATCAAGTTCAGTGTGAAACTGCACAAAAAAAAATCTGAAGTTAGTGAAGAGACTTCTGAACCAGAAACTGTGCAAGAGGAATCTCCCCTCTGAGTGTAGGTGTCGTAATTATCAAATTTGGTTCAAATCAGCCTCCCGGTTTGGAAAACAGAAATTTTGGTTGAAGCGAAAATTCTTGCCACTCCCATAACGCCGTAAAATATAGCTTCTCAATCTTCTCTTTAACAAATTGGAGTGGACCACACCTCAAAAGGAAGCTGCACGCCAAATATCAAGTCTCTACTACTGCTGGTTCATGAGAAGATGATTTAAGCACACTTTTTAGGCAAAGCCCTACCAAGGGGAGAGGCAACTTGGTTTGAACAGAACCAAAATACGATGTCATAACAAACAATTATCTCAAATTTTCTTTGAATCGGTTCAGCGGTTTTGGAGGAGAAGATGCAAACACCATGTTTACGGACGACGGATGGGGAGTGATCACTATAGCTCACTTGACTTCCATACCGAATTGATCACAAGCTCTGTGAAAAATGCATAGAAATATATAAATTCATATTAATATATGGTTGTGCTAAAGTCAGGGACCGTTCAGGACTATTTAAAATACGCTCTAGCCTTGGAGCCTATTTTTTCAATTCATGTGCCAGATTTCAATTTACGGAGTCACACTGCTGTTTGTAACACACACTGCAAGTAAGTAATAGCTCTCATCATTTTCATTTAGTACTCTATAGCAAACATTAATCTTCACTGTGGTCTCTGATCAAGTCTTGGCTGCCTATTTAGGCAGCCAAGACTTGATCAGAAACCACAGTGAAGATTAATGCTTGGTAATTAACACTTGAAGTACATGTATTAACTTAAGCACTCTACAACAATGATAAATGATAATCATATATATAATACATGTAAGAGTGTCTCTCTCGATTATCCATCGAAAGAATATCAAAATATGATCTGAGAAGTTACGCGCCAACTGAGAAGCCTATTTCTGAGATTTAAGAGCCAGGTCCTGATGTTTCAGAACCAAATACGCACTGTCGCATGCCGAGGTCGGTCCCTGTAAAGTCCTTATTTAATACGATAAATTTACAGTAATTTGTATATTTTTTATACTTACCAATGGCCCAGACATACAGTTAAAACTAGAAGTCCTGTCATGAACTGTGTGCTTATCTAGGCTTAGTTGCGCGTAGGAATTGCGCGCAATTGCCATATCGAATGGCACCCAAAGCATGGTAGGTTCTCCTTGTTACCCATAGCAAACACAAGCAATGTTCCTGCCAATGGACCTCCGGGTTACCCGGAGGTCCATTGGCTGAAACTTTGCTTTTGCACAGGCTGTATGTGCAGAATTGGATAGCCTTACCATCGTCATAACGCGTAGATTAACGCGCAAATCGACGTGCTAGTTGTGCGCATTTCAGGACAGGACTTCTAGTTTTAACTGTAGCTGGTGAAAAGTTAACAAGGGCCAAACACAAATTTTGAACCCCTAATCCCCAAAATTTGCTTGCAAAACTAAAAATTGAAATCCTATCTGGTCCTCCATACTTTTCCACTCCATGCATGTGCAGCCATCAGGAAGTGACCGGAATTGGCACCAACAACATTCTTTAAGAGAGTACATGTACATGTACTACATAATAACTCAGTGGAGAGGTATGAGTGCCCACTCATGGTACAAATTACTTCAAATTTATATTTTTATACTATAAACCAATGGCCCAGACTAGCTGAATAGTAAAAAGACGGAGGGCCTAGGACTTCAGAATTAGCAAACCAACATAGTTCCCAAGCCTGCAATCCTAGGGCTGTCACGATTAATCGATTAATCGACTGTTGATCGGTCACGGCGAAATCGATTAGTATTTTTCGTTGTCGAATAATCGGTAAATTGTATCCCGTTTTAGACGTTTAATAATTAAAAGAAAATTTGATGAAAAAACTATTGTTTCTAAAGGTAAAGAGTTAAGAACATCGATGTTAAACCCCAAGACGCTGTTGGAAGCAATAGTCTTCCAGGTACATTCATCAAAGCTTTGATGTTCTGAACTTTTGAACCATCAGTGTAATATTCAAGAACGGTCGGCAGTTGTGAAGTTTGCAACTGCCGACCGATCTTGATTATTACACTGACAGTTCAAAAGTTCAGAACATCAAAGCTTTGAATGCACCTAAAAAGGATCGTCTTCGTTGTTTCCTTGAGGTAGGTCAACTGACTTGAACTTCATTTTTATCGACTTCAAAGAGAGGGAGAGGAGAGGGAGGGGGATTTAGGTACGATTAATCGTCGATTATTTGCGACGATTAATCAATTCCTAAATTAAAAAATTGTGACAGCCCTATGCAATCCCTCTCCCCCTCCCCTCCAAACGTTGCCCATTCCCCTGCACTGTCTGGGGTAATGGGTAATTCACCTGTTTTCACATTTTCATATTAAGCGATCTGCAGTCGCCACAAAATAAAACTAGATAGAGTTGTTTGTGTGCAAAGCATTTCCGCAGAAACACATTAGCATAGTTCAAATGTTTCGAATTAAATACCCTAGGAGTCTTTCGATGAAAACTAATTTTCCAACGATAAAAGTGGTTCCACCAGAACCACTTGGGGCCATATCAAAATTCCGTGACCTTCATGTACATCTAGAGATGATACCTGAACACATTAGCATAGTTTTAACATTTCGAATTAAATACCCTAGGAGCCTTTCGATGAAAAATTATTTTCTAATGATAAAAGTGGTTTCACTGGAACCACTTGGGGCCAAATCAAAATTCTGAAATCTTCATGCACATCTAGAAATGTTACCTGAACGTATTAGCATAGTTTAAACATTTTGAATTAAATGCCCTTGGAGTCTTTAGATAAAAACTGATTTTTGAATGATAAAAGTCAAAATCAAAATTCCGAAACCTTTAAGTAATTCACCTGTTTTCACATTTTCATATTAAGCGATCTGAGGATGCCACAAAATAAAACTAGATAGAGTTATTTGTGTGCAAAGCACACAATGGGGTATCCTCGCATTTCCGCTGAAACACATTAGCATAGTTTGAATGTTTTGAATTAAATACCCTAGGAGTCTTTCAATGAAAACTGATTTTCGAACGGTAAAAGTAGTTTCACTTGGACCACGTGGGGACAAATCAAAATTCTGAAACCTTTAGGCACATCTAGAGATGTTACCTGAACACCTTAGCATAGTTAAAACATTTTGAATTAAATACCCTAGGAGCCTTTCGATGAAAACTGATTTTCCAATGATAAAAGTGGTTCCACCAGAACCACTTGGGGCCAAATCAAAATTCCGAAACCTTTACGCACATCTAGAGATGTTACCTGAACACCTTAGCATAGTTTTAACATATTGAATTAAATACCCTAGGAGCCTTTCGAAGAAAACTGATTTTCTAATGATAAAAGTGGTTCCACTGGAACCACCTGGTGCCAAATCAAAATTCCAAAACCTTCATGCACATCTAGAGATGTTACCTGAACACATTAACATAGTTTAAACGTTTCAAATTAAATACCCTAGGAGCCTTTCGATGAAAACTGATTTTCCAATGATAAAAAGCATAGTTTAAACGTTTCGAATTAAATACCATGAGAACCTTTCGAAGAAAACTGATTTTCTAATGATAAAAGTGGTTCCACTGGAACCACCTGGTGCCAAATCAAAATTCCGAAACCTTCATGCACATCTAGAGATGTTACCTGAACACATTAACATAGTTTAAACGTTTCAAATTAAATACCCTAGGAGCCTTTCGATGAAAACTGATTTTCCAATGATAAAAAGCATAGTTTAAACGTTTCGAATTAAATACCATGAGAACCTTTCGATGAAAACTGATTTTCTAATGATAAAAGTGGTTCCACGGGAACCACTTGGGGCCAAATCAAAATTATGAAACCTTCATGCACATCTAGAGTTGCTACCTGAACACCTTAACATAGTTTAAACGTTTTGAATTGAATACCCTAGGAGCCTTTCAGGGTGGGACATACGGACAGACAGACGGAGATCACGATGAAAAATGGTAGCATCCATTTTATTCATACGATAACTTTAAAAGGGCTGCAAGGCTGTTGTAGAAGATTCTCCTTGCCGTTTACAATGGTAGCGTCCATTCACTGACAGGTTAACTTCACTGATAACAATTGACGTTAGGTGGCGCCAAGGAAAAGGACATTTTGAGGATCATAACAGCTATAAACAGAGAGGATTCTCGTTGTTTAAAAATAAAATGGTGTTATCTGCTCCTGTCACATGCACAATGACAATTGATGATCAACATGGGTGCAAAGTTTGAACAATAAAGCAAGTAAAATGTTGGAGTAGGCGACACAATAGTGTAATGTTTCCAGTACTAAAAGGGGGCATAACTCTGGAAATACAAAACAGAGTTACGTGGTCTTGTCACATGCACAATGGCAATTGGTGATCAATATATGTGCAAAGTTTGAACAATATAGCATGTAAAATGTTGATGGAGAAGGCGACACAATACTGTAATGTTTTGAGCACTAATAGGGGGCACAACTCTGGAAATACAAAATGGAGTTACCTGCTCTTGGCACATGCAAAATGGCAATTGATGATTAACATGTGTGCAAAGTTTGAACAATATAGCATGTAAAATGTTGAAGGAGAAGGCGACACAATACTGTAATGTTTTAAGTGTTAAAAGGGAGCATAACTCTGGAAATACAAAACAGAGTTACCTGCACTTCACACATGCACAATGGCAATTACTGATCAACATGTGTTCAAAGTTTGAACAATGTATCATGTAAACCTTTGGGGGAGTAGGCAACACAAAAATTGTTTACAGACAGACAGACAGACAGACAGACAGAGAACACCATAACATAATACGTCCGTCAAAAAATGACAGTGGATGTGCTCATGAGCTCACAATAGAACACGACCCAGCTGCCAATCGAGAAGTCATGAAACGCATGTAGACAGTTATATGCACAGGCAGGCTTTCGGGAAGAAAAACTATGTCTTGCCCAGTAAGCACCTCTTTACACATTGGCGGTGGGGGATTCAAAATCATATCGAACCCCCTCACCCACATTACTTGAATCATTCTTGTGTTAGCATCAAATAGTATAGTAACCGCAAGGCTCCCTCACGTCTGACCAACTCCATAATGCCACTAAGGACGGAGAAGGACGTGATGAACACATACACCGTATTTACATAACACCAAACCGTACAGGTTTGAAGACAATAACCTCCTCTAACAAATGGTATCACGTCCGATAGGACAACAAACTCAGCCTAGATGAAGCAGCTAAAGGTCTTCCTGTACGTGAAGAACATTCAAAGCTGATAACTGAGGCCTTAGAAGCTCACTAGGAAGACTTACAATGCTAGTCATAGCTTATAAGTCTTCATCTATGTGTAGACAGATATATCGGTGTAAGTTGTGACCCTGAAGGCTCACTTAATGGAGACTTAACAGTTACCATCGCGCAAGGTAGGGAATGAAGAGCTGCTATATAAACAGCCCTAAATTCCCAAAGAGACCACAGTCCAAAGAGATAATAAATTCAGTTATGCCACTGCATAATACTGAAAAAATCTCCCTCAAGATTTTTGCTAGGCTACTATGGTGTAACAATATGACTAAACTCTATGACACCAAGGAAAAACAAACCGAAAAGCACAGTATCTTTTCAGGTTGTAATCTTAAAGACAGCAGACAGAGCCTTACCGAAAAGACCGCTGTAACCTTACAGAAGGCTACTATGGCACCCACAATGACATAATTGTCATGACGCCAAGAAATATCTCAGCCTATCTATGCACTATCCATCTGGATTCAGGATGAGAAACAGGTGATAAAAAACTAGAGAATAATTTCAATGACGACTAATGCTTTTCTTCAATAGGAAAAGTTTTACCCAACAGAATAAAAGCCTCTCTTGGAAGATTCGTCTAACAAGTATTCTTGTAAGTCAAGCTTGCTCGGGCTGACAGCTGCAGGCCTGCCGAGACTACATTCTAATCCACTAATCTTCTGCAATTATATCCACTTTTGCAGTTTATTTATTGGTGTTTAAGGTCACATACTTATGCACAATGGCTAATCGTGACTGTGACAGTTTTACGGGTGGAGGAAGCCAGAGTACCCGGAGAGAACCGCCGAGCATCGATGAGCAACTGTCAGCTCCTCAACATTTTAACTCTGTTCAAGCTCCGCTCAAGCAGGGTTACAGTGGTTGAAGACAAGTGCATCATCGACGTGCTGTACGCCTTAGTACACGGTGTCATTTTGCCTCCATGTAGGCAACTGGGATAAAGTGCCTTGCCCAAGGACACAACGCTAGCCGTCCTGGATGGGGATCAATCTCGGGACCTCTAGCATAGAAGTCCAACAGTTTACCACTGAGTCACTGCACTCCCTCCACATTTGCAAGATTTGTGACCTACATGTACTGCCAAGTGGCAAGCAACCAAAATCTATTCTCGACAACCTCTATTGATCCCTTCAATAAGAGAGCCTTTACCTCCAATAGGAGTGACTCTCTTTGAAAGGAACTTCTGTGATTAAAGTGCAGTTTCTCATGAAGTAGTTAATCCTCCATAAACTGGCAAGCTATACATGTAGAGGTCATGTCCATGACCTGTGCGACTTACGATGTTTGCGGGAGGAGAAACTACATCCTCCCCGCAAAGAAGCTCGCCTCGTTGACCTCAATTGTTCCCTTCAAAAAGACACCCTTTACATCCACTAGAAGCAACTCTCTTAGAAAGGAGCTTCTGTGATTAACAGCCATGTAGAGGTCATGTCCATGACCTGTGCGACTTACGATGTTTGCGGGAGGAGAAACTACATCCTCCCCGCAAAGAAGCTCGCCTCGTTGACCTCAATTGTTCCCTTCAAAAAGACACCCTTTACATCCACTAGAAGCAACTCTCTTAGAAAGGAGCTTCTGTGATTAACAGCCAGTTCTCGTGAGGTTGATAAAATCCTCCGTAAACTGGCAAGCATAGAGGTCATGTCCATCACCTGTACAACTTACGATGCTTCAGCTTACATTAGGAGAAACTATGTCCTTCCCGCGAAGAAGCTCGTCTCATTGACCTCAATTGTTCCCTTCAATAAGAGAGCCTTTACCTTCACTAGAAGTGACTCACTTTGAAAGGAACTTCCATGATTAGCCCCAAGTTTCTTGTGAAGATGATAAGCTTACGTTAATCATCGACCTAGGGGTGTCTGATCCATAGCCTTGATCAGACCTACATGTATACCCCTTTTCCGAGTCGCTATAATGACGACTTCCAGAGTAAATATAAGAGGGTTATTGTACCCTTGTGAGGCATTCTCATGATGCTTTCTTAGAAGCTGAACGGCCTCGCTTACCCTGGTCTGCTGAAGTGTGTTGATGAGACAGCAACTTCAATAGCAGAGCAATGAAGTTTTTTGTAGCCTGCACATACATCAACGCAAGCTTGTCATCAAAAAGTATATTTCCAGTAACCAGATCGACTCAGAGACAGCTTTTCACCTTGTCATCTTTAAATGATGAGTGGAGTTGTATGTGGCATACATGACTTCCATGGAAAGAACTCTAGCGAGGAACCACGTCCTCCTATTTCTTTCCATTGAGACGTTGCGACATAGCTCTGGTAAGGTGATCTGCTTAGGGCATTGTGCCCAGATTTGCTCTTTTCAATGAAATAGCACATTCCATTATTTCCAAGCATATAATAAATGATGCAGGTAGGGACACACTTTCATCCACGGCTGCTCATCTAAACACAGACTTATTCAGATGGAACAATATTCTTAAGAGCTTAAGACTTTTCATAATCTTAAACTGCCCTTCTGGGAGAGATGGAGATTCACACTCCGTATTCCTCTCACCATCCCAATGTTCCGTCCACAAATATGGTCAACTCCATCCGACTAAATGGATGGCTGGACCAATGCAGCACCGACTGACAGCTCACCATCGGAGTCTGTTAAACAACTAGCTAACAACCCGAACTTGCAAAGTCAGATAGCTAGTCTGTGGTGAAAGCACTTCATAAATGAAGCAAGGGAAGATGCCATAGCTGCCTCCGATTCTGGCTTAGAAAATTCTAGGCTTAATCCTCTTTGTGTGCTTCCATATAAGTAGAAGCCATAACAGCAGCCGGCCAAGGCTGCAGTGTTGAAGGAATGTTTTGATGTGTGTTCCGACTCAATAAGGTTTCTCACAATGGACACAGTTGGCCCCAACTGTTAACGGGACGGAGAGGGTTCTCCAATCGGTGATCTGACTCCAGATCTAGCCGAGCATCCCATAGAGCAACTTCAGGCTTCTACTACATGCACAATTGACCGGACCGAAACCAGCACCGTCTGACAGCTCACACTGGAGTCTGCGGGAGGCTGCTCTTGCATTAGCTGGGTACTGCTAATAGCTGCGCAACTGCGACAGCAAGTCCATTCCCGAGGCTTGAGGAGCAGTGGTCTTCTGTTTTTTTCCACCGCTTGCTGCTCCTGGGATGAATCCGGAGATTACATCTCTTCTCTGAGCATCCTGTTGATCGATGCCTCAGATCGCTAGCTATCGGATGGTCCGACTTCAAGGGCAAAAAGAAAGGCTCCATCTTCGTGCATCTGACTGGTTATCTGAAGCCGGTTAGCTAGCCTGCGGTCATGTGTACTTTGATAATGTAGTGGAGGAAGCCTTGACTGAAGCTGACCCCACCTGCAGACTAGACGGAGCATCCTGAGCAGTGAGCGGACGTATGCTCCATCTCGTGCAAATTTCCAACCAGAAAACTTCATTTTTTGCTTGTGAAACGTAGAAGAGGAAACCATGACTGAAGCCGACCCCGGCTGCAGACTAGACGGAGCATTCCGAGTGGTGGGCAGACATATGCTCCGGCTTGTGCAAGTTTGACCTGTTACCCGGTGTCATGGCTCCCACTGACAGAGTAACCACTTCAACGGTCGAGCTAGCTGCTTCCAAGAGATTAAAACCCTTAACAAAAGGCCTTAACTCTTGCAATCATGAGCATTTCAGCTAGTTCTATTTGCTCAATGGAGTGCGATGATGATAGCATACTTGGATGGGTGTCAGAATATCATCACCATGTTCATGTTCCTCTGAAAAAGAAACTGAAAAAATAAATTATAATGCGGTGAGAGGCCTGGCCTCAGAACCTCACTGCCAACAATGTACCGTGACACCCATCTCCAATATTAGTCATCCCAGTGAACACAAGAATGACAAGAGTCTGGAGGAGTGGATCGACTAAAGTTGATATCAGTCCTCCAAACTCCACAACAAAATATATAATTAAGATACATGAATAATAGCAATCAAAATTAAATTCAAAATATTTTTTGGAAAATATTTTTTGAAAAAATGCCCAAGTTCCCAAAGGGAACATTAAGAGCTCAAAGGCATCCCGACAGAGCCTAAGTGTGGACAAAATCCAAATTTATTGAGCTACACTACCGGAATAATAATCCATGTATCCTCCAGTAATTCTACAGTAATAGAATATAAAATACGACCTACATATCAGGACGTTGTCAATGTAAACATTGTCAATGAAAAAAACAGAAACAAGACATCAGGCACACATAAAGGCTCAAAGTCAGAAACCAATTTAAATAATACCAGATGCAAAGCTAGATCTTCATATGAAGAATGAAAGTGTCAATGACACTGTAGCTCAACTTGTCAAGACAAAGACATGTACATGTATAGTATGTGACACAGCAATGACAAACATCTAGGTAATGACCTGATAACAAAGGTACATATAAAGTATTGTAACGGTCTGTACATAAATACTGACCGTTGCCTGTAACAAATGTATAGGTAAAGTATTGTAAAGGTGGGTGACAGTCAGATGCTGAACTAGAAAAAATCTTTGAGTCCCAGAGTGGGTCTGACTGAACCCCAAAATATTTGTTCTCATAGCACAGTGATAACAAAGGCACCCCAAAACACACTTGTTCCTGTCCCAAGGTGAAAACAAAAGTACTCAAGAAGTTTTGTGAAGATCAGTTCATAAATACGAGCTGTATAGAACTTGTGACAAAAAACTGATTGGACCTAATTTCGGTACAAAATGGCCACTGGCAGCCATCTTGAATTTTGGACCGTACCCAGAAACACTCATTCTCATCCCAAGGAGATAACAAAGGTACCCAAGAAGTTTTGTGAAGATCGGTTCATAAATACAGCCTCTACCCTGAGCCGTATTGACATGTGTGCTTACATTGTGTAAGTTGCACTGAATAAATCAAAGTTCATCTAATTTGCATAATTTCTGCACGAAAAAAAACCCCTTACAATATGTGATGTATTCCATGTTACTAAACATTCATACAAAAATTTATTAAAATCAGAACTTTCATACAGAAGTTCTATACAAAAGACTGATTGCACTAATTTTGGTACAAAATGGCTGCTGGTGGCCATCTTGAATTTCGGACCACACCCAAAAACACTCGCTCTCATCCCACGGTGATAACAAAGGTACCCAAGAAGTTTCGTAAAGATTAGTTCATAAATATGGCCTCTAGTCTGAGCTGTATAGAAGTTGTGTACAAAAAACTGATTAGACCTAATTTCGGTACAAAATGGCCACTGGCAGCCATCTTGAATTTTAGACCGCACCCAGAAACACTTGTTCTCGTCCCAAGGTGATAACAAAGGTACCCAAGACATTTCGTGAAGATCAGTTCATAAATACAGACTCTAGTCTGAGCCGTATTGACATGTGTACTTACTGTGTGTAAGTCGCACTGAAAAAATCAAAGTTCATCTAATTTGCATAATTTCTGCAGGAGAAAAAAACCCGTATTATATGTGATGCATCCCATGGTACTAAACATTCACACAAAAAAATTATTCAAATCAGGGCTTTCATATGGAAGTTCTGTGCAAAAATCTGATTGCACCTAATTTTGTACAAAATGGCTGCCATCGGCCATCTTGAATTTCGGACCGGACCAAAAACACTTGTTCTCGTCCCACGGTGATACCAAAAGTACCCAAGAAGTTTCGTAAAGATCGGTTCATAAATACGGCCTCTAGCCCGAGCCGTATTGGCATTTGCACTTACAGTGTTGAAAGTAACCCCAAAAAACATCAAAATTAGTCTAATTTGCACAATTTACGTACGAGAAAAAAACCCGTATTATATGCGATGTATCCCATGGTACTAAACATTCATACAAAAAATTATTCAAATCAGAGCTTTCATATGGAAGTTCTGTACAAAAAACAGATTTCTGCATCGTCGGTACAAAATGGCAGCTGGCAGCCATCTTGAATTTCGGACCGCACCCAAAAACACTCGTTCTCGTCCCACGGTCATAACAAAGGTACCCAAGAAGTTTTGTAAAGATCGGTTCATAAATACGGCCTCTAGCCCGAGCCATAGCAGCTTGGCACTTACAGCTCTGAAAGTAACACTAAATAAATCAAAGTCAGTCTAATTTGCATAATTTACGCACGAGAAAAAAACCCGTATTATATGTGATGTATCCCATGGTACTAAACATTTATACAAAACTTTATTCAAATCAGAACTTTCATACAGAAGTTCTGTACAAAAAACTGATTTTTGCATCATCGGTACAAAATGGCCACTGGCAGCCATCTTGAATTTCGGACCACACCTAAAAACACTCGTTCCCGTCCCAGGGTCATAACAAAGGTACACAAGAAGTTTCATAAAGATCGGTTCATAAATACGACCTCTGGCCCGAGCCATAGCCAATTGTTGACGTACGGACAGACGGACAGATGGACAGACGGCCAGACGGATGGACGGATGGACGAACAGACGGACGACGGGCCATGACAATAGCTCAAATTTGACTTCATCAAAGTTGAGCTAAAAACGATACATCGGACAGATGATGCAAGACTAAACACTCTAACACCCCTAGGGTGAGGGCGTAACCATGGGGAAAAACAGAATAAATATTCTGTAATACACTACTGCGCAAGCGACCGTTACATGAATATCTTAGGTCTGAGGTGCGACAAAAGTATTAAACCCACCCGATATAACGTGGACAATGAATACAATAATTAAATTGGACAAGACATTTGGAGCGAAAGGGATTAACTCGAGAGAGTGTAATCTCGGCATTAATTGTGAAATAGATTAGACCAAATAAACTACTGCATGTTGATGTCACAGAATGTCAGAATGATAACCAGTCATCAATAATTTTCCGAATCATATTTATGTATGTTTGTGTCGGAATGTTGCAATTTGTCGGAATTTAAAAAAAAATTCTTTCTTATTAAGAACGTAAATATTTTATGAGTGTTGGTAAACGTCATTTCATCGAGTTGAGATTGTTGAGTTATACATGTATTTCGACCACAAAATTGTGAGAGTCGTGCAAAATACGACAATAAGTACATCCTTTTCGTTCAGGTGCCCTAGAAATTAATTACAGCTGTAATCTGTTTGACCGTGAATCACGGCGATTTTAATATCATGTCGGACAATGACTCAAGAAACATTCGCCAATATTAGTCGGCGACTTCTCTTAGATCTTCAGTGAAGATATCGTGGACCTGTAATTGTCACTTGAGCAGTAGTGTATATATGTGGATTGGTCGTACTCCACACATGGGCAGTTATGTCCATGTACATGTATGTGTTTACCAGGTCGAAAAATCATCATTAGCAAAATTTCAAATAATGAAGCACCTGGTTATACCCGGTGCTTCATTAATTAAATTTTTGATGATTATTTCTGTAATTAGTGTTTGGAATCTAATATTATTGCGACCGTGGAAATATTGCCCACGCATGGAAAGTGACCAGTCCACGCCAACTGTACTGTAGCCCAGGGCTCAGCCTATCAGCTGATTTTAGGGAGAAGTGACTTCTCCCTCCAGAGACTTTAGGGAGAAGTCAGTGGACATGAGGGAGAAGTTAGAAAAAAACAAACGTATATGACATTGTGACAAAATAAATGTACACAGAGGACAGAATTGTGGAGAAAAAAATAAATAAACGTTATACAAACATACATACATACACAAAACAAAGTCATGTAGTCATGTAATCCTCCCCCTCCCCAACAAAAAATTGTGTCGTCCATGGTTTCTGAATACCCTAACTCTTCCCCTAACAGTGATGACTAGGCCTGGGGTGACCATGCAGTTGATTTTGTATTTGCCACAATGCAGTGGGTTTGAAATTTAGCATTACCCATGGTGAGAATGTTCTTCTCTGTAATAGAAGGTATATTCTTTTAAAAAAAATATTTAAAGTATTTAAAATAAATTTCAAGTTCACATAAGAAGCTGGGCCATTCATGGTTTCTGAATGTTCTAATTGAATTGAAAAGCGTAGTTAAAAAAGTTTTCAACATCCTTCGTAAATTAAGTGTCATTAACAATTTTAGTTAATTTATTTCTAAGGTAAATAACAACGATGCAGGACGATGGATAATGGGATCGAGTAATGCCGGAGTGCTAGAAGCAATCGGGGTGAGCTTGGGTGGATGAGGATCAAGGACAGGATAGACTTGTTGAAACCTGGTTATCTTAATTATTTGTTAAATCTCCCCGACAGCCGATGGTGTAAAATAATGTTCCTGAGAATTTTCAACTCAAATATCAAGATGGGGTGGATGGTCCAAGTGAGGGAGCTAGTAGAGAACTAAGACGGGGTGAATGGTCCAAGTGAGGGAGCTAGTAGAGAACTACGACGGGGTGGATGGTCCAAGTGAGGGAGCTAGTAGAGGACTACGACGGGGTGGATGGTCCAAGTGAGGGAGCTAGTAGAGAACTACGATGGGGTGGATGGTCCAAGTGAGGGAGCTAGTAGAGAACTAAGACGGGGTGGATGGTCCAAGTGAGGGAGCTAGTAGAGAACTACGACGGGGTGGATGGTCCAAGTGAGGGAGCTAGAAGAGAACTACTCATTGGAGATCACGGACCTGGACGTTGGGGCAAAGCAGGGTAACAAAAATCGTCAGAGAAAGGGTCATAAAGGATTGTAACCGAAATTGGCGAGAGGGGTCAAATCAAAGAAGTCTTTGGGTGGCCCGCGTGGTAAAGAGAAGCCAGGTTTTGAAGAGTACCTTGATGACACCTTTGAGGGGTCACTGTTGTTCAAGATGAGGTCGTGATCCCTGGAGCTGATGGGAAAAATTGGGAAAGACAGTGAAAGGGAGTGCCAGATGTGTAATTTGGGCATGGTAGAGACCCTGGAACACTTTTTTCTAGAATGCCCAAAGTACCAGTCTAAAAACGGTAATTGGACGATTCGTTGTGATTGAAGATTCGTCATAATAACGAATCGTCCAAATTACGATCACGACGAATCATCTTTTAGGTTTTCGACGAAACGTACAAGGCATGGCTCTGTAACACTGAATTATTTTTAAATTTTTGGCCAGTTGATTTCATTGAAGTTTCAGGTACTTTCATGTGGGATCTTTACAAATAACATCAAAAAGTGTTAAAAAAAACCATGCTTATTGTTTTGAGTAGAATAAGGCATGTATGCTGATGAGTTTTTAATACCTCTTTGATGTGACATCAAAAGTGTTCATAAAAACAAGATTTGTGAATATATACCCGCAAATTTCCACCGAATGTCATAAATTTGATAAGTTATATTTTTCAGATCAGAAACAAGATATTTGGGGTGTCTTATAACAAAGTGTGCGGCAAGGGTGGGGGTGGGGGGGAATATATAGGATTTATGTATGTTTCTTGTCTCAACTAGAGGGCTGCCACATCCACGGGGCAGCTGATCCCCCCGAAAAAAGTGTGGTCATCATCCAGAAACTTAAAAGTACATTAACGGACGTACAGATGGACGGACAGACGTATAGACGGACAAAAAAAAATGCGTGACGACTATATCCTGACCCGTATTTTGATATGTTTGTGCCACATATCAAGTCTGGTTACAATCAAACTATCTTAAGGGAAGTTATCATCCGGAAACCAAAAATCATAAGATTTTCTAAGTTGAAAAGGGGCATAACTCTGGTAAAATTAATCAGGACAATCCCATTTTCGAACTTGACCCGTATTTTGATATGTTTGCACCACATATCAAGTTTGGTTACAATCAAACTATCTTAAGGGAAGTTATCATCCGGAAACCAAAAATCGTAAGATTTTCTAAGTTGAAAAGGGGCATAACTCTGGTAAAATTAATCAGGCCAAACCCATTTTCGAACTTGACCCGTATTTTGATATGTTTGCACCACATATCAAGTTTGGTTACAATCAAACTATCTTAAGGGAAGTTATCATCCGGAAACCAAAAATCATAAGATTTTCTAAGTTGAAAAGGGGCATAACTCTGGTAAAATTAATCAGGACAATCCCATTTTCGAACTTGACCCGTATTTTGATATGTTTGCACCACATATCAAGTTTGGTTACAATCAAACTATCCTGAGGGAAGTTACCATCCGGAAACCAAAAATCATAAGATTTTCTAAATTAAAAAGGGGCATAACTCTGGTAATATTAATCAGGATGAACCCGGATTCGAACTTGACCTGTATTTTTATATGTTTAAGCCACATATCAAGTTTGGTTACAATCAAACTATTTCAAGGGAAGTTATCATCCGGAAACGAAATGTAAACGGACGGACGGATGGACGTCAAAAACGTGTGACGACTATATACCCCGAAATTTTTTTTCGGGGGGATAAAAATATAATTTATGACCCCTCCTTGAGGTGTGGTAAGTTATATTTTTCAGATCTTATAGATGTGTTGAACAGAGAGAGTTTACCAGTAGACCTTCAGTGCCAGTTGGTGTCTGAAGAGAAACTCCAAAGGTATCAAAAAAAAAAACAATGAAAAACTATCAGATGGAAATTTTTAATATATGGGAGCATTACAAACAGAAAATAATAACCCCAAAGGTATTATTGCAACGCATTGCAACGCTTCACCACCCTCAACTAACAACACCAGTAGACAATGACAATGAATAATTTTTCCTTATCAAGTTCTTATTAAGTTTGTATCAAATATGGCTACTTACATGTACATGTTAAACTCCCAAGAAATTTAATAAAAAATGTCAATAAAAAATAGTCAAAAAAGCTTAAGAGTTTAACAGGATGTTGGCGGCAATTCTGGTCACTTCCTGATGGCTGTGCATGTGCGATGAGTAACTGTATGGAGGACAAGCTAGGACTTTTAATTTTCGGTTTTGCAAGCAAATTTTGGAGATTGGGGGTGGGGTGGGGGAGGGGGGGTGGGGATGGGGGTCAAAATTTGTGTTTGCCCTTGATAACTTTGAGTTAGCACCACTTAGCCTGGGCCATTGGTTTATAGTATAAAAATATTAATATATACATGTAATCTTGTTTTCACAACTATGGGGAAATCGAGTGTTTATTTTGAAATGGTGGTCGTTTAAATCACTAATAATAATTAAGCGTTTCGTAAAAAGGTAAAAATTATTTGGTATTCCTATTTTTTATAATTTCTTTTTACAACTTCAGGAAAAGTTATTCCAAATGCTTAGAAAAGGTTGTCGTTCAAATCTGTTGGCAATAATTGTGAAGCGTTTGCACATACTGTACTGTAAATACATGTATCACCCAATCTGTTTTGCAGTACAGTTGGCAAAGCCAATCAAGTCAATAATCCATTTGTCTCGTACTACCCAAATTTTTAATCACATGCCGGACACAGATGGCAGAAATACTCTCTGACAGTCGTCGGCAATTTGTGAGTGATCTTGAGACACAGATCCTCAAACCTGGGCGATTCATGTAATCATTGCTTGCAGCGTACTGTATATGGAGAGAGCACAGTTGACATATTACGTCAAACATGGAATCCATCTTCAATAAAAAACGCAGACAGTATTATCCTTACCCCAAATGCAGTCCTGTTACTGCACCATAAAATATGTGGAATGCCTAGCTTTGTTCTTAGATATCTGAAACACATCTGGCCATGAGTTGTTCTCCGTAAATATTATTTTGGGCTAACACTAAAAAGTGTACACCGAAGGCGAGCCAGAGTCGCATGTTAGAAATATTCAAAACAAAATCACTACCGAAGTTTACGGGTGTAACTCCTACCAGCTTCCATAATACCACCTAGCAAAATAAGAGACAAATCACGTGACCAGTCTTTCTGTATACACTTTTTAGTGTGTTTGAAAGTAGGGCTGTCACGATTTTTTAATTTAGGAATCGATTAATCGACGCAAATAATCGATTATAATTGATTAATCGTACATAGATGACCCCTGCCCCCACATTTCCCTCTCTTTGAAGTCGTTAAAAATGAAGTTCAAGTCAGTTGACCTTCCTCAAGTAAACAATGAAGACGATCCGCCTTTAGGTAACTTGCAACTGCCGACCGGTCTTGATTATTACACTGACGGTTCAAAAGTTCAAAATATCAAAGCTTTGAATGTAACTAAAAGACAAATGCTTCTAATGGCTTCTTGAGATTTATCGTCGACGTTCTTGACCTTTTACCTTTAGAAACAATAGTTTTTTCATCCAAAGTTTTTTTAATTGTTAAATGTCTAAAACGGGTTACAGTTTATCGATTCTTCGACAACGAAAAATACTAATCGATTTTGACGTGATCGATCAACAATCGATTAATCGAATAATTGTGACAGCCCTATTTGAAAGACATTTTTCACGATATAAGTCAAAAAAATGAAAAAAAACTGGATTTGTTTTTTACAAATTCAAAAGAAGATGGGTTATAAGACATATAGATAAAAATATCTCATCAACACCTTGACATTAAGGGGATATTTGAATAATTGATTTTTATATACAGCAGTTCCAGACTCGGCCTCGGTATACACTTTTTAGTGATAGCCATTATTTTGTTATTAGTTCTGGTACGAATACTTTAGCAGCCTTCCAGGAACCATTGGTGCCTGCTGTTATCTTATTGAGTTGATTTCATATATTTTTCGTGTTCTATACCTTTCAACCTTCATTTTGATGTTTGTTTGTTTGTTTGTTGGTGGTTAATGTCACATATTTATGCACCATGGCTAATCGTGACACAGCATGGAGATGAAGTCAAGTTTAGTCAATCGTTGATCAACATGTTGCCCATTTTAGAGGACTTTCACCCCAAGCATTGGTGACTGGGTCCTATTTTACTTGTAAAGCGGAACTGGTTGACCACAGTAAACAAGTGCTGCTTACTTCCCGGGGTTCCCACGGGGATCATTTTGATGTATAATATTTTTAGCAATTCGAATTTAGGGAAAAAATATGAGTGGTGGGAAATACATGTAAACAAATTTCCCTTACTTATTTAACTGTTTCTGAACGGCATTGGATAATTTCTTATCACCTCCGAGAATAGATAGGGATATATTGGATGGATTTGAGAAAGAATATGTTTTCATTTGAATTTAAGGGGGACGTCCAACCTAATTTTGGTAAAATTTCATGTAATTTTCTAAAGTCTAAAAAGGACCCAAAATGACCCCAATAAATTATATACCACAACGCTTGGAATGAAACATAGAACATGTGGAAACTGGAATTTGCCATGGAACTGCTGCCATATGTAAATAGCACCACCTGAAAGTCTGCTGTGGCATAAGTAAGAGAACACAATTTTTACAATAAAATACCTCAAAATAAAATAACAGCTGTATTCTATAAACATTGAAGTACATACACGAAGAAATCTTTTCCTAATTCTTGAAAATAATAAAGATTGAGACCAAATGTTATAAGTGGAGTGCTCACTGACTGAATGCAGACATTTTCTTTCATGTTTTGATTTGGGGGAGTTCAACAAAGGTCAACTTGAAGGAGTTCACTAGAAGAAATATGGAAGGACAAAAGAGTGTCTCTCAATATAAAGATGTGTGTATCACTGTGGTGGTTTGGAAAGAAACTATGATATTCTCCTATGTAGAATGCACTGCAAAGTCATACATTGTACATGTAGTTGAATAAATATATTTACAAACCCCTAGCACTGTAACCCCTTTTATTCCATGCATCAATTTGATAGTGATTAAATTGTTAAATTTGTCTGGTTTATCAGTAAGTATCATACAGTACATGGAGAGTGTATTACCACTAAATCACCTGCAGAGTGGAGACTCCACCCAAGTAATAATTACGATTTGTTGAAACGCATAACAATCACAAGCAAAATTTCAGACAGTGGACCTCCGGATTAAACCCGGAGGTCCATTGGCTGAAACAAAACTCGTGTTTTTTGCCCATACATGTATGTACAGAATTTGAAAGTGATACTTCAGGTGATAACTCCACTCCACAGTTAATTTTGTTACAATCCACTCTCCATGTACTGTAGCCTGGTTTACTCTTGAACACCAATACACTCATGATATCTGTTGGAGAAGAAATAAGGGTAACTGTAACCTGTCACTGCAATAAACCATCTAATGTACTTAAAAGTACATTGTTCTTCAAAACACATCAAATCAACCTTACATAACCATTATGGCATGTACTTTTCCAAAGGAGACTTATTGGCTTATTGAGATCAGAAGGGCACATTCAGAGGGTCTCACATATTTTTTTCAAGAATGCAGTACACAAAGCAATCCCCAAAAGGTGACAAGTGAGCTCCATTTGACAAACAATTTTCCTGGGGAGGGGGGGGGGGGGGGAAGGGAGGTCTCTTCCTTGTATGACTCTACCTACCATAACAGAAATTGGGGGCTTGTTGCCGAGATTGAATATTTGATAATAAGAAAGCTTTATTTGCATATTACAATTATTATTTTGGCTCACTTTCAAAACATTTAAACTTTCTTAGAAAATTTCAGTATTATTATTTATATAATCTGAGAACCATCAAACCTTTTCATCATGGTATTTATTGTGACAGAATTTATTTTGGAATTTGAAAGCTCTCCTAGTTTGGCCCTTTTAGCATCTCTTAAGAAGGAGGATTTATTCCAACTTGCTCATTATCTAAAATTACCTGCCACCCCTGGTCTGAACAAACATAAACTTAAACAGCTCATTGTTAATCATTATATGGAAGAAGGTCTTTTGCCACAGTCTGGGGCACCTGTCTCTGAACCACAACCTACTGATGCCCTTGAACTCAAAAAGTTAGAATTGGAACTGAAGAGATTAGAAATGCAACAAGAAATGAAAAGGCCGGAAAATGAAATGAAATTAAAAGAATTAGAAGCTCAAAAAGAAAGGGAACAGATTCAGGCTCAAAAAGAAAGGGAACATACTCTGGCTCAAGAAGAAAAAGAGGAAAGGGAATTAAAATTAAGGGAAATAGAAGCTCAAAAAGAAATGCACTTAAAAGAATTAGAAATTCAAAAGGAAATAAAAATAAAAGAATTAGAATCACAGCGTCAAGGCTCAAATGTAATTTCACCAAGTAGATTTGATGCAACTAAACATGTTAGGCTAGTTCCCCCCTTTCAAGAAAAAGAAGTTGATAAATATTTTTCACATTTTGAAAAAGTGGCAACAGGTTTAGAATGGCCAAGGGATGTCTGGACTTTGCAATTGCAAAGTGTTTTGAAGGGGAAGGCCCAAGAAATCTATTCCGCTCTATCTTCTGAGCAAAGCAATAATTATGACACTGTTAAAGAGGCTATACTTAAGGCATATGAACTTGTTCCAGAGGCCTATAGGCAGAAATTCAGAAATTATTACAAAAGTGAAAATCAAACTCATGTGGAATTTGCCAGAGAGAAGCAAAATTTTTTTGACAGGTGGTGCCATTCAAAAGAAATAGGAAAAGATTTTACAAAATTAAAGGAAATGATACTAATTGAAGAGTTTAAAGGAAAGATACATTCAGATATAAAGGCCCACCTGGATGAACAAAAAGTTGACACATTAAATAGAGCAGCAGTACCAGCAGATGACTATGCCTTAACTCATAAAATGAGTCGCAACGCCATAAATGTTTAGCCCCACAAGAATTCTTTCGAAAGTGGACCTAGACCAACTTCAGAAAAAACTCATCATTCCAATCCTCCAAACTTTTCACCGCCCAAATTTAATAAGAAACTTGGTGAAAACAAAACCTCTAATGCCAGTCCTACACCATTATGACCCAACAGTTCAACTAAAGCTTGCAATTATTGTAAGAAACCAGGGCATTTATTATCTGATTGCTGGCTGTTAAAAAGGAAAAAGTGAGGCCTCTACTTCACAGAATGCACTAGCATGTGCTCCATGCCCTGAAAATTATGTAATAAAGCAAGATGCTTTAGAAAATTATAAGCCATTTATTTCTGAAGGCTTTGTTTCCCTTGAGGGGGATAAGCACTGTTCCTTACCAATAAAAATACTGAGAGACACAGGGGCTACTCAGTCATTAATGTTACAAGGCATTTTGCAAGTGCTACAGGGGCACAAGTTCTAGTATCAGGTATTGAGTCAAGCTCTTTAAATGTCCCACTTCATAAAATAAATTTAAGAAGTAGTTTAGTAAATGGGACTGTGACAGTAGGAATCAGACCGACTCTCCCTGTAAAAGGTATTTCTTTATTGTTGGGAAATATGAATTTTATAGTAAATTTCCTTTCTTATTATATCTACCGCAATTGTTTACTACAGGCTTGCACTACAGAGGAAGAACCTAACACGGATAAAATACAATGTACTCTCTATTTAATCTTTCCCATGAGATTTGGGAAAGAAAAGTGGTGTAAAAACACCACGAAAAAATAAGGCAAAACTGGGTCGAGCGCCATCGGTGCACACCCAGTATGGGACACTCTTCCATAGTACAAATCCACGACTTCCATAAAATAATGCGCAGTGCGTCAATTCATCATTCTTTTGATTCCAACAACACAGGAGTTATGTGATCAGCAGGGAGGAAGAATTCTTACCCGAATAAGAAGACAGGAGGGCCTCCATGTAAACAATTGCGGTAGGTATACAAGTAATAAGAACGGAAATTTACTATAAAATTTATATTTCTTATCAACCTACCTTGCAATTGTTTACTGCAGGCTGAATAGACAATAGGATGGAGGGAATCACATAACCAACCCACACATAACTCATCAGCACTGTAACCATGGATAGAGGAAGAGATCCCTAGGCCTATCAAACCATAGCATCACAAACATTAGTAAAAGACAACAAAAGATGGGGCGTATGGTGAAGTGCAACACACAGACAGAAAGGGCAGTAACAGCACAGGGCTGGAACTGACCCTGAACAAAGCTGAATGGCTGGGATAAACAACTGCCTGAGCCGAAGAAAGAGGGCCCCAAGGACAAAGGTCCTCTGTCGGCTCCTGCAACTGTCACAGATAAAAGGAGAATGTAGCATTTCTCCAGTAGATAGCCAGTATAACATCCGTCATCCGACAACATGACAGAGTTATTAAAAGAGGAAGACAATGCACGCACCTTGTGGCAGAAAAAATAATTGGTAATACAATCACCAGTAGCTAGACGAGCGGAAGCTGCATGAATAGCAAGACGAGAAATGGATGCAGGAGAGATCTGGCATGTGAGAAAACGCATACCCACCCAGGATAAAGGCATGAACGCCCCCCACCCCCAAGCAGAGCAGCGTCCAAGAAAGTGACCATCTTGGAGTAAACTGCAAAGTGCTAGGCTTTTTCAAGAAAAAGAGCTGAACAAGCTTGGTGAGGCAAGAATGAGTGTCGAAACAATGCGGTACCACATATGAAAACGGTCTCCAAAGCATGAAGTTGTACCCATTGCTGGAGACCCCCAGAAACAAACATATACCAGAAACTCCGCAAGCGGTGTGATTGAAGGAGTGACAGAAGCAACAGAGTGATCGCACACCATCGAGAGGCTAAACCAGTGGAGTGAGTGCCTCCTTGAAGAAGAAAAGCAACTACACTGCGTGTATCGAAAAACCACTACGGAGGAGACAGGACCGGATAAAAGACACATGCGAAGGCGCAATGAAGTCGGGTCAATGTGAAACCTCCTCGGGTGACTTTGGCAAAGAAAGTTGCGAGGTAGAGGGAGACATGCCGGAACCGCCGCGAACAGAGAGCGGAGCTGATCGATCCACACCCACCGAGGCGACGGGTGTGATCGAAAGGATTCAACGACTGCAGGTTCATATCTGGGTGAGAACCTGAGGCGGAATCGGAACCGGTAGGAAGGCATAGCTGACAAGACCGTCCCAAAGGAGGACCAGAGCATCCACGGCGAAAGCCAGAGCATCTGGACACAGGGACACGAAAGTGTCCACCTGATGGTTCCAACGAGTCGCAGAGATCAAGGCCACCCGGTGGAAATGACCGAGTCGTTCAGACGACCGGGAATGTGATGAAACAACCACCCCGGCGTGGACATCCTGAGCGAGCAATAGAGGATCCCGAGCCAAATCGTACACTGGAATTGAGTGCGTGTCGCCCTGGTTCCGAATGAAAGCAACCACCGTAGAATTGTCGGACAACAGAAGGACCTGGCGATTCAACAGGTGAGGGACCCACTGTCTGAAACTCAGAAGAAGAGCAAGAAGCTCCTTCTGGTTGACGTGCAGAGCTGCCTGATCCTGGTCCCACATCCCGTCAAGGGAAAGACCTAGAGGATCCAACATCGCACCCCATCCGAGATCGCTGGCATCTGCAGTCAGAACACGATCAGACATGGGTAAGTCCAATGGAACACCCTGCGTAACCCACTGGACATCTGCCCAGGGGAGAAGGTGAGGATAAAGAGATTCTGGAAACTGAAGCACCAGATCCAGAGAATCTACATTCGGCCTCCAACGACTGAGCAGAAAGTGTTAGAGAGGTCTGACACGCAGCCGACCTAGAGGAATGAGATCCGTCACCGAACCACAGAGACCGATCAGCCGGAGAATACTCCGTGTCACCGCAGATATGGACTGGGACAGAGTCAGAGCAAAAGCTGAGAGAATCACGGCCTTGGCCTGGGGAATCACCACCAAATTGAATTGGGTGCGAAAAGCCAACCCCAGATGACAAAACGACGGAGAAGGGACCAGGTCCGACTTCTCCTCGTTGACTCTGAATCCTAGAGACATGAGCAGGCTCAACAGATTGGCGACATCCGACTCCAGTAACTTCAGTAAGGCAGCATTGGAATCCCCCTGGAGGATGTCGTCCAGATATGCCGAAGTAGTCACCCTGGACTGTGTGCGATGGAAAGCTATCACATGCGACATCAGTCTGGTGAAGGCCCAAGGAACCAGGTTGGGGCTGAAAGGCATGGCCTTGAACTGGTAAACTCGCCCCACAAAAACGAACCTGAGATACTTCTGTAACGCCCAATGAATCGGAACGTGAAAGTAAGCGTCTCGCAGGTCGAAGCTGGAAGCGAAATCTCCCTGGTGAATTGAACGGAGGACCGACCTGAAAGTCTCCATGCTGAACTTGGGAGCAATGATAGACTGGTTCAGGAAACTCAGATCGATAACCGGTTGGAGTCGGCCGTCCTTCTTCGGCACCAAGAACAGGCGGGAGTAGAAACCCACTGACCTAATGTTCTTGATGACCTCAATCGCCCCCCGCTGTCAGGAGATCAATGTTTATCTCTGTGGACAAAAGTTCCCGATGTAAAATGTGTGAAGGAACTGCGGTTGGAAGAGGCACCCTGGACAGAGTGGGGTGCCTTTGGAAGGATATTCGCAGCCCGGACCAAACAACATCTAACACCCAAGGGTCGGATGTGATGGTTGCCCAACGGTCTGCGAACTCTGCTATCCTTCCTCCAACCTGGGACGAGTCGAGGTGAGGACCTTCATTTCGAACCCCGACGAGGCTTGCCAGAGGAGAAAACACCTCCTCTACTGAATGAAGGATCCTGGGACTTCCCTCAAGGCTGCCGATGCTTACCCTTACCCATTGAGTAAGAAGTAGAAGTGGTGGCAGAAGGATCAGCCCCTTTGCTTTGCAGAGGAAGCAGAGGGTACTTGTTAGGCTTGGAACGGCTTGGAACGGCCCGTGCCTACCCTAGAAGGCTGATCAAGCTGAAGAAAACAGCAGCTGATCTTAAGAATGACATAGGACGTCATCCCGGACGGTCAACACAGAACCATGGAAAAGTTGCAGACCTGCCAAAGAAGCAGATCGAAGAGTAGCGCACTGCTCCTCAGGAAGGGATCGGCCTGTGTCCAGCACAGAGTCCCTTCAAACTAATTCCAGATTAGCCGTGTTACAGGCATGCGTGTGAGTAAGATGCAAGAGTGCCTTGGACAGCGCACGCAAAGGAGCCTGTACCTCGTCAAACTTATCTGGGGGCAGATAAGCAGCTACAGCTGAGACGACGTGATCGGAGAGAGAAAGCATACCAAGCATCTCTCTCGATAAGCCCAATGTGGACTCCAGGTCATCGGAATGACGGCAGACTTGGACTTGGAAAGCCCGAGGGAATTGGAGTCCTGATCCATAACCGTCAAAGTCTGGTAGACCGACGGATTGGCGGAATCGTAGGAACGATAACGCGCCGGAGGCAAAAAAGGTGTCAACCCTGGTGAGGAACGGAGCCTTCATAGCCTTGGAACTTATCTGGCACGGTCGAAGATGCCCAGAAGCGGGTTGCTCCATAGGCTGTTGGCGTGCGACCAATGATCGCGGCCTGGCTGACACTGTCGACTGGTTAGATGGTTTGAGATCCGGAAGGAACCCAAACACGAAATCAAGAGCTGCCCCCAAGTCCGAAGACTGCTGGCTCTCGATATCAAGCATGTCTGACTCTTCCCCTGAGTCGGAAGACACATAGCCCATCGTGGGCAAACCAGCCGATGCCTCCCATGGTGTCGGAACACCAGGGGGATCAGAAAGCAGCCTGTTTCCAATCCCGGGAGGCGACGCCATAGGGGGCGCCTGGAAACCACTCGCTGCCTCGCTGGAAGCAACATGAAGGCTCTTTGACAGGACCTGAGTGAGTAAGGAGAGGGCCTCCCTAATCTCACTGCCCGTACTGGCCAGTTCGACAGGGGAATGAACCAGCAAAGTGGCTTCACCTCTGACCCTCTTAACCAGCAAAGGGTCACGATCCTCCAAAACACCCAACGTGGGACGACAGGCGGCAGCCGAAACGTCTGAAGGTAGGCGTGTATAGGGGTGTGACACACCCCGAGGATCAACATGGCGGGAACTCACGAGGGTCACCGCGGACCTCTGCAGGGCAGAAGGTCCAGGCTGCACAAAGACGTTGGTCCCCCAAAACTGGTCGTGTGGCCAGAATGAGTGGACGAAACGCCACAGAGTTCATAGTGTCCCACTAAGAACATCCGGATCCATTGACAACTGTGGTGCTCGACGGCACAGAGACCACAGTAGAGGGTCCGGCCGGCAGCCACTTCCAACTTCGCCGAGTTGAAGTCAGAGAAGGCTGAGGCCGATACCCTCATGTCTACACAACCAGACACCGCAGCAGACCACTGCAGGTATAAAACTACTGTGCTCAATGGCTGAGAGGACACAGTAAGAGGTTCAGTCGGCAGCCCCATCCGACTTCGCCAAGTGGAAGTCGGGGAAGGCTGAGGCCGATATCCCACAACCACACTACAGACATCCCTGCAGACCCTGGCAGGGATAAGCCGAGGCCGGCTAAAAACGGTGCCCAATGACGTTGTAGACAGAACAGCAGTAGCAGCAGATATGACGGGAGCTGTTGGAACTGGTGGAAAAGCAGAGAAAGCCACCAAGCTCGGCCTCCAAAGGAGGAGTCACAACCCTAGCGACAGCCTCAGATGTCGACTGGAGAGGGCGCAGAGTCCCGGAACCAGGCATCTCTTCACCAGAAATCCAACAGCTCCCGTAGTATCCACCACGGTAAAAAAATGCACATTCCCCATGGAAGGGGAATAACTCTCACCAGACATGGTCGAATCGGGATTCGGGAAGCCCCGAAACAACTGCGTTCCCCACCCCCCGCTGGTGCGGGAGGAGCTGCACATCCCTCACGGAGGGGGAGCAATTCTCACTCTACATGGTCGAATCGAGCGACTCCAAAAAGATAGCATTCCCCACCCCCCGTGGGAGCGGAAGGAGCTACACATCCCCCATGGAGGGGGTAAACTCACACCAGACGTGGTCGAGTCGGGAGGCTCCCGAAACGACAGCGTTCCGCACCACCCGCGGGTGCGGAAGAAACGGCCACGAGAACGCACCAAGGCGAGGGCAAAAGGAATTGCCCTAAAGGAACCGAACTGGAAATAACAGAGGTGAGAGCAGTAGAAGAAAAAGGTGAACTCAACAGAAACAGAAAGTAGAAGAACACCCTCAACTACGGGAGAAGGTGGCAGAAAAAAAACGGTGGGTACATGACAGAACCCAGACAGTCGACAGGGACCGAAAAAACAGAAATTCAGCCCTCAACAGAGTGAAGAAATCCTGTCCAGACAGTCCCAGATACAGTTAAAACTAGAAGTCCTGTCACAAATAGTGCGCTTATCTAGGCTTAATTGCGGATTATTGCGCGTTGGAATTGCGCGCAATTGCCATATCAAATTACATCCAAAACACGGCAGGCTCTCGTGGTTACTCATAGCAAACACATGCAATGTTTCTGCCAATGGACCTCCAGGTTACCCGGAGGTCCATTGGCTGAAACATTGCTTGTGCACAGGCCATATGTACAGAATTTGATAGCTTTACTTGGGCCATAACGCGTACATTAACGCGCATATCAACGTGCTATTTGTGCGCATTCCATGACAGGACTTCTAGTTTTAACTGTAGACACCTAACTCCAAAAATTAATTCATCAACCGAAAAATTAATTGTCGAATCGCGTGATGTCGAAAACAAAACATTCGCGAAAACGGAATAGTAAATAATAAACAATGAGAATGTGGTTGAAAATATAAACGAGAATATATAAAACACAGTCCTGTTATTATACGATCTTCAGATCCATAAATCCAGTCACAGGAAAACCATTATCAACGAGTTAAAATATCACTGTTACTGCAGCAAAGATGGCACACACATCCACCATGTGTGAGGATAATCAAAAGAATGACGAATTGATGCATTGCGCACTGTTTTATGGAAGTCGTGGATTTGTACTATGGAAGAGCGTCCCATACTGGGTGTGCGCCGATGGCGCTCGACCCAGTTTTGCCTTATTTTTTCGTGGTGTTTTTACACGACTTTTCTTTCCCAAATCTTGGGAAAGATTAAAATAGAGAGTATTTTATCCGAGTTAGGTTCTTCCACTGTAGTGCAAGCCTGTAGTAAACAATTGAGGTAGGTTGATAAGAAATAACAGAGGTGAGAGCAGTAGAAGAAAAAGGTGAACTCAACAGAAACAGAAAGTAGAAGAACACCCTCAACTACGAGAGAAGGTGGCAGAAAAAAAAACAGTGGGTACACGACAGAACCCAGACGGTCGACAGGGATCGAAAACACAGAAATTCAGCCCTCAACAGAGTGAAAAAATCCGGTCCAGACAGTCCCTGATTGACACCTAACTCCAATAAATTTATCAACCGAAAAATTCATTGTCGAATCGCATTGACACGATGTCAAAAATAAAACATTCGCGAAAACAGAATAGTAAATAATATACAATGAGAATGTGGTTGAAAATATTATTGAGAATATATAAAACACAGTCCTGTTATTATAGGATCTTCAGATACATAATTCCAGTCACAGGAAAACCATTATCGACAAGTTGAATTATCACTGTTACTGAGCAAAATGGCACACATCCACCACGTGTGCGGATAATCAAAAGAATGATGAATTGACGCACTGTGCATTGTTTTACGGAAGTCGTGGATTTGTACTATGGAAGAGCGTCCCATACTGGGTGTGCGCCGATGGCACTCGACTTAGTTTTGACTTATTTTTTCATGGTGTTTTCACACCACTTTTCTTTCCCAAATCTCTTGGGAAAGATTAAATAGAGAGTATTTTATCCGAGTTAGGTTCTTTCACTGTTGTGCAAGCCTGTAGTAAACAGTTGCAAGGTAGGTTGATAGGAAATGACTTACATGTAGCTGGTGACAAAGTCACTGTAGAGCCTCAAGTGGTGGATAAGCCAAGCACAGATGAAAGTATTATTGATTTGAAGGAATGTTTTCCTTTTGCTTTTCCAGCATGTGCTGTGACTCGGTCCATGACAAAGAAAGCTGAGGTTGATTAACAACCTCAATTGTGTTGATTTGAACAGCAAAGCTTAGGATAAGAACAGTCACAGAATTACGGATTCTAAAGACATTGATTTGTCTCAGACATTTCTGGGTCAGTGTGATGACTCCTCCAGACAGAAATTGTAAAGGGGCCACTACACCTGAGAGTGATAGGAGGACCTCCTTGAATGTCATTTCCCGGTCTTCTTTAATTCCGGAACAGGAAAGTGATCCTGACCTTGCCGAGCCACATGAAAGGGCTCCAACTGAGGCAGAAGTCCAAAACTCCCGTCTGTTATTTAAAAAAATCTGATGTACTCATGAGGAAATGGCGACCACCAGAAGTACCCCCCGATAGAGATTGGGATGTTATTTATCAAATAGTTGTCCCCACTAAATACCGGAATGAAATAATAAGCCTGGCTCATGAAAATCCAACGGCTGGACATTTGGGAGTTAGGGAAACCTACTCTTGTATTCAGCGATGTTTTTTCTGGCCCAAGCTTCAACATGATGTTGTTGAATTTTGTAAAACCTGCCACACCTGTCAAATTGTGTATATCGATGATGTTATTATATACACAGATACAAATTGGGCTGATCATCTAAAGCATATTCAAGAATTTTTTGACAAAGTGACCCAAGCCAACCTAACTATTAACTTGGTAAAATCAGAATTTGGCAAAGCAACTGTAAATTATTTAGGTCATGTTGTGGGTCAAGGGCAGGTGAGACCAACTGCAGCAAAAGTTGATGCCATTGTAAATTTTCCAGTACTCAGCTCTAAAAAAGAGCTGATGAGATTCTTAGGCATGGCTGGATATTATGGAAAATTTTGTTTAAATTTCTCAGATGTTGTCTCCCCTTTGACCAGTTTATCGAGCAAAAGGGTTAAGTTTGTTTGGACTGAGGAATGTCAGAAATCCTTTAACAGAATAAAAACTTCATTAAATAATTCCCCTGTCATGGCCAGTCCCAATTATGAAAAGCCCTTCAAATTATTTACAGATGCAAGTGACAATGGAGCAGGGGGGTATATTGCGCAGGAAGATTCCCAAGGTATTGATCACCCTGTGTGTTATTTCTCCCGAAAATTTCTCAAACATCAAAAGAATGACCCTACAGTAGAAAAAGAAACTTGGGCTCTAATTTTGCCATTAACCCATTTTGATGTGTGTCTAGGAACTGCCCAGTGCCCAATTACAGTTTACACCGATCATAACCCCTTAACTTTTATCAATAAAATGAAAACAAGAATCAAAGATTATTGCGGTGGAGTTTAGCCCTTCAAGAATATAATTAAGAGATTAGGCATATTTCGGGAAGAAATAATGTTGTAGCTGATGCGCTTTCCAGAATAACCTAATTTAAAACTAGAGGTACTGTGAGCAAGCTCACAAAGTGATACCCCCCCCCCCCCCCACGCCTGAAATATATAAGTCAGAAAATCTCCCCTTGGAAATGTCAGAACGGAATTATATTGCTTCATGCACATCTTCATATGGAGTTCTTCCATTGTGTAAAGTTTCATGAAAATTCTTCAAACGGTTTAGGAGGAGTTACGCTTACAAGGATGGACCGGTATACATGTAAGTTTGATTATCTCCCCATGGAAATGTCCGAACAGAATTATATTGCTTCATGCACATCTTCATATGGAGTTCTTCCATTGTGTCAAGTTTCATGAAAATTCTTCAAACGGTTTAGGAGGAGTTGCGCTTACAAGGATGGACAGACGGTATAAGTTAGATTATCTCCCCTTGGAAATGTCAGAACGGAATTATATTGCTTCATGCACATCTTCATATGGAGTTCTTCCATTGTGTGAAGTTTCATGAAAATTCTTCAAACGGTTTAGGAGGAGTTGCGCTTATAATGATGGACAGACAGACAGACAGACGGACAGGGTGATTCCTATATATCCAGCCAAACTTTGTTTGCGGGGGGTATAATGATCTGATCGGTCCCCATTCACTTTAAGTGAATACATATGTTTATTAAAAATTTTTGTGAAGATTATCATGTGTATATTGTAAACCAGTCAGAGTCCGCTCAAGTTATATAAAAAGTTTTCAGAACCTTTACATGTAGACTTTTTCGTTTTATGTGTGTTATATAGCCCCCATATTATATTGAGATTGATCTATTTTTTGGCATTTTCTGACTGACTCATTTACACTGAGTGACCTTTGTTTACATCTTTGTTACACTAATATATTGTACATATACACTTAAAACTATAAGTCCTGTCATGAACTGTGCGCTTATCTAGGCTTAATTGCGCATAGGAATTGCGCGCAATTGTCATATCGAATACCATCCAAAGCATGGCAGGTTCTCCTTGTTACCCATAGTAAACACAAGCAATGTTCCTGCCAATGGACCTTCGGGTTACCTGGAGGTCCATTGGCTGAAACTCTGCTTGTGCCCAGGCAGTATGTGCAGAATTTGATAGCCTTACATGTACCATGGTCATAACGCGTAGATTAACGTGCATATCAACATGCTATTTGTGCGCCTTTCAGGACAGGACTTCTAGTTTTAACTGTAGCTGTTGATTGTTAAAGTAGGTCAAGGACCTTGTTTACTTGAATTATGACAGAATCACTTACATGTAGAAACTGATAGAACTTTGTAGGCATTTCATCTTCTAGGACATTCTATCTGGTTACTATATAAAGGTTTGTCAACAGAATTCAAAAACTCATTTTTAGAAAGCCATTTCAGAAAGACTCACTTCAGTTGTTTCCATTGGAGATTATTATTGTTTCAGAACAGTACATTTATTATAGAAGCAGTGCTTCTTTGTGAATTTGGAAGATTGATTCCAAAAGAGAATTTTGAAGAGAATCTATTCGTTTTGGAAAAGAGAATTTATACTTTCTGTGAAACAAAATAATATTATTTTGTGAAAAGCCAGGATTCTACTGGATTATTTGGAAATTACCTGTGGCACCAATACTTCTTGGATTTTTACTCCATTTGAATTTTGCAGAGCATTTTATTATATTTTATTGGAGACTGCTGAAATTTCTAAGTGAAAATTTTATTACAAATCTACAGGATACTGTTTCTGAAGACACATTCTTGGATTTAATACCACCAGCTGGAAAATTTCTTCACAAGATTCTTCACCACTGGATTACTGGATTCTGTCAAACTGTACTTTGGACTAATTCAATAATTTATAAGTACCACTGTTTTTATTTTCTGCAAACCAATTAGTGTAAAAGATCTTTGTATCGGTTTTTTTTCATATTAATTTTTTTAAATCAAATTTCAGAATAGTTAAATTCATAGTTATTGTTGCTGATTCTCAGATTCTTTCTCTTACCAATATCAATAATATTTCCACACCGTAACATGCTTGATAAATAATAGGAACAAAATATTCACTAAAAATATTCTGTAGCAATAAATTTGAGGGTGTCAGCAGGGCCAGGCACTTTCCAACAAATTGTAACAAATCAACTAGTTATAAACAAAATTTCCTAACTCGAAAGAGTGAAAAAAGTACCATAACTCTGGAAAAAATGTGTGGAAGAAACACAACATGCTGCAGCAGGTACACAGGCATCGTTTCCCCATGATGCTCGTTCACAACACCAAATATCCTTCAAATTGTAGCAGCAGTGGTTGAGATACAAGGGAAAATGTTTGTATGGGTTAGAAGACAGAGGCCTCCACGGCACTAGTTATGCCTTCAACTTTCTAATTCCAAGTCCGGGGCATAATAATCACAACACACCCACCTTATCAATTCATAATTTCAGTAAAATAAACAGAATTATCAATTTTAATTAATTGATAGATGATGGGAAATATTTGGCTTCTTTCACCTTCTCGTACTATTATCACCACAAATGATATCAGTTTGATGCGGACAAACGAAACTGAATGCATGTGGTCTGGTTAAAAAGTAATTCGGCATGGATAATGAAGAAATTGCAAATATTTCGTGTATTTCATTTCTTTAAATGCCAATTGCGGCTAATTTTGACCGTGGATTCGATAATTCTTTTGGGTTTACCACACGGTCACGCTGACAGCGGTTATGTTTATTAAGATATGTAAATTGGGAGATAGTTTCTGGTGAAGGAGATTTGTCACATTTGTCAGTGTAAAATGATGACAAGACACTGATCAGCGTTTCGTGTTAGTATAGTTGGATGCAAGAAAAACCTTATCTAAAAGCGTGAATGCATCATTTTCAACATATCTTCAATCGGCCGTTTGCAGACATCAAACAACCGCGACAAATTCCATGGTTACTAGGAAATAAATAACTTCACAACATCGGGGGAAATCAACACGCTCAAAATAGTTCCAGGTTATTTGGAATATACTTCGAGAAAAAGTGATTTATGAAGCATTTTGCTTACTTTGTCATGAATATTGCCTTATTTTATGTGTAGCATCCCAATTTTATAGACTCCGTTATTTTTTTACAAGTGGTTCATGTTGTCTTTTTGGAGCGCAATAATTCAGATTTTTTGTCAACAAAAAAGTTCAGATGGCCAGTAAACACAGGAGGGAATTTCGAACCATATTTTGCAGTTATGACATTAACAGCTGAAGTATTTGCTGTAACCTGTTTGAAAATCCACTCATACACTACTGTGCAAGCGACCATTACAGGAATATCTCAGGTCCACGATACATGTATGTTCACTCAAGATCTAAGAGAAGTCGCCGACTAATATTGGCGACTGTTCCTCGAGTCAATGTCCGATACGATATTAAAATCGTCATGATTCACGGTCACAGATTACAGCTGTAATTAATTTCTAGGGCACCTGAATGAAAAGGATGTACTTATTCTTGTATTTTGCATAACTCTCACAATTGTCTGGTCAAAATACATGTATACATGTAACTCAACAATCTCAACTCGAAGAAATGACGGCCTTACCATTGCCAACATTTATAAAATATTTACATTTTTAATCAGTTAGAATTTTTTTTTTAAATTCCGACAAATTGCAACATTCCGACACAAACGTACATAAATTTGATTCAGAAAATTATTGATGACTGGTTATCATTCTGACACTCTGTGACATCAACATGCAGTACATGTAGTTTATTTGGTCTAATCTATTTCACAATTACATTCATGATTGTAATGCCGAGATTACACTCTCTGGAGTTAATCCGTTTCACTCCAAATGTCTTGTCCAGTTTAATTATTGCATTCATTATCTGTGTAATATCGGGTGGGTTTAATACTTTTGTCTCACCTCAGACCTAGGATATTCATGTAATGGTCGCTTGCGCAGTAGTGTACGTTGTCTCGAGCAAAAAAAGGACGCCATCACGTCCTTTCATTCTGACGATGGCCCAAAATGAGTATTTCTGCAAGAACCACATTGTAATCACATGACCGGAATAAACATCAGTGAAACATGGCCACATCCGGAATATCCAAAATTTGTGTTGGTTGTATTGCATTCCAACATCAAAACACACTAGTTCAGCGATCTGAACGTAGTGGCTACCCCTCTACGTTCAGATTCTTCCCATTCAATCCTATAGAAAAAGTTCCCATCAAGTTTTTATGGGAACTCAAAACTCGAAATTTGGAATATATATCAAGCTTTCGCCCTTATGACCTATGACCTCGTACTCGTGAGGTGGCGACGGAGATTTCAAAATCGGCCATGTTTTTGTTTAAATATAAAACAGTAAAAATGATAACCCGGTAATGGCGCCAAAACGAATAGATCTTTTCATCGATGCGGAATAGGAAATTTGATCTCATTCGCGTAGAGGAGGTCATCAAACTCTGTCGCATTTGCACTGAGCAGATTATCAAACCCATTCTGCGCAATTGCGATCGAATTTCCTATTCCACATCGATGAAAAGGTCTATTCGTTTCGGCGCCATTACCGGGTTATCGTTTTTACTGTTTTATATTTAAACAAAAACATGCCCGATTTTGAAATCTCCGTCGCTGCCTCACGAGTAGACAAATGACGACAATTAAAGGATAAAACCTAGTTTGGATTAATAAACTCTGCCCAAATGTAAGGAAATACGTGTACTATCGACTGCAGCCGGTTATAAGGGTGAAAGCTTGATATATATTCCTAATTTCGAGTTTTGAGTTCCCATAAAAACTTGATGGGAACTTTTTCTATAGGATTGAATGGGAAGAATCTGAACGTAGAGGGGTAGCCACTACGTTCAGATCACTGAACTACAAAACACACTAGAGTGTGCGTCATAAAAACGCTTTCTCCGAGTCTGTAGTATGTTATGATTATATTGAAGACAAGGCTTTCGAATTACCGATCATTTTGTGGTTTTACCAGTTCGTTACTTATGCCATTGCCAAATTAATGTTCATCAAAATCATAAAATTCACTTTTTTTCCTGAAAAAAATTATACATGTATGTTGTACCTTTTCTATGTACTTTACTCATTATTTTGCCTTTCCTTACTTCTCTCATCTGTTTCTGAGGCACTGGGAAAAATGTCAACAAATTGACCAAAGTTACGTTGGACGGCCACTTAACTTTCTCCACCGGTATCTGAGTTTGGACACTTTGATTTGGGTAATTGTATGTTTTGTTTGAAATTGATCCGAGGATCACTGTGTTTTTCTGTATTTTTTTAATTGTTTTTGTCTGCCTACCTGTGTATGACTCGCACGACAGACTTCTTTCGATTCTCTCTTTGATCTAATTTACGTTGTAATGCTTTTTTTCGATCTCTCTTTTTCAATTTGTCTTTTTGTTTCTGAAAACTGTGCTAGTTCGCGTTCCATTCCCCCGAATCTTTTCCTTCGAAGTAGTAGATTTGGTATTCCAGTCAACGACCCCAAATCAACAATCTCAGTCATTCGACCTCAAGTCAATTCGGCCCCAATATACTGAGTCATTTCGGCATCATTGGATATTTTTTTTAAATATTTTTAATTTTAACATTTTTTAGTTAATTGTTTTTTACCATTTATATCTCAAATAGATATTTGCGATATAAATATGATATATGGTATTCTACGGAAGCGTTGAGACGCCAGTTGAGTATTATTTCTATCTTGTAAGTGCAAGTTAGCTATCTTGCACCTGCAATCTTGCACGCGCAGTTTAACTATCTCCCACCTGCAAGTTATTATATTGCACGTTCAAGTCACTATTTTGCACGCGCAGGTTAGCTATCTTGCACGTGCAGGATAGCTATCTTGCACCTGCAAGTTAGCTATCTTGCACATGCAGGCTAGCTATCTTGCACCTATAGTGTAGTTCGCCCTTAATATTATGACATGCCCTTAATTACCCGGTTCTGTTCGGGTAATCGAGTGCATCCCTCCTGCCCTATAAGAACTGCTGTACCTGAAGAAGAAAGAAGCCCCCAAACTAAACTTAAATAAATAAGTCCGCAACCAGCGAAGGGTACAACAGGAAAGAAACACCCTCGGGTGTGGTCTAGTGTGCTAGACCTGTTGCCCCCCCCCCCTCCCGCTGACAGCCTCTGAAGCTCAACCCGCATTAAACGATCGCGATCCCCGGCACCCTCAACTTCAAATAAACTTAAACTAACCTAAATAAGGCCACTTGCAGCGAAGGACACAACAGGAAAGAAACACCCTCGGGTGTGGTCTAGTGTGCTAGACCTGTTACCGTCCCGCTGCAAACTAGGAAGTTCAGCCCACTTAAAACGCTCGCGATCCCCTGCACCTTAAAACTAAATAATAAATAGGGAACGATTGGGGTCCCAGGCACGAGAGCATGTTACTGCTCTTACGAATGTAAAGATTCGTGCATTTCATACTCGCCCCCATAGTGACAAGCACACACACAGGACAATACCACACGAGAGTATGTTACTGCTCTTACGAATGTAAAGATTCGTGCATTCCATACTCTCCACACACACACAGCAGATACCACAAGGACACGCAACTAAAGAGGTGCTACTTTTATCTTTACAATTTACATATTCTAATGAAAACTAATTCTACCTTCTTCTTTTAAGCAGGTACACAGAAGATGTTTTTTTGACCAGCACCCCAACAACCGCTACAGACAGTCTAACCGTTATGGAAACAGTCACCCACACGGTTCCTGAACATCCTCCGCTCCATCCCTAAAAGTGGTCAACCACTTTAAGGGAGGCGAGCGTTGGTCCTGCGTCCCGCCTCTGCCCCTTTTTGTAAGCGCAATGCGCATCTTTTGTCCCAACCCAATAGGATTATAATGCAGGCCTGCCCCCGAACCAGGGAAGTTCGGGTCTTCTTCTTGGTGGTCCCCGAAAGGGGTCGTTGTTGTTTTCCTCTAAAGAGTCCAAATATAACAGAGACAGCCTGAGGCAGATTATACTTGCCAGTGATGGCCATCACTCATTATCATCCTCGAAGCGGCAGACTATATTTGCCCGAAAATCCAGATCGACTGCACCCTCGGGGAGAGGTAGTACCTTTGTGAGAGGACCCAACCTCCCACACTGGTCCTCACTCGAGGGTTCAACCGACATCTGCCAATGATACTACCCATCCACAACTGGACACTACTGGAGACACCTGCCGAGTACCGGACCCTTTTCCTCCTTCAACACGCCTTGACATGTGAGAGCCATCCTATACAGTCACAGAGGGTCGAAAGGGCTTGTCCCCTATACCGTCCCTGCGCGCCTTCGGCGCGCGAAATCATCATTTCGTTCGAAGAAAGAAGAATTTGATCTGTGAAGAAGAGTCCTGCTTGAGTGAACATTAATCTGAGACAGAGAGAAATCAGCCGCGGCTGATTTGGTGTCGGGAATCTTCACAGGTACTATTGTATTGGGTGATTGATACATTATAGGAAAATATACTACAAATTGGCGCTGCAGTAAATTAAAAGAACCTATGCAAGATAATTGAAAGGGAAATTGAAAATTATTGATGGCGTGTCTCGGGAAAATTTTCCCGGGGTTTTCGAAATCCATTCAAATTTCTTGATTTCTCATGGCCATCCATTAATTAAATTTGTTTTTTCTAACTCATAATGCAATAAATGAATGTTTTGGATATTATTTTTCAAATTTTTGTTATTAGATTCCATTATTTTTCGATTTTGTGACAAATTGTTTATATCGGAAATGAACAAGATGATTCGATTTTTTGATAAGCAATTGTCCAATCAAATTGCATAAAAACATTGAAACAGAAAGTAGAAGCGTTTTTCGTCATGGCGTCAAAACACCCAAATAATGTAGAATTGCTTCGGGACGATTCTTCCCGTGGATTGAATGAATGAATGAATGAATGAAGTTTATTTGCAGTATACGTTTACATGAAGTATAATAAACAACTTTCAGAAATGTACAGAAATAAATGTAAAACTGCATGGGAACAGCATAGCCCTGGGGGCTGTCTTCCTGCCATTCCCATATTAAAAGATAATTAGTCCTGACATCAAAATTGTAAACAATTTGCATCCTTACGGGATTCATGAGGGGAACTTTTAATACATAATTATTTATTTAACCCCTAGCCCAGTGCAAACAGAACACTGTTTTCACAAGAAACACTCTTAGATAGGATTTCCATTTATTTTCTTATCAGTCCTTTGACTTTCAACTCTAGCCTCAGGGACAACGACATGGCACTCAGCGTAATGACTAAATGAGCTTACTCCAGTGATAAACCATGGGCCCTGTTCCGGAGGCAAGAACAGAAACGAATAATACCCACACAGTGCGATCTTTGCGAACAGTGCAGGCCAGACACGACTATTGCGCTAGGTAAGGGGCCAAAGTATTGGTGAAATTGCATTACAGTAATTGCTCAACAATTTAATGGTCTAATCATCAAAGCCTAGATTCTGGAGTGTTGAAATCTGATTGGTGTGGAGATCCAGGCGGAATGGAAGTACAATCTGAGCAGGAAGGGTTATTACAAGAGACATCTGAATGGTATGAATTTAGAGCCTTGTCTATTATCGCCTTCTTAAATTGGCATCTATTGAGACGCTGGACCGATGGTTCAGTGTCATTCCAAATCCGCGGGAAAGAATGGAACGGGAGTTCGGGTTTTCGTGTGCGTATATTGCCAGACTGTCTAGTATTCATGCCAGATGGGTTTGTATAAATTTCAAATGTGTTATCGAAGGACTCGGGTGGTTTATTATTAAACCAATCATGCATGAACAGGAGACTGTGTAGTGTATAAAGGTCTTTGAATTTTAGTATACCACAGCTTTTGAAAAGGGGATCGGTGTGTGAAGTATATGATCGTTTCGTTATCGCTCGAATAGCTTTTTTTGCAGACCAAGGATCCTATTTGTGGCTGCAGCGTGTCCCCACACTTGTATCCCATAAATTAAATGACTTTGGATCAGAGAGAAGTACAATAATCGTAGAGCTACTCGGGGAAGGAATTTCTTAGCCCGATTTATGGCAAAAGTAGCCTTGGCTATTTTCAAGCATACGGTGGAGATGTGTTGCTTGAATGTGAGATTTTCATCCATATGAATACCGAGAAACTTAAATGTCGTTTCCTCTTGATGGTTACCCACCAGTGTAATATTCGTATTATTCAATGATATGCTCTTGCCTATCGCACTATATGGATCATTTTGGGGGTGGAATATCATGAATTTGGTTTTAGAAGCGTTTAGAGCCAATTTATTCGCAGAGCACCACTCACTTATGCTATATAACTCAAGAGTTTGTATTTTCTATAAGAGTATCGACGCTATTGCCAGCTGCATGCGCTGTTGTGTCATCTGCGAACGACAAGACTTTTAACAAAGTCGATTTGCTGATGTCGTTAATATATAGTACAAATAAAATGGGCCCGAGGATAGAACCCTGGGGTACACCTGTGGTGATCTTTCTACTGTCAGATACCTTATTATGGAAAGAAACAGACTGGCTTCTTTCTGTTAGATAATCCTTAAACCAGGAATTAGCTAACCCTCTAATGCCATAATATTCCAGTTTCTTTAGAAGAATGTTATGGTCAATGCTATCAAAAGCTTTTGCAAAATCTAGGAAAATCGAAAGAGTGCAATCTTTCGTTGTTGTATCGTTTGCTTCAGCAACATTATTTATTAGGTGAAGTATAGGATGTATGGTTGAATGATGCTTTCTAAACCCAAATTGATACTGGTATACAGTCTTTTGGTCATCTAAGAAACTGGATATGCGAGAATACATACATTTTTCAAGTACTTTTGAGAATGCCGGAAGAATACTAATGGGTCGGTAGTTATTGAATACATGGGGGTCGCCGGATTTGAAAATAGGTATAATTTTGGCTATCTTCATTTTATTTGGCACTATACCAGTAGAGAACGAGAGGTTAATTATGTGAGTTAGCGGATTAGCCACCTCGAAGATAATTTCTTTTAAAAGCTTAGTCGACAAGTTGTCACCATCTTTAGTTGCCTTTCCGCGAATGCTATTAACACAGAGAATTACTTCCTGTACGTTTGTGGGCGATATGAAGAAAGATTCCGCATTGATGTTGCCAATGTAGTCCGAGAAATGACGGTTTGATGAAGGTATTTCGTCACTGATTGATTTACCTATGCTTGCAAAAAAGGTATTAAATCTATCGGCAATCAGTCTAGGGTCGGTTAGTTCGTCATTGTCAGCATGAAAGGAAGACGACAGTGTGGCGGTTTGTTCAGTTTTGCTGATTGCTTTACGCAAAATTTCCCAGGTTTTTTTAATGTTATTTTATTTGACAGTAGGATATCGGTGTAATAATCAGATTTACTTGTTCTTTTAAGTCGGTTGAAAATCCGGCAATAGTCTTTGTATTCAGTGATGATTCGGGGGGTTGGGGATTTTATCTTTCTAGCATACAGTTTATTTTTGTTCAAAGAGGATTGTAAGAGGCCACGTGTCATCCATGGTTCCCGTTTTATGTACTTCTGTGGCGTTGATCTCACTTCCAGTGGGAACGCTCTGTCGAAGAGACAATAAAATTTATCTAGGAAAAGATCATACGCTCCATTCGGACATTCTATACTAAGAACGTCCGAAAAGTCGCATTCCGATAAAAGCTGCTTAAATTGATTAATATTTGTCCTTTTGAACACGCGTTTCATGGTTTGAGTTGAGTGAACAGGGCAGTTGCTTTTGTTCTCGTAATAAAATGTAGCGAAGTGGTCGCTAATATCAGTAATTACAATTCCTGATTCGTATGGGTAGGATTGTTGCTGAATATATGATCGATTAGTGTTGCGGAAGTGTCTGCTATTCTCGTTGGCCTTGTGATAACTGGCATGAATCCTGCACTGAACAGAGAATCTATATAAGAATTGGTCTTTGTATGAGTGTTGAAATTTAGGAGATCAATATTAAAGTCGCCCATGAGATAAGCCCTTTTATTTTCGGCGTTTATTACATCCAATAGTCGAGTTAATTCGGTTAGAAAAAGGTCGAGATCTGCTTTTGGTGCAGTATTAGGTCTATAGATGGAACCAATTATACATTTTTTTTTGCCAGTGATTTTTATGAATAATGATTCAAAGACATGAGGGAAAAAGACTGAGAGATCACTGCGTATTTTGAAGGACAAATTATCTTTTACAAATAAACCAACACCACCTCTTCCATCATCACTGTCGGGTCGTGTGTTGCAAATAAGAGGGTGATAGCCTTCAAGTTCGTGGCAGAGAGCTTTGGGGTTAAATATTTCAGTCAGACCTATTACGTCAAAAAAGTTTCTATCCGACTGGAGATCGTACAATAAATTACGGAGATTTTCGAAATTCGCATTTAGACTACGGCAGTTTATATTGAAGAGGGAGAGAGATTTACTTTGGCCCGATATATTATCTTGGAATTGCTCGGGTGTATAGTACTTGCACAGTTTGTTATCCATAGCAAAAGGGTGGGTCATGTCCTCGCTGTCTTCGGAGAGTGTACCATTGAATTTAAAGATAAAATCAAAAATATCCTCATTCTGGATCTCATCAAGTGAAGCATTGTTAGCCATGTTGGTCAAACAGATCATCGAAAGCACATTTATGTGGGCCCTTTTTAGAGGTATGAACAATCAATTTATGGATTAGACCAGGCATGATTATTAAGAAGAAAAAATTGTATTGTACGTGGAAGAGCATTTTGATGTCAGGAACGTGAGACAGATATATACACATGACAAACAATTATTATACAGATTCTGGAAAAAGCTCCTTCCTTTTCCGGGAAATGAAGTCAAAGAAATTGTACATTCGTGTGACTTCTAGGCTGAAACGAGTACAACATTTATATATATGTAAGAAACTGGACTTTTCGTCCAAGTAGCTGGGCGCAAGTTTATGGTTACAAGATTCAAATCATTCAGACACAAACACATAAGTATCATAAGTGGGGATTTTTTAAAAGACGCGATCTATCTCTACTATTATGCTGTATGTCCTGTAGTCTGATGATTGCTTTCCAATTTCGTATAAAAATTATAGTAAGGCGAAATTCACAAAGAGCATTAACTCAATTTGCGACAATTCACGATGATTATTATCAAAATCTTATCAAAATCAGCGTTAATACAAGGCTGTTTTATTAAATTTTATTAAAGTCCAATGTTCACTGTTCGAATAATCATATGGACATTCACCCAGTCATTGCTATCCAAAGCCGCCTTCGGCATTTTGCAGAATGCAACTATAGATACCAATAACCAAGTAAATGTCCATACTTTACATAAAGATAAAAAAAAAAAGATATCAAATTTTGTTTAGATCCGAGTCTACTTTTCGTGAAGTTTGGCAAAACAAGACACAAAGGGCAATAACTCTATAATTTCGTTAGGTAATTGGAACGGACCAAGACACTGATTGTGTAAAGTTGACTCCACAATAATTGGAGGCGTATGATATCGCATAATCAGGTTTTCGAACAGACGGAGACAGTTAGAGGGATGGGGCTTCTTATTAGGCCCCTCCATTACTCCGGTGGAGAAGGGGGGGGGGGGTAAAACAACTACTGCTAAACGTGTATATCAATTCTTACTTTAGCGAGATCTTGCAAAAGTGGCATATGTTGTATAAGGTACGCTCTTTCGTGGAGGGGGGAGGGGGGTGGTAAAGCAATTACACCCCAACGCGTGTATTATTTCTCACTTTAGCGAGATTTCGCATATGAGATAATTTTCATTTTCAAATGCGCCACAAATGTGATAATAAAAAGATGAAAAACAAGGTTAAAATAAGAATAGGTTAGTAAAATAAGTGCGCAATGTCTTTACCATAGTGAATAAGCACTGTTCCCTAGTTTGTCTTTTCGTTGGATGAAGGATAGTTGCATGTGTTTTATAAGGTAGGCTTCTTGTAAGTGTTCCCTAGTTTGTCTTTTCGTTGGATGAAGGATAGTTTCATGTATTTTATAAGGTAGGCTTCTTGTAAATATTTCATGCATGTCAAGAAGAGAAAAAAAGGTCGGGGGGGGGGGGGGGGGGGGACGCCGCCGGCTAAACGTGTGTACCACGTCTTACTTTAGCGAGATTCCGCAATTGAAATAATATGCATGTCCCAATGCGCACCAAAAGTGATAAAGAAAGATCAAAAACAGGGTTAAAATCAAAATGAGTAAGTAAATTATGTTCGTAACTTCTTTACCATAGTAAATAAGAACTGTTCTCCGGTTTTGTGTTCTCGTAGGATCAGGGATATGTTGTATAAGGTAGGCTATCGTAGATGTTTCGTACGTGTCAAGGAGGAATGTCGACTGTGGTTTTATAAAATGAAATAAAATTTCAATAGATACCCGTCCATATATATGATACCAGTGGTTTTTGGTACATTAGGTAGGTGCACTTCTAATAATGCAAATCAATACCTGTGATTTTGATAGCTTTTTGATAATTACTTCTATAAATTATGAAAAGGCAAAAATATTGGCTCTCCAAAGAATAGAATGGGGCAATTTTACGCCAGAAAACATAAAAAAAATTCCTGAAATTATTTTTACTAGGAAAATGTTAAGCATGATTGATTTTACACCACATATTCCTGGGGATGATAATGCCCGTAATAACTGTCCAGTTTGTCTACAACTTGCACAGTTAGCGGATCGTAATTTGGATAGACAACATATGGTAAATAGAAATAAAACATCAGATTCTATTGACGATAATTATGATCAAACTGACATATCAGCTCAAAGGTTTGATCAAGATGAAACTACAGTCAAATTAAGACCGGGATGCAATATCCCAAATCTTCTACAAACAGATACAAGAACCCATTCTAATAGATATGATGATACAGCAGATGATTCACATCCTTTAAATCAGGATGATTTTTCAACACATCCTTCCGATATTGAGAGATTGTCCCGAATTGTAGACAAATTGCAGAAGAAACGGGACAAAAATGCCAATATCAGAAATGAAATTCCCTCAACTCTCAGACAACAGGATCCTAATTTAACGAATCCTGACGACCAAGTAGATTACGGAAGATATAGAGGTAATAATTTTGGTAGTAGGGGACAAAATGACCTTGATGGCCAACTAGATTACCGAGGATATAGAGGTAATAGTTTTGGATAGAGGTAATAGTTTTGGTGGTCAGAGACAGAATGATCCTGACGACCAAGTAGATTACCGAGGACATAGAGGTAATAGTTTTGGTGGGCAAGGGCAAAGTGAACCCTATAACCAATTAAATACCCAAAGATATAGGGGTGATAATTTTGGTGGTCAAAGGCAAAATTTCGGACCTCATCAAAACATCCAACAGAATCAGGGTGGAGGTGATGTCCAGTATCATAAACAAAACAGACAATATGTGCCACCGGCAGTACCGAAGCTGCCTAAAGGCTTAGAATATTATGGTAATAGTGATTGGCACTCATTAAAATTCATGAATTTTGCAGAGATGCAAAATTGGACATCCAAACAATGTAAAAACAACTTATGTTGGTGCTTAATGGGTAAAGCAAGTGAGTATTATGCTACCATAAATAGACAAGATCCCATGTTGCAATTTTGGGATATTATTCATAAACTGGAGAAACGTTTCGGCATGTACGAACTTCCCGAAACTGCTCAAATACAATTAGGTCAAGCACGTCAAACAACCAGCATGACCTTAGAGGAATGGGCTGACCATGTGTTAACCCTTTCAGTAAAAGCATATGGTCATTTACCTGAGGATCATATGTTTAACCAAGCTATTATGAGATTTTGCCACGGAGTCTTGAATAAGGATGCAGGGCTCTTCGCTGCAAATGAAAAACCAAAATCAATTGAAGATGCCATTGATAAAGTTAAATGGTATCAGCATACCTCCATGGCAGTGTATGGACAAGATAATCGTGATGTACCTTCCCGAAGAGAGCCAGTTCATACTAATTTTGAAGAAGACACACAAGAAAGCTTTGCTAAAATTCATTTTACTAGAAAAAATAACACATCGACTCCTCAACCAGTTTCAGAAACAAATACCAAAGAAATGAAAAAATTTATGTCAGATTTTGGCGGATTTGCAAAATCAATGACTGATGGAATGAAAACCATGCAAGATTCATTGATAACTTTGTCTGAATCAGTTACAAAATTAACGTTAAAATTATCACAGGGTTTGGACCGTGGTGTGGGATATGGCCGTTTCCAAAATCGCTCTCCCTCACCCCGTCGCCGAACTTGCTTTCAGTATGGGTCTCCAACCCATCTGGCTCAGGAATGCCCTTCTAGAAATAGTACAAATCGTCCAGCTGCTAAGAGTTCGGACACTCCACAAAATGATTCACCCAGTACACCTACAAGTAGACCTCAAGCTTCAGTCACATTTGATGAGGACGTCGAGTATTTAAACGAAAGCGGGTCGGACGAACAGGCCTAGAGCCGGCCCCACAAGATTTAGGCCGAAAGACTTCAAAGACATTAGATTCTAGTAATAAAATAGGGGAAAATCTCATTGAGTCAGAAATTTTCCCTGATTCTATTACAATAAATCAATTAGTAGATAAGCTATCCTTTACAGTACCAGTTACTTTAGAAAATATTAAATTAGATGCCTTAATTGATACAGGGGCCCAAATTACAATTATTTCAGACAAAATAATGGAAAGTTTTAAAACACCCCCTACAGTGGTAAAGGAGATTAAGGTGAGATCTGTGGGTCGTGATTTAGACACAATTTCTGGAAAAATAATTGGCCCAGTATCAATGAAAATTGGAAAATTCAATTACATTAGAACACTTTATGTGGCCCCTATTAATACTCCCATGATTCTTGGATTAGGTTTTTTACGGGAGTATAATGCCCGTTTAGATCTGAAAAATGGCATTATGTATTTGGACAATGAAAAAATATTACTGGATTTGTTAACTTCCAGTGTTCCTAAAGCTAACAGAGTAACAGTTGCCAAGAAAATTTTGATTCCTCCAAATTCAGTTAAACAAATTAAATGTAAATTACAAGGGCCTTTACCTGAATTACCTGAATATGTAATCGAACCAAATCCAAATAGAAATCTGCTGATCCCTCGTACATTTCATACAGATGGAGCTGACCCTGTAGTCACTTTAATTAATGTACAAGATCATGAAATAATTTTGAAAGAAGGCTACAAAATAGGGGAAGCAATCGAGGGATCTCCAATTGCAATTATATCAGAAAAAGTTGAAATTGAAGTAGTAAATGACACGGTGGCAGAAATTGTAGAACAAAATTCTGAATTAGAATTACCTGAACATTTGGAAGACTTATTTGAAAGATCAAAGTCTATATTAAATGGGGAAGAAAAACAACAGTTAAAACAACTTTTGGTTAAATACCAAAGTGTATTTGCCAAACATGACTATGATTTAGGTAATTTTACTGCCTTGGAACACCATATTAAAACCGGAGATTCCAATCCTGTAAAATGTAGAATGAGACGTACTCCTGCTTGTTTTGTCGAAGGGGAGCATAAACTTTTACAAGACATGTTAAAATCAGGAGTTATACAGCCATCTATTTCTGAGTGGGCTTCGGCCCCTGTGTTAATCAGAAAGAGATGTGGATCGGTGAGGTGGTGCCCTGATTTTAGAGGCCTTAATGCCATAACGGAAAAGGACACCTTCCCGTTACCTCTTATTGAAGATTGTTTAGATACATTAGCTGGAAATAAGTTTTTTAGCCGTTTCGACGGGAATCAAGCTTATTTCCAGATACCAATAGCAAAGGAGGATAGGCATAAGACAGCTTTCATAACAAAATATCGACAATGTGAATTTTTAAAGATGAGTTTTGGTTTGTGTGGAGCTCCAAGTTGTTTTTCGAGGGTAATGAATTTGGTTTTAAGGGGACTGAACTGGGAGATTGCTCTAGCTTTCCTAGATGATATTTGTGTGCTAGGCATGGATGTCCAAAACCATTTTGAAAACATTGAAAACGTGCTAAAACGACTTCAACAAGACCAATTAAAATTAAAGCCCAAAAAGTGTGTTCTTTTCCAAGAAAAAATGGAATTTTTGGGTAGAATTGTTACATCAGAAGGTATGGAAATAGGTAACTCTGCTTCACAAGTAATTGCTGATTGGCCAACACCACAAAATACTAAAGAAATAGAAAGATTTTTAGGCTTGGCAAACTATCATCAAGCCTTTATAAAATCATTTGCAAAGATGGCAGCCCCTTTGTATGCCAGAACAGAAAAAAATAAATTTGGATGGGGAAAAGGGGAGCAAGAAGCATTCGATCAAATCAAAATTGCCCTCCGGTCCCCACCGGTTCTCACATTTGCCAACAAAAAAGACCCCTTTATATTGGACACGGACGGGTCTAATTTAGCCATTGGGGCCGAATTAATCCAAATACAGAATAATCAGGAAAAGGTGATAGCTTATGGGAGCCTAGGGCTTAGCCCTGAACAGCGGAAGTATTGTGCAACCCGCAATGAACTTTTGGCAGTAGTAAGATTTACTAGACAGTTCAGGCATTGGTTACTTGGCAGACATTTCACAATTCGAACTGATCACAGTAGCCTGACTTGGCTTCTCAATTTCAAAAAGCCTGAGGACCAAATTGCCCGTTGGATTGAGGAGTTAAGTCAGTTTGATTTTAAAATAGAACATAGACGAGGGGTATTGCATACAAATGCAGATGCCCTTTCACGAATACCAGTGGAAGATAATTGTGGTCAATTTAAGGCCCAAGTGCCCCTTGACAAACTTCCTTGCGGGGGGTGCAAATACTGCACTAGAATACATCACAATTGGAGTGAATTCTTTGAAGAGGTCGATGATGCTGTTCCTTTACCTCATAAGACCGAATTGAATAATCCAAAAGTAGTTGCTTCTTTTCCATTCACTGAGATCAACCCTGAAGTTGGCCCAGAATGTGAAGCCATGGGTGAGGCCTTAGATAGATCACTTGCCTCTCTTTTTGCCCAAGCCCATTTTGGGTTATCGGACTGGGACGGGGAAACAGAAATTGAAATTAACTGGGATGTTACTGGTGAAGAAAAGGAGGGAAATCTTTTTCCTACCTCAGTTGATATACCTGCTACAGATTCTTGTCCACCTGTCTCTAATAAAACCAGTCCCTTAACCCAGGGACAGCAATATGAAAAAGTGTTAGAAGAACAACAAAAACAAAATTCACTACAATTCTTATTTAAGTGGCTGAAAAAGGGGGAATCCCCTTCACCAGATGAACTCTTTCTGGCGAGTCCAGATGCAAAATTATTTTGGAACAATAAAGACAAATTTTTCTTACAAGGTGAACTCTTGTATAAGAAAAGAAAAAAACAATGAAAATGTATTAGTGGTGCCCTTTGCCCTCAGAAAGGAGGTCATGACAGTTAATCATGATGTGCCAACTGCGAGACATCAGGGTATTAACCGAACTATAGAACGAATTAAATCACGTTATTACTGGCCGAGATTGACAGTGGATGTTGAAACATTTGTTAAATCTTGTCCAAAATGTAATAGACAGAAAAAGCCTACACGTCATGCTAAACATCAGATGGTGTGTTACCAAGCAGGTGGCCCAATGGAAAGAGTACATTTAGATTTTTTGGGCCCCTTAGCAAAAACTCCAAGGGGGAATGAGTATATTTTGGTAATTGTCGACCAATTTATCAAATGGATTGAGTGCATTCCCCTTGCCTCACAATCAGTGGAAGAAACAGCTACCGCTGTTATTAATGAATTATTTTCAAGGTTCGGATGTCCGCTTGAAATTTATACGGACAGAGGCTCCAACTTTGAAAGTCAACTTTTTCAGTCAGTTTGTGAATTATTACAAATTCATAAGGCCCGCACAACGGCTTATCGCCCTTCTTCCAATGGACAAGTGGAACGGGTGAATCGAACCCTGATGGATGCCCTCCGGTGTTTTGTGGGGGAAAAAAACAACCCTCTTGCGATCCTATATATACCCCAACTAGCGGGAGCTTTGCGGTCTGCCGTCAATCGTCAGACAGGCTTCACCCCAAACAAACTAATGTTGGGAAGGGAAGTGATACAGCCAACTGATTTATTGTATGGGCCTCCACCAAAAGAACCATGTCAGTCAGAATCAGAATATATCACAAAATTAGAAGATTCAATGAGGACAGCTCATGAGCTGGCTCGAAATAAATTAAAATCTCAGCAAAAAGTAATGAAGAAACAATATGATTCTAAAATGAAAGTTCACAAATACAAGGAAGGGGATATTGTTTATATCCTTAATTCCAGTAGTAAAGTGGGTCAAACTAAAAAATTGAATCCCATTTGGAAAGGACCAGGTATTGTCAGTCAATGCATTTCCTCTTATTTGTTTCGAGTCCAACTACTTAACAAAACGGTCACGGTGAATCATGATAGAATTAAATTATGCCGAGATAGAGTTCTCCCCCCTTGGATTGAACGTCATAAAACTCTTTCGCAAAGTAGGGGTTCTCCAGTTCCCTTATATTGTTTGTGCAGAAAACCAAATGACGGTTCTTTCATGATTCAGTGTGACTATTGTTTGGACTGGTTTCATGGAAAATGTGTAAAAAATGACAGTACAGAAGCACAATCCATAGACAAATTTGCTTGCCCGTATTGTAAAATTGCTCAGCCTGAATAAAAAAAAAAAAAAATTAAAAAAAAACAGAAAGGAAAATAAAAATTATAGTTTGTGATTGTAAAAAATATGTATAATTGTAGATATAATAGTACCAGGTTTTCCGCCGTCTAGCCCAATTGGCTTGCAGTCAGAAGCCCATGGTCCTACATTTGAGAGGGTCTTCCAAGGACTCAGTGGGCAGTGATGTCCACTGTAAGGCCCTCTCTATACTTCAAGAGACTGTAAGCCGGGGCCAGTGCATACATGTGCACTGCTTTACAGGTGACGGGGAAACTGTTAGGCGTTGGCTGGCGCAATTCCCCAACACCTATTTTAGCATAGGCCCCTTGTGCCATACCTTCTCCGAGCAGCAGTGGGGAGGCGTCCAGCAAATTCCGCTGGACAGGCTCATGGTGGAATCCGATTGCCCGTACTTTGGGAAGCAGTCAGGAGCCACCATTGGTTCGCCGCTGTTCTTGGGGGAGGTGGCACGCACCATTGTTGGGAGGAGGGGGATGCCCCTAGGTCCGCTCTTGAAAATGACTAAGGACAATACAGAGCGGCTCTATGGGTTTCTCTCTTTCCTTTAAGCAGTGGTGTATATATACCAACTTGCCCAACTGATACTGAGGGAAATCCCCTTTCCCTGTAAGATATATGCCCCACTTATATAATTCGGGAAATTTCCTTTCCCTGTTACAGAATATGTATTTGAGCAGATTGTTATACCCGGTCAACCTGTCAGCAGGCCCAATTCTCATGTGCCGGTTGGAGGCGGTGGCTTAATGGTAGACATGGTATTTCACTACAGTCTCACTGAGAAAAAATAATCAGCATTTTTGCTTATTATCATTTAAAATAATACTGCCATCACGTCTTTTCGGCGCTTGGGATGGGTTAATAATTACGAATTTAAAAACAGTTATGTCTTCCCTATCAGTGCTCTGTGAGCAGTGCTAGGCAAGATGAAATTGTATGGATTAACGCTATATAGGCGTATGCTGATAAGGATGTACCGGTATGTCCATATATGTATATATATACACACATATAACTTGATTGTGGGTATCCCCTTTTAGTGAATGGAATGGTTGGTAGGGACATTCCTTCCCTTAAAACCATTTTTAACTCAATAACCAAGGATACATAGTAAGAAATGAATAGATCTATATGTATATATATATATATCCATATATAACTGGATTGGGTGTATTTCTGCTATATAGAATGGTCAGTAGGGAAATTCTTTCCCTTAAACCCATTCATATACATGTATTTCATACTGATGAAATTGTGGAGGAGTTACCTCACTGCTCATAACTCAAAAGGAAATACCTCATCTATAGTTTGCTGAGAAAGGTGAAGAGAACCCCTTCCTTCTAGATGATTGATTTAATCATTTTATCATGCATACGGTCTCCAACCCTTCCCTCTGATTTATAAATTGAAATCAAGGAAAGTTTAAAAGTCAACCTTGCCCTGGTATAACCGTGGGATGTATTTTGGGTTTCCACCCCAACCCATGTAGAAAATTAGGGTTGCATATTAAATTTGGTTTGGGTTGGGGTAAATTAACTTTAACTTCTTTCCCTTTTGCTACAACAGTTCCTAGAGGTGTGGGAATCTCCTTCCCAATGACAGCCCCCCACTTTTTGGGAAATATTTATAGGGGCATTTGAGAAAATTGGGGGGAATATAGTGTAGTTCGCCCTTAATATTATGACATGCCCTTAATTACCCGGTTCTGTTCGGGTAATCGAGTGCATCCCTCCTGCCCTATAAGAACTGCTGTACCGGAAGAAGAAAGAAGAATTTGATCTGTGAAGAAGAGTCCTGCTTGAGTGAACATTAATCTGAGACAGAGAGAAATCAGCCGCGGCTGATTTGGTGTCGGGAATCTTCACAGTTACTATTGTATTGGGTGATTGATACATTGTAGGAAAATATACTACACACCTGCAAGTTAGCTATCGTGCACATGCAGGCTAGTTATCTTGCACCTGCAAGTTACTATCATGCACGTGCAGGTTTGCTATCTTGCACGTGCAAGATAGCTATCTTGCATCTACAAGATATCTTGCACGTGCAGGTTACCTATCTTGCACTTGCAAGTTACTATCCTATACGTGCAGGTTAGCTATCTTGCACTTGCAAGTTGGTTATATTGAGGAACATCATTATAGTCATATTTGAAGTCGAGTTCATCAAAAGTAGCATATAAGAGCCCAACCTAACCCCGATTTGCCGGACCTAGGTACGGATTTGCCGGACCCTCTCCCAGACTACGGAAATTCCCATCGCCGAGACAACCACTATAGGCTCATTGGCCTTGTCTAGCCGCCTAGCTATGTACGTTTCGCATCGCTTGGACCGCAGGCTAGGTGTGAATGCTTTATGCTGGGGGTGTGCATAGGAAAAGTCAGGCATAAAGAGTGAAAAACAGTTAGAGTTGCAATGACGCGCGGTGACGTCATGGTGAGCTCGCGACGTCATGACAATGTTGACCGCTGTCGATGTCCACAGAGATGAGTGACTGAACGTCCTTAGGGTCGTTGAATAGCCGATGTCTCCCTATAGGTGGCAGTGCCGTTGAGTAGCCCCTGCTGGGTCGGGTCTCAATGGCCCTTAACAGGAACAGGGATAGCCCTTTTCAGGCTTTCGACACTTCTTCTCCCTGATCGACTCTGTCCTACTCTGTCGGCTCGAAGGGCTCGAGCCAAGGAGCAAGTAGAGCAGCCCCTCGCGAAGGGATTCCTTGAACGACTCATACAGATGAGTAACTGGGGAGCTGCTCCAGAAGCATCTTTTCGAACGACTCCCTGGAATGAGCCTTCGAGGAGCAAATTAGTAATCAAAGAGTTAGTCCCAGCGACTCTTCGAATGACTCTTCTACATCTGGATTATAGTGATCACCAGCAAAGACTGACCTGTCAGGCGTCTGTTCGAGCTTGTTGAGGTAGGGGAACTGGAAAAAGGGGAAGAGTGATTGTGCCGCTCTTATTTAGAACGTTCGGTGTAGGGTCCCTGGCTCAATGACGCAGGTCGTGGAGGCTTGGGCTCGTGGAATAAGGTCGACGGGTCTCTTATGTGATGTGAGTATTTGATCGAGAAGGTAGGGTGAGAGAATCGTGGCATGGAGGGCTTCTGGAAGAAGAGGAAGGGCGACTGTGTCGCTCTTGGTCAAGCTGCAGAGGTACGGTCACTGTGTCAAATATGGGAATGTGAGCCACAGGGGCATGTATGGGGAGCCGGGTCTTCTGAGATAGGGTGGTTGTCAAATACGGGAATGTAAGCCACTGGGGCAAGTATGGCGAGCCGGGGATTCTGGGCAAGTATGGCGAGCTGGGACTTCTGAGACAGGGTGACTGTCGCAAGATAACTAACCTGCACGTGCAAGATAGTAACTTCCAGGTGCAAGATAGTAACTCGCACGTGCAAGATAGCCAACTTGCACGTGCAAGATAGCAACTTGCACTTGCAGGATAGCAACTAGCAGGTGCAGGATAGCTTACCTGCACACTGAAGATAGCTAACTTTGCACGTGCAAGATAGCTAACCTGCATGTACTTGCAGATGCGGAATAGCTAACTTGCACGGGCGAGATAACTAACTTGCAGGTGCAAGATGGTAACTTGCTTGTGCAAGATAGCTAACTTGCATGTAAGACAGTAACTTGCATGTGCAAGATAGTAACTTGCACGTGCAAGATAGTACCTTGCACGTGCAAGATAGCTAACCTGCACGTGCAAGATAACTAACCTGCAAGATCGTAACTTGCAGGTGCAAGACAGCTAATCTGCACGATCAAGATAGTAACCTACAGGTGAACGATAGTTAACATGCACGTACCAGACAGTAACTTGCAGGTGCAAGATAGCTAACTTGCACGTGCAAGATAGAAATAATACTCAACTGGCGCCTTTTCGGTCTTTCGACTCTTCTTCTCCCTGTTCGACTCTGTCCTACTCTGTCGGCTCGAACCAAGGAGCCACTAGAGCAGCCCCTCTTGAAGGGTGCCTCGAACGACTCATACAGATGAGGTACTGGGGAGCTGCTCCAGAAGCAGCTTTTTGAACAACTCCCTGAAATGAGCCTTCGAGGAGGAAATTAGTAATCAAAGTCGGAGTTAGTCCCAGCTTCTCTACAATACTGTCTGGGGTCATGCAACAGCCACAAAAAAGCTCTTTACATTACAAAAGAGAGCTCTGTGTGTAATAAATATAACAAAATACAATTCCCACACGAACCCCTTATTCCTCAAAGATGAAATTCTCAAGTTTGATGATCTTTACAGGCTACACACTTTACTGTTCATTCGTGATTGGCACTCTGGAAACTTGCCAAAAAGTTTTGAAAATTTCCTCCAAATCTATAATCACCCAACCGGAATGCTAACCAGACATAGTGGACAATTAAAGAGAAATACACCTCGAACATGCTTCTCTGCAAATTTACCAAAACACTCATTCCCTAAACTATGGAATGACCTAAGCAATGACATTCAATCTGAACCGAGTCGCTCTATATTCAAACGCTCCATAATGTTACACGCCTTGGGAACTTATAATACACCCCGATATGTTTCAATCCACAGTGTCCCGATTGCAACTCTAGAGTCGGTGATCTTTTGCGTGACTAGGCCATTACTAACAGCAGCTCAGATAAACATAGTAAGATAAGAACACGGTGTAGACCTCCTTTAAGGTGTGACCAGATCTGTAATGCTTTCCTTGTCTGAATCTCCCCCAAACATTTAATAAAGAATATCGGTCTTTGTTATGTATTGCATCTTTTGAAAAGAAATTGAAACTTATTTACCACCTGAACTGCCTCATCCTCGCACTTCCAAATAGGAGATGGCAGGAAGACAGCCATTGGGCTATGCCGTCTCCTTACAATATGCATGTTTTTTTACAACTTGTCGCTGTTCTAGTTACACAATATTCTTTTTTTTTTTGTTTTGGAAAACATCTAAATACATTTATATTTGTAACTACACTATATGTACATGTATATTGTGAATAAAATATTGTATTGTATTGTACTGACGAAAGAGTAAAATAATAATAATAATAATAATAATAATAATAATGCAATGTTAACGTCTGGAAGCCACCGCAGTGCTCTGTGACTTACATTTTGAATACGTATTTTTATTAGGCAGTTCGATGACGTGACGTCATCTGTTCTCATTTGAATTTCCAACAGGACCAATCAGGTTTCAGCTATGAACTGATGCTGGATATGTCTTCTACGGAAGATGAACTTTAAAATGGCGAGTGCAACCTTTTGAGTTTTTGGCTTTTTACCATTTTATTTTTTGATTAAAGTTTTTGAATGAATTTTTTTCCCCCAAAATCGACCTAACTAAAAAGGTTGCACTCGATTTTTATAAAATTGGGAATGTAATCTACACAGTAACATGTGTTTTTTTGTTCGAATATTTGGGCTTGACCTGTTGGGTTTTTGAATGAAAAAAGGTGTCACACGCCAGTTTTGCAAAAAACGCGTCGGGAAATTCCCAGAGTTTGAATAACGTCGTCATTGACAAGTCATTTACTTAGTGTGTTTCTTACGGCAGCGTTCTGACGCCAGTTGATGTATTTTTTTTACCTGTGCTAAGTTGTTATAACAAGTTAACTAACTTGTTATAACAACTTAGTAACTTGTTATAACAACTTAGCTAACTTGTTATAACAACATAGCTTAACTTGTTATAACAACTTAGCTTAACTTGTTATAACAACTTAGCTAACTTGTTATAACAACTTAGCTATCTTGTTATAACAACTTAGTAACTTGTTATAACAACTTAGTTAACTTGTTATAACAACTTAGCAAAGTTGTTATAACAACATAGCTAACTTGTTATAACAACTTGGCTTAACTTGTTATAACAACTTAGCTAACTTGTTATAACAACTTAGCTAACTTGTTATAACAACTTAGTAACTTGTTATAACAACTTAGCTAACTTGTTATAACAACTTAGCTATCTTGTTATAACAACTTAGCTATCATTTTAATCATTGCCCCCAGGTCAGTTTGTCCCTTCCTTGGGGCTGAGAGTAATTGGTCAAAATGCGTTTAACCCTTTACCTAAAATAACTGCCAAAAACGGCCAGCACCGTACACAAAAATCGCTATTCCGTCTTTTTTATATTTACATTTTATTCTTCCAAAACATAGGTTATGACCCCCTCATTCGAACGAGCGCGTTGCGCTCATTCCAATGAGGGGTAACACCCTGTGTTTTGGATGCAAAAAATGAAAATTTTTAGTTACACGAGAATTTTTTGACGAGTATCGTCTGCTACTAGCGTTAGATAATGGGTTAATGGGGGTGGGGGGGGGGGGGGGGCTCAGTTGGTAGAAGTGCAGGCTGCAAGCCGAGAAATCCTCGGTTCGAATCCCACCTGCGGAACCGCGTTGTGTCCTTGGGCAAGACATTGCTCGCGTGGGGGCACGGTGACGTGTACTAAGGCGTAGTGCACGTCGATGGTGCACCTGTCTTCAACCAATGCTAACCCTGCTTGTGTGGAGTTGGTATGTTGGGGAGTTGACAGTTGCTCGCCGTTGCGCGGTGGTTCTCTCCGAATACTCTGGCTTCCTCCACCCGTAAAACTGTCACGGTCATGGTTAGCCATTGTGAAGAAATATGTGACCTTAAACACCAATAAATAAATTACCGGATATTTTGGTGTTGATGGGTGACCTCAACCGCCCCAATCGGACCACATTTAGGGGCCCTACTAAGGCCCCAAAAAGGGCCAGTTACGAAATATCACCAAAGCAGGTTAAAATCACGGGATATTTTGGTGTTGGTGGGTGGCCCCGAGGAATAAAGAAGATTGACACCTCAACCGCCCCAATCGGACCACATTTAGCGGCCCTACTAAGGCCCCCAAAAAGGGCCAGTTACAAAATATCACCAAAGCAAGTTAATATCACGGGATATTTTGGTGTTGATGGGTGGCCCCCGAGGAACAAAGAAGACTGACACCTCAACCACCCCAATCGGACCACATTTAGGGGTCCTACTAAGGCCCCAAAAAGGGCCAGTTACAAAATATCACTAAAGCAGGTTAAAATCGCGGGATGTTTTGGTGTTGATGGGTGGACCCCGAGAAATAAAGAAGATTGACACCTCAACCACCCCAATCGGACAACATTTAGGGGCTCTACTAAGGCCCCAAAAAGGGTCAGTTACAAAATATCACCAAAGCAGGTTAAAATCACGGGATATTTTGGTGTTGATAGGTGGCCCCCGAGGAGTAAAGAAGATTGACACCTCAGCCGCCCCAATCGGACCACATTTAGGGGCCCTATTAAGGCCCTCAAAAGGGCCAGTTACAAAAAAATCACCAAAGCAAGTAAAAATCACGGGATATTTTGGTGTTGGTGGGTGGCCGCCGAGGAAAAAAGAAGATTGACACCTCAACCACCCCAATCGAACCACATTTAGGGGCCTTACTAAGGCCCAAAAAGAGCCAGTTACAAAATATCTCCAAAGCAGGTTAAAATCACAGGGTATTTTGGTGTTGATGGGTGGCCCCGAGGAATAAAGAAGATTGACACCTCAACCGTCCCAATCGGACCACATTTAGGGCCCTCCTTAGGCTCCCAAAAGGGCCAGTTACAAAATATTACCTAAGGTGACAAACATCGCCAGATATTTGATGTTGGTGTGCGACACGAGAAGAATAAAGAAGATTCCATGGAACGTCATCCCTAAATATGAGAATATGAGGAATGACGAATTGTGGCTCACTAAGAATTTTCTCGTGGCCCTTATGACCCTGAGGATATGTAGAATGGCAAGTTGTCCCTCATTGCAGTCGGCTTTTCATATCATGAAAAGGGCATCCTGAAGGCCAGTCAAGTAACAGAAAGAGATTCCACAAGTGTATCTCTATTTAACATGGCCCGTAAATATCCCAAACCGGGGTCCAACTTCCACTTCACAATTTACTCACCTTATCCTTACTTCCTTTCCTTCCTATCTCTAAGTCTTGGCATGCCCAAGGCCCTGCCTGATGTTTGCTGCCTTTCCAAGCATAGCAATACCATCCATTTCCCTCCCACTTTCCTATTCTTTCTAAACTCTGGCATACCAACGGGCCTGTTGGTGTCTGCTTGCTACGTCTTGCATACCAGCACTACCCATTCCCCCAAACTTCCCTATTCTTCCTAAGCCCTTACATGCCCGAGGGCCTACCTGATGTCTGATTGCTACGCCATTCATGCTAACACTATCCATTCCCTCCCACTTCCCCTTTCTGTTGTCTACTTACTATGCACTCTGCCACCACCCATTCCCTTCTACTTGCTTATTCTTCATGTAGCCATAACTTGCCTAAGGACCTGATTGATGCACGTCTGCTATGCCATGCGTACTAACTCCTGCATTTGAATACCTGGGTCAGAGAGTAGTCAGAACACGCCACAAAAGTTAATTATAGTAACAAAACACCGATCTTACTCCAAGTATGGGGCTCTTTTGTTCTACCGGAGTACATACCTCATCAATCGAAAATACCCCTTATGGGTCATATAACACTTCGCGCGACTCTGTTTCGGTAACATGAAGTCGATGTCGGTGATTTGGGGTAACTGTCGAGCTTATTTTGGCAATTCGCAAGACTCCCGTTGAATCGAACACACCCTTAGAACAGGCCCCGTCTGTTTAGAGGCCATTGGGTCAAATGGCAACAGCAAGCTAACATAGAAACCAAGATGGTAGTCTCCAATGTGCATGCTCACTAAAACCACGTATCACTATCGGGATGAGGTCACAACATGCCCGCTCTCCTCCGCTTCTATGACAACCCACGTGACACCCACAATACCCCGCGGTATGCTGTCACTTCTGCGGCATGCTACCCCCCCCCCCCCCCCGAACCCGAAGTCCCCCAGATGGGGCTCATTTGGCACATTTCATACTACTTAGAATAAATATAACGTGCGGCGAAATGATAATACGCGCACACGAAATAATAATCCGTGCACACGAAATAATAATCCTTGTGCCCGGATTATTATTTTGTATGTACCGATTATCAATTCGCCTTCGCGGATTATTAACTCGTGTGCTCGGATTATTATTTTTTGCGTACGGATTAAAACATAAGGTAGCAGGCCCCCCACCCCCGCTGTCCCAAAAGACGGACCTGCTATATATACTTACATGCATGGGAATCCTGTTCAGTGCCGGAACAAGAATCCTTTATAGGGGGAGAATTCCAATGGAGGGGGGAGCGATATGACGCGTGTATATTTCAAAGACCGCAGACAGGAAGGGAAGGGTGTAGTCAGGTGAGTCACCCTCTCCCATTTGTGTGACCTGGCGGTGGTATTTGCGGGGGGGGGGGGGATGGGTGGTGGAGACTGTTCGATGCGATGGAAGTACAACGAGTTACCCAGATGATCCCGTGAACGACTTATTTTCACCGGAAATCACCAAAATGGGCCAGAATTATTTTAGAATATTGACCTTAATAGCACCACGTAGTGTTATAAGATCCATAAAAGGTGTGTTCCTTATCTAGCTCGAATTCAATAAGAATCCTCGTTCAGTAGTACATATTTTATACCTTATATGTTCTACCTGACTTCTATCTACTCTAGTATACTGATTATCCCTGACTGTCCCTGTCGATTCTTATGCTTGTTCTACCCATGATATGATGGCATTGTCCATGTATTCCTGGCGCTTTCTTACCTTAGTAGATTATTTGGCTTGTTCTACCCGTGATATGACTATTATCTACACTATTTGTTGGGCTTACCAGTAGACCCAGACATAGCTACAGGTGACACTTTCCCGACGGGTCATCGGTGCCCCCTTTTCATCGTATGAGGTCATGGGTGCTATGAGGGCCATAAGGAAATGTCATTACTCTCATCCTCATCTCGGTATTTTGTCACCACGGTCCACAGATTCCCAATTTTGGAATCCCTTTCTAGTATCTGGATGGCCTTCAGAATCACCTTTTCACCGTATGAGGACTATGAGGGCCATAAGGAAATGCCATTACTCTCATCCTCATCTCCACATTTGTCCCCACAGTCCACAGAATCCCAATTTTGGAATCCCTATCTATTAGCTGGATGGCCTTCAAAATCCCCCTTTCACCGAATGAGGCCATAAGGGCTATGAGATCCACAAGGAAATGCCATTGCTCTCATCCTCGTCTCGGTATTTGGTCGGAACGGTCCACAGAATTCCAATTTTGGAATCCCTTTCTTGTATCTGGATGGCTTTCAGAATCAGAATCCCCTTTCATCGTATGAGGCCATGAGGGTTATGAATGCAATAAGGAAATGCCATTACTCTCATCCTCATCGCGGTATTTGGGTACCCTTTTTCATCGTAGGAGGCCATGAGGGCTATGAAGACCTCATAGCCATCATGGCCCTATGGCCTCATCTCGGTATGTGGAGACCCCCACCCCATGGGCAATCCATTACTCAACTGGTACCCCATTATGGAATAGGACTAGCCTTTGGCGTCCTCATAGCCCTCATGGCCTCACACGAAGAAAACGGGGCGCAGATGGCCCGTTGGGAAAGTATCAATTGCAGCTATGTCTAGGTCTACTGGTAAGCCAGATAATGGTAGACTAGTGCAGATATGTTATAAAATATGTAGTTGTAAACGAGGATTCTGATGGAATTCGAGCTAGATAAGGAGCACATCTCTTATAGATCTTATACCACTACGTGGTACTATTGGGGTCAATATTCTAAGAGAATTCGGGTCCGTTTCGGTTATTTCGGGTGAACAGCAGTCGTTCTCGGGTTCATTTGAGTAATTCGTTGTACTCCCATTGAATCGAACGTACCCTCCAAACATACCCTCATCTTATTAGATGTCTTTGGGACACCTAGCGACCACGTGCTAACCATAGAAACAAGATGGCGGTTCCCTATATACAAAATGGACGACGGAAACGCGTATTACCGTAACAACACGCGCTGCACATGTGCAGTGACACCACGCGTCACCATGAGAATGAAATCACAACATAGCCGCTCACGCGGGTAACCAAAACGTCACTTCCGGGGTACACCGCGCGGCCCACCAGATCTTGCTCGAAAGGTACGTGACATACTACTGACCAATAATCCATTTGCACAGCTTATTAATTTGTGTGCACGGAATATTATTTCGTGTGCACAGATTACAATTCACAGGAATGATTTTATTAATTCGTTCGCATTGATTATTATTTTGTTGGCATGGATTATCATTTCGTGTGCGTGGATTATTAATTTACGCACACGGATTATTAATTCAAACGCACGGATTATTAATTCGTTTGCCTTGATCATTACTTCATGCACGGATTATTAATCTGCGCGCATGAATTATTAGTTTGCGTGCTTGGATTATTCATTTGTTCTCTCTGATTAATATTTCGTGTGCACAGATTATTAATTCGTGCGTATGGATTTTAAAAAACATATGTCACCTCACCGGCTCCATACATATGCTCTCCGGACCATTGTCAATTATTTTTATTCTTAATTTTATCGATTAATTATACTCGAGATTTCTTGGGTAAGACAATTAATTCCAAATGCCCAAGTACAGGCATGGTGGTTTTGTGTGCTAAAGTGTACTGCAGGTCTGTTTTTGCACCTGCACTCAACCGTAGTTAACCCTGTTTCTGTCGGGTTAGTAGGCTGGAGTGTTTGGTATTGGTTCGCCGCTGCTCGGTGGTTCTCTCCAGCTTCCAGGGGGCGCATAATCCACCGTAATACTACCCGATATGACATGGCTTGGTCCATTAAAGTGTCATAAAAGCCCAGTAAAACATGAAAACAATGAATGATAAACTAACAATCAAAGAGTTTGCATATTTATTTTATAAGCACATAAACAAAGAACAAATATTGGATAAATGAGTACTGTAAAAATTATGTGCAAATGGAAGCAGAGAATCCAAAGTAAAACAACTTGAAGCAGAAGAATACATTAAAATACAGTGCATGTATGATCAATTATCTAAGAGCAATTACAGCTCTTGGATAACCGTGTGTATTTGTGCTTCCAAAGCTGAATGGAATAGTTCAAAATATTAGGCATAGCGACCAGTGTTCATGCAACATTCACGTGTAAATGCCATTGTCCCTGTATCGATGAAGTGGCCGAAATTCGCTGAAGTGGCCGAAACAAATAGCCGCGACCGGGTAATTCAGTAAAAACATGCAGGTAATAAGAGCACACGCTTTTGTTTTCAGTTTGGCGTATGAATCACATCCAGGTGCAACTGAAGAATAAATTTTATCCCAACTCGGATATATTTTTTGCCGGTAAAAAGTCCGGTATCCGGTAATGTTTCCGGTGAGTGCATAAAACTACGTTTTAAAGTACTAAAAGTAGCCCCGAACGTGTGAAAAGTGGCCATTTAATAAAACTTACGCACTGAAATGTGTATAAATGAAGGTGAAGCAATGTTTATTTTATTGACGGCTACCTTCAAGCGAAATTTAGGGCAGCGTAGACCCGCCACACCGTAGTATATTTCCATGGATTCCTAATCTGTTTTTAAAGATTACTAATCTGTTTAAATAGATTACTAATCTGTTTTTACAAATTACTAATCTGTTTAAACAGACTACTAATCCATTTTTACAGATTAACTAATCTGTTTTTACATCTTACTAATCTGTTTAAACATATTATTAATCTTTTTTACAGATTAACTAATCTGTATTTACAGATTAGTAATCTGTTTAAACAGATTAACTAACCTGTATTTACAGAATACTAATCTGTTTTTACAGATTAACTAGTCTGTAAAAACAGATTACTAATCTGTTTAAACAGATTACCAATCTGTTTTACAGATTAACTAAGTAATCTGTAAATACAGATTAGTTAATCTGTTTAAACAGATTACTAATCTATAAACACAGATTAATTAATCTGTTTAAACATATTACTAATCTGTAAATACAGATTAGTTCATCTGTTTTTACAGATTAGTGATCTGTTTAAACAGATTAGTAATCTGTAAATACAGATTAGTATTCTGTTTAAACAGATTAGTAATCTGTAAATACAGATTATTTAATCTGTTTAAACAGATTATTCAATCTGTTTAAAGAGATTACTAATCTATAAATACAGATTAGTTAATCTGTAAAAACAGATTAGGAATCCCTGGAAACATACTACGGTGTGGCAATCAACACACTATTTACGTCACAAAAACGATTTAGCCGAGGTGCACGGCGGGTGAATTTTGCCATACTAGTCAAATGGAGGTGTAGCTAATTCGTGTCCGTGAAATATGGATCTGTTTGTTAACAATGAAGGGATTTAGCAGAACGTTTTGAGGAAAGAAAACATTTATAATTTGAAGAAATAAAAATAAAGTTGTGTAAAAGCCCTTTTTTAAAAAAGGGGGTTCATAATTTATTTTCAGTTACCGTTTCGTCAAACACATGCCGAGGTGATTATAAATATTAAAACCAACATTCGATTTATTAATCATTATATAGTATTAAGGCGCGAGAATGGGAAAATCATCGGCAATATTATTGGAAAAGAGTACTATTTATATTAGTGGATACCAGTACTAGTACCAGATTTCTGCATGCCCTACCCCTTGATACCCACCCAAAGCCTCGGAACAATTAAGACTGGGGCCCCGGGCGCCCACTTCATCAATCTCTATGTGTGGGCTCCCTGTGGTGGACCGGGCCTGCCCCCCTCCTTCCCCCCCAAAAAATCCAAACTGTTATTTAGAGTCTTTAACCCTTATCTTCGCTCCGGATGCACCAGAATGGATCCCAGAGCTTCTGAATTTAAAACAAAAAATCCAGGAAAGGGTCTCCTGACTCACAGCCGTGGGAAGAAAGCTCTACTAGTTGTTAATTCCAGTCGCCCACTTAACATATTGTATATGACACACAATAATGTGTATAATGGACGATTGGAATGAATAACTAATGAATTGTTTAGGATTTAAAACTTCGACCCCTCCCCCTTCCGCTCAAAGAGGTGCTATCCAGGTACTCCTCAAATTTTGGTTTCTCTTTATCCTGTATGCCACACAAAAACCAGAATCATTTACCACAATTTCGGTTACAATCAGGCTTGTCAAAGTTCCGCCGGTACTTGGTTTATCGGAACCCAGACGGTACTGGGCCGTACCGCGGTACCGGTATCGCGGTGTCGGTACCTTTAACAACACATAAAAAGGCCATTAAATGACAATGAAACAATGTATGCTATGGAATATATTCCTAACAAATAAATCGGTTATGTGAACCGAGTTCTTAAGATCCGAATATTTGTGGGAAATCGCGTCACTTCGAGTATAAACTTATGGTTGGACGGAACTTCGAACTTTAAACCTGCTCTCTGCGTCGACTCGGCACCTTCAGTGACGATCTTAGGTAGATGCCTTCGACATTCTAAATATCAGATTTTATAATTAGACACACGCGCATTGGAAACTTGAAAAAGACAGCTATCCAGTACTTAGAGAACACTGAACATGGTCTCTCGATGTGCTACAAAACATGGGGTCCAGGAGGGACCATGTTTGAGTGTTGCTCTGATATTTTATATACAGTCCGAGGTGTGACTGACTCGAGTACCGAGTACCGCCGGTACATGGCTTCAGAACCGGTACCGCAAAAACGGACCCGTTTCTGTGGTACCGGTGTTGTTACTGGTACCGGTTGACAAGCCTGGTTACAATTCTTGTGATTTTTTTTACGCTCTCTTTTCCCGGAATTGAAAACCCCGGCCCGTCCTGGCGCGCGATGTCTTTTAAATATTTTTTCGTAACACCCGCACTTGCCCACTGAACCCTTCCATTCAACGGCTCGCTATTAAGTCCCTCACCTGCCTACTCAATCCTGTTGGGTTATTGGAATTCCAAATAGTGAATGTCCTGTTCAGAAATGGCCCACCTCTATTATCAGTTCAGAGATAGCTCATTTCGGACCGAGTCCCTGAAATTATGTGCGTGTTAGATAATAGAAAAGAAATAAAATAAGTCGGATTGCTATTGAGCAAAACAAACGCAACCGTCACATTTTATTATTTGGATGTATTTCGGCATGCGTTTGAAGAAAGGACAAAACTCTTTTCTCGGTAATTTTTCCGGTAATTTCCCCATTCTGAGGTCTAGATATATAATCCATTTTCCTATTTTCGAAATTGGGGATGTGGAAGAGGGCACGATCGATATGCCGCTGACAGATTTCGAACATGGGATTGGCGTCTTCGGTCCTACTGTTGTTAGTCTAGAGACCCTTCCCCGGACATTTTTTTCAAATTCTGAAGCTCCTCTGGTATCAATTCATGTGCCTGAGGGAAGGTGAGGGTTAAAATAAAAGTAATAAGTGACAGTTTGGATTTTTGATTGAGGGGCCGTTAGCTCCCCCCCCCCCCAGCCTCCACTGGGAGCTCAGAAATAGGGATTGATGGCGTGAGCTCACAAGGTCCCATTGTTAATGGCTCCTAGGCTTTGGGTGAGAATCATGGCGTAGAGCACACATGAATTTAGAACTGGTACTAGTATCCAATGGCATGGATAGAACTCTTTTCCGGAAATACAGTGGGTAATTTGATAATTTTTTTACGTCTAGCTACTATATTTCAACATTACTTTGAGTGTTGCTTTCAATATTTATAATCACATCGGCGAGTGTATGGCGAAACGCTAACTGAAAATAAATGTAAAAAAATAGCTTTACACAACTTTACTCCTTTAAATTACAAATGGTTTCTTTCCAAACAAATTCTGTTAAATCCCTTCATAGTGAACAAACATATCCATATGTTACATACACTGATTAGTCACATCTCTGTTTAGCAAGTATGATAAAATTCACCTCATCACACCAAAATATCCCGTGATTTTAACCTGCTCTGGTGATATTTTGTAACTGGCCCTTTTTGGGGCCTTAGTAGGCCCCTAAATGTGGTCCGATTGGGGTGGTTGAGGTGTCAATCTTCTTTATTTCTCGGGGGCCACCCATCAACATAAAAATATCCCGTGATTTTAACCTGCTTTGGTGATATTTTGTAACTGGCCCTTTTTGGGGCCTTAGTAGGGCCCCTAAATGTTGTCCGATTGGGGCGATTGAGGTGTCAATCTTCTTTATTCCTCGGGGGCCACCCATCAACACCACAATATCCCGTGATTTTAACCTGCTTTGGTGATATTTTGTAACTGGCCTTTTTGAGGCCTTAGTAGGGCCCCTAAATGTGGTCCTATTGGGGTGGTTGAGGTGTCAGTCTTCTTTATTCCTCGGGGGCCACCCATCAACACCAAAATATCCCGTGATTTTAACTTGCTTCGGTGATATTTTGTAACTAGTCTTTTTGGGGCCTTAGTAGGGCCCCTAAATTTTGTCCGATTGGGGCATTTGAGGTGTCAATCTTCTTTATTCCTCGGGGAGCACCCATCAACACCAAAATATCCAGTGATTTTAACTTGGGTTGGTAATATTTTGTAACTGGCCCCATTTGGGGCCTTAGTAGGGCCCCTAAATGTGGTCCGATTGGGGCGGTTGAGGTGTCAATCTTCTTTATTCCCCGGGGGCCACGCATTAACACCAAAATATCCCGTGATTTTAACCTGCTGTGATGATATTTTGTAACTGGCCCTTTTTGGGGCCTTAGTAGGGCCCCTAAATGTGGTCCGATTGGGGTGGTTGAGGTGTCAGTCTTCTTTATTCCTTGGGGCCACCCACCAACACCAAAATATCCCGTGATTTTAACTTGCTTTGGTGATATTTTGTAACTGGCCCTTTTTGGGGCCTTTGTAGGGCCCCTAAATGTGGTGCGATTGTGGCGGTTGAGGTGTCAGTCTTCTTTATTCCTCTGGGGCCACCCATCAGCATAAAAATGTCCCGTGATTTTAACCTGCTTTGGTGATATTTTGTAACTGGCACTTTTTGGGACCTTAGTAGGGCCCCTAAATGTGGTCCGATTGGGGCAGTTGAGGTGTCAATCTTCTTTGTTCCTCGGGGGCCACCCAGCAACACCAAAACATCCCGTCATTTTAACTTGCTTTGGTGATATTTTGTAACTGGCCCTTTTTGGGGCCTTAGTAGGGCCCCTAAATGTGGTCCGATTGGGGCGGTTGAGGTGTCAATCTTCTTTATTCCTCGGGGGACACCCACCAACACCAAAATATCCCGTGATTTTAACCTGTTGTGGTGATATTTTGTAACTGGCCCTTTTTGGGGCCTTAGTAGGGCCCCTAAATGTGGTCCGATTGGGGTGGTTGAGGTGTCAGTCTTCTTTATTTCTTGGGGGCCACCCACCAACACCAAAATATCCCGTGATTTTAACTTGCTTTGGTGATATTTTGTAACTGGCCCGTTTTGGGGCCTTAGTAGGGCCCCTAAATGTGGTCCGACTGGGGCGGTTGAGGTGTCAATCTTCTTTATTCCTCGGGGGGCCACCCACCAACACCAAAATATCCCGTGATTTTAACCTGTTTTGGTGATATTTTGTAACTGACCCTTTTTGAGGCCTTAGTAGGCCCCTAAATATGGTCCGATTGGGGCGGTTGAGGTATCAATCTTCTTTATTTCTCGGGGGCCACCCACCAACACCAAAATATCCCGTGATTTTAACTTGCTTTGGTGATATTTTGTAACTGGCCCGTTTTGGGGCCTTAGTAGGGCCCCTAAATGTGGTCCGACTGGGGCGGTTGAGGTGTCAATCTTCTTTATTCCTCGGGGGGCCACCCACCAACACCAAAATATCCCATGATTTTAACCTGCTTTGGTGATATTTTGTAACTGGCCTTTTTTGAGGCCTTAGTAGGGCCCTAAATGTGGTCCGATTGGGGTGGTTGGGGTGTCAGACTTGTTTATTCCTCGGGGGCCACCCATCAACACCAAAATATCCCGTGATTTTAACTTGCTTTGGTGATATTTTGTAACTGGCCCATTTTGGGGCCTTAATAGGGCCCCTAAATAATATGGTCCGATTGGTGCGGTTGAGGTGTCAATCTTCTTTAATCCTCGGGGCCACCCATCAACACCAAAATATCCCGTGATTTTAACCTGCTTTGGTGATATTTTGTAACTGGCCCTTTTTGGGGCCTTTGTAGGGCCCCTAAATGTGGTCCGATTGGGGCGGTTGAGGTGTCAATCTTCTTTATTCCTCTGGGGCCACCCATCAGCATCAAAATATCCCGTGATTTTAACCTGCTTTGGTGATATTTTGTAACTGGCACTTTTTGGGAACTTAGTAGGGCCCCTAAATGTGGTCCGATTGGGGCAGTTGAGGTGTCAATCTTCTTTGTTCCTCTGGGGCCACCCAGCAACACCAAAATATCCCGTGATTTTAACCTGCTTTGGTGATATTTTGTAACTGGCCCTTTTTGGGGCCTTAGTAGGGCCCCTAAATGTTGCCCGATTGGGGCGGTTGAGGTGTCAATCTTCTTTATTCCTCGGGCGCCACCCATCAACACCACAATATCCCGTGATTTTAACCTGCTTTGGTGATATTTTGTACTGGTCTTTTTGAGGCCTTAGTAGGGCCCCTAAATGTGGTCCGGTTGGGGTGGTTGAGGTGTCAGTCTTCTTTATTCCTCGGGGGCCACCCATCAACACCAAAATATCCCGTGATTTTAACTTGCTTTGGTGATATTTTGTAACTGGCCCTTTTTGGGGCCTTAGTAGGGCCCCTAAATGTTGTCCGATTGGGGCATTTGAGGTGTCAATATTCTTTATTTCTCGGGCGCCACCCATCAACACCACAATATCCCATGATTTTAACCTGCTTTGGTGATATTTTGTACTGGTCTTTTCGAGGCCTTAGTAGGGCCCCTAAATGTGGTCCGATTGGGGTGGTTGAGGTGTCAGTCTTCTTTATTCCTCGGGGGCCAGCCATCAACACCAAAATATCCCGTGATTTTAACTTGCTTTGGTGATATTTTGTAACTGGCCCTTTTTGGGGCCTTAGTAGGGCCCCTAAATGTGGTCCGATTGGGGCGGTTGAGTTGTCAATCTTCTTTATTCCTCGGGGGCCACCCATCAACACCAAAATATCCCGTGATTTTAACCTGCTTTGGTGATAATTCGTAACTGGCCCTTTTTGGGGCCTTAGTAGGGCCCGTAAATATGGTCCGATTGGGGCGGTTGAGGCCACCCATCAACACCAAAATATCCGGTAATTTATTTATTGGTGTTTAAGGTCACATATTTCTGCACAAGCAACGGCGAGCAACTGTCAACTCCCAACATACCAACTCCACACAAGCAGGGTTAGCATTGGTTGAAGACAGGTGCATCATCGACGTGCACTACACCTTAGTACACGTCACCGTGCCCCCACGCGAGCAATGGGGGTGAAGTGTCTTGCCCAAGGACACAACGCGGTTGCCGCAGGTGGGATTCGAACCGAGGACCTCTCGGCTTACAGCCTACATCTCTACCAACTGAGCCCCCCCCTCCCACCCCCACCCCCATTAACCCATTATCTAACGCTAGTAGCAGACGATACTCGTCAAAAAAAATTCTCGTGTAACTAAAAATTTTCATTTTTTGCTTCCAAAACACAGAGTGTTACCCCTCATTGGAATGAGCGCAACGCGATCGTTCGAATGAGGGGGTCATAACCTATGTTTTGGAAGAATAAAATGTAAATATAAAAAAAGACGGAATAGCGATTTTTGTGTACAGTGCTGGCCGTTTTTGGCCGCTACTTTATGTAAAGGGTTAAACGCATTTTGACCAATTACTCTCAGCCCCAAGGAAGGGACAAACTGACCTAGGGGTCAATGATTAAAAAGATAGCTAAGTTGTTATAACAAGATAGCTAAGTTGTTATAACAAGTTAGCTAAGTTGTTATAACAAGTTACTAAGTTGTTATAACAAGTTAGCTAAGTTGTTATAACAAGTTAGCTAAGTTGTTATAACAAGTTAAGCTAAGTTGTTATAACAAGTTAGCTATGTTGTTATAACAACTTGGCTAAGTTGTTATAACAAGTTAGCTAAGTTGTTATAACAGGTTACTAAGTTGTTATAACAAGATAGCTAAGTTGTTATAACAAGTTAGCTAAGTTGTTATAACAAGTTAAGCTAAGTTGTTATAACAAGTTAAGCTATGTTGTTATAACAAGTTAGCTAAGTTGTTATAACAAGTTACTAAGTTGTTATAACAAGTTAGTTAACTTGTTATAACAACTTAGCACAGGTAAAAAAAAATACATCAACTGGCGTCAGAACGCTGCCGTAGTTTCTCTTATTTCATTTCCCGTTCTTTCTTATCGATGTTATATCAACAAATCACGTAAAATATTGAACAAATAATGCTTTTTATTCAATAAAAGTTTCAAGTTACTTTTTATTATTGAGAGTCGGCGACGGTGGTCAGTCTGAGTCAGTGTTATTTTTTAAAAAAATTATGCACTTTCAGAGATGATTGGCCTAAATTTTCACCTGGATATTCGACCCAAAGTTAGCCAAACCGTCTTTTGGTGAATGACGCTGAATTTACCCAAGTGGAACTCCCCTCAATCTTGTTTATTTAATTTATTTATTTATTTATTTATTTATTTATTTATTTATTTATTTATTTATTTATTTATTTATTTATTTATTTATGGGAGTTAAACATTTTTGACAGCCTGGTTCACCTCGTGTCAGTTTTATGAGTGGAGTTAGCTGGAGGACCACCGAGCAACGACAAGGAACTGTCAACATACTAACTGCACACAAACTGGGTTAGCATTAGTTGAAGACAGATGCACCATCGACGTGCAGTATGCCTTAGTACACAGTGCTCTCACTTGAGCAAATGGCTCTAAGTGCCTTGCCCATTGACACAACGCATAAACCCCTGGTGACCGGGATCGAACTGTGGGAACTGTGAACCTCTGAAGTTCAATGCTGTAATTTTTCTGACATTTATATTCATCATTTCCTGTTGTTCCTATATGAATATTTAATCTTAAAAAGTTAACAGAAAAAACTTACCTTGTGATCTGAATCCAAGAACATGTGTGAAATTAAATCCAATTAAGTCCAGTTTTTTAGAATAAATTAATGAACACACCACACTCTTTGAATCATAAGTCTGGGGAACAGGACAGTCAGTTAAGATGTATTTGTGGACCTCCATGTCTCTAGCAGAGTCGGTTTATGTCAAACACAATATTACATATGTTCAACTTCAAGAGCAATGAGATACCCCCCCCCCCCCCCCCCCCCCTTCCCAGAATTTTTTTTCTTGCAAGCCAACTGTTTTTCTTTCAATGCAAGTTTGTTTGGAGATGAGATGGAGGCTGGGAGATGCAGCTAGAAGTTTGTCAATCTTCCATATTCTTTCCGATAGACCTATGAAATGTTTCCACCATTGCCCCACCTCCATCAACACAAGTCCTCAGCAGTTCATATAACCCCCACTGTTTTTGCATTTAAATTCATGATGGGATCTCATTTTGGGTCAAAGTGTGTTGTTATTCAAAACGAATATAGATAAAAAAAAACCCAAATGTATCACAATCTTGCTTTCAAATGTTTTCCAACAAGCTGCAATTTTTTTAACGACATTTGCTGCTATTTTGGATGAAGGACGATAAAAGGTTATAAATAGGTTGGTCAGAAATAAAAAAAATAAATTTGTGACATTTCCGAGGAACCAATGGAAGTTTGATCAATTATCCCTCCCCACCACAAGAATTTCACTCACACTTTTGTATGTTTGTGTGGGTTTAAGGGGGGGGGGGGGGGGGGGTGTTTGAGGTGAATATGACCTGTGGCACATATACACCCAGACACCCATACCCAGTCATATGCATGTGACAAAAAATTAATTTGTAATTTCAGTGGACTTATGATGATCCCCTCACCCACACCCCCCACACACGCAAAATGACATATCTATTCATGTTTCACTATGAATCCTGATCAGATCTTATTTTTGAACAAAAGGGAAATTTATTTGTTGAAGTTAATTGAATGAGGAGAAAAGTATTGTACAAATTTTCAAACGAGAACAGAGAACAGTTGAAGTGGGTTTTTTTGCCACCCAACTTTAAATGAGATGCTGTATCGGATGATACAAAATAGTAAGAGCTAAACCTGCATTTCAGAGCTCATCTCTAGACTGTATTGTTGATTCCTCATATTTGACTTATCATTGTCCAGGTTGTCCAACTGAAAAAAATGTGCACCCTCTTTGTGGGTTGCTGTCAGTCTGTCACTTCCAGTAATTGTTAGACTCCCTGTTTCCGTGAATTTCTTTGTCATGTCATAATATTCACTGCTATGGTTAGAGTATATTCACTGCTGTGGTTAGGGTATGAAAGGTTTAATTAATGAAAAACATTGTGCAGCCATATCTCAAAATCTCTCTCAATCTCTGTCAATAGTACCAACAATACTCACTCATATTAACCTCTCAATTGATTGCTTTTCTCACACTGTGGGGGTAACTCCAACAGAGAAAATAACATTTTTAGAACATTTTCAATGGCATTTTTATTCAATATATGCAAATTAAAGGAAGATTCTGCCTCACATATCCTTTAATATTAAACAACATGAACAAAATCAATGACTTACAAAATATATAAAATTCAAATGAAATTTTCTAATTTTTTCAGTTACTTTTATGTGATAATATCCACAAATGAAAAACCTTCAAAAATGGGTGTGGTCTATTTTTCCACTGAAATTCAAAAGGAATAACTAATTACCTAACATGTGTTTCATCCATGGCTGTTTAGGGATATGGAAGGTGTTCGAAGATGAACAATTGTCACACTTTAGAAAAAACATTTTTTGGGGCCTTACAGCTGTTTAATATTTTATAACAAGACAGTAAGATAATTCCGACAACTTTCATAAAAATTATGATAAATTATGCTAATTATATGCAAATTACTTTGTGGTCACCTGACCTCCAATCTCAAATTGTATATCCATTTGAAGAGAATTGTCACCCAAACAGTGTTGTAAAATATCTGGTGAATTAGTAGAGTGCATGTATTTTGTGCTAAATTATTTTTTTGTGAAAGTCTTCGCTTTAAAGACCGTCGAAAAGGGGCGTGGTCAATTTTTCTTAAATATGAATAATTAATGACCCCACAATTACATCCTTTTCATTTTGTGGGTGACTGACAATGTAAACCTGTGCTACACATTCAGAAACATCTTTCTTAATGCATCAAAACAGTTTATATTCAAGAAATGGGGCACTTTTGGGCTCAATTTTATGGCAAATTAAGTTAAATTATGCAAAGTATATGCAAATTACCCTGTGGTCACTTGACCTCCAACCTCTAATTGTATGTTCATTTGAACAAAATTGTCACCCAAATAGAGTTGCAAAATTTCTGACCAATTTGTCAAGTATTGTTTGTGCTAAATTGTTTTTTGTGAGTGTCTTTACTCGAAAAGCCGTCAAAAAGGGGCGTGGCCTATTTTTTCTAAAAAAATGAATAATTATGGTCCTTAAAATTACATCCTTTGCATTTTGTGGGTGATGAACAATGTAAACCAACATCACACATTCAGAAATATCTTTTTAAGGCATCAAAACAGTTTATATTGAAGAAATGGCATTTTTGAGCTCATTTTTGTGACAAATTAAGTTAATTTATGCAAAATATATGCAAATTATTTTGTGGTCATGTGCCCTGCGGTCATAAACAGTATGTCCTGTCAAAGGACATGGGCAGACAAAAACATGTGTCAAATTTCGAGTGAATTAGTAAAGTACTTTTCCTGATATGGTATTTTTTCTGACATACTCTTAGTCTATTGAAAAATACGTTCAAATTATGGGGTTTGGGGGCCGTTTTAGACTTGCCAGTTTAGTGATAAAGCACTGGAAGGCTGTTTACAAAAAAATGCCACTTTTCGGAACACAAAAATGCCATAACTTCTGAACCGTAATGAATTTTTCAATTCCGTAAAAAGATATAAGTTTTGTTTTATCTCCTCTTTCACTATTTCTAATACACAGGCAATCATTTGCAATTTTCACCAAAATTGCCTATTTTTATTATTATCCGTTATCTATTACTGAACACAGCATTTGTAGACACCTCAAATATTCCCCTAATATACTATTCAGCAAAGGTAGGGGGTATTTGATAAAAGTGAGATGTATGAAGAAATGTATTTATATTTTCATCAAAAAGACAGTTGAGGCATTGCACTGGGACATCTGGTGAATGATTTCAGCGATATTTGGGTGTCTGACACGCACACATTCCACACAATGAGATGTGGAAGACATGGGAGGTCAGTCAGAGAATTTTCCACATTCAGGCCAAGACTTCAATACCTTGTAAATCGTTCTCTGTTCCCGAGACAAGCGCGGATCCGACGTTGCATATTCGTCATCAAACGTCCAACATCAGCTTTACAGATGTTATTACATTCTTCCTACAGTGCAGTGGCGAGAGTAGTATGTCGCGTACGTTCGAGGGAAAGTTTCGATGACCCCGGTGGATGACCTCGGAAGTAACGTCATGTCACGTGACCCAGTGGCGCCATGTTGTGTTGTCATGGTAACCCGCGTGAACGGCCATGTTGTGACGTCATCTCCATAGTGGTACGTGGTGTGCGTGAGCATGCGCAGCGCGTGTTGTTAGGGTGATATGTGTTTCCGTCCTCCATTTTGTATACTGGAGGCCGCCAACTGGTTTCTATGGTAGCACGTTGTTGCTATGTTACCCAAAGGCTTACAATAGGACAGGGGTATGTTCGGAGGTTGTGTTCGATTGAATCGGAGTAAATCTAATTACCACAAACAACCCGACAATCCGTCCAAATCACCAAAATCCAACCCAAATCACCGAAATTGACTTTATTTGATACGGATTTCCCATTTTATCGGCGGCTTAGCACGTATATTACCGAGAGAGTACCGGGGTGTGTTCGATTGAATCGGAGTATCACGAATTACCACAAACAACCCAACAAGTTGTACTATTTCAAATTCTTTCAGAATCCTATTTAGGATCGCGAAACTTTTGGCTTATAATGGTAGCACTTAGTGCTATAGTACCGAAGGGGTGCCTGAGAATGTGTTCGATTGAAGTGGAGTAATGTTCTGGTTCGGATTTTCCCATAATCGCTTTTTTGGATTCCATGACGTTGTTTCCCCCCAATAAGAATAGCACGTAGTGCTATAAGACAAATTTACCCAGAATCCTCTGCTTCTAGTTGGAACGATATTGTTATAAATTCCTACGCTCTATTTTTAGCAATATCTTTAACTGATCCCCTAACTAATTGTTAGGGTCTATATTTAGCAATTTCTTTGAATGACTCCCCTAATTACATGATTTTAAATAAAAAACATTAATGAGGATCAAGATGTTTCTACACTAACCAATCAGAGCAAAGTTAATCCACCAATCAGATTAGTATATTCCAATTGTGTTTCTTTTCCATTGACTTCTATACTAATTTTCTAAATTTTCCAACTTTAACCTATAATCCTATAGGAAACCAACACAAACGCCCGTAGAGAATGAAAATATCGATGAAAAAACGCTGTGACGTCGTGACGTTTTCAAAAACGTCCGTCACGTAGATATAAATTTCGGAGAAGAGTCACGTCGCATCATTCTGTTTCGATTCTTCGAACTGAACACATCGCTAGAGAGTTTTCTATAGCAATTATGCCTTCGCAAAAAAATTATGAAGATGGAGTCTGATACTGCTACTGCCGTTACCAGGACTGATGTTTATGCCTGTGAAGAGTGTGGGAAGACCTTTACGGACCGTCGGGACCGGAATCGCCATGTGCGCAACCTACACGCCGAACAGAAGAAGAAGATACACGACTGCACCAACTGTAACAAGAGTTATGCTTCCAAGCAAAAGCTGGATCAACACCTGAAGAAATGTTTGGAGACCTATACATGTATGGAATGCGGCCAGGTGTTTAACCAACTACTCCATTTTAACCGCCACCAGAGCGTCGCCCACCGACCAGTTCCTGTACCAGCTAAATGGAAGACCGATGAACCGAAGAGAGGACCAACCAAACAACCACGGACCACGACGACCACCCGTTATGATGTTGTCCCTACTGATTTCGACAAGAATATGATGTCTGAAGAAGAGACCGATGCAATTTTGAATGTGTACGAAGATAACTGGAGTTCTATTAGAACTCGTCATTTAAGAAACAGGGGAGTCCAGGACCAGTATAACTACCGGATCAACGATGTGAACCTGAAAATGATGAATGATGACTTGAGAACTACCATATGATATACTTAAGATTTAAAATTAATCTTAGTTTTGGTTTTATCCTGCGACACAATGAAACGAATGAACTGAAGTATTACCATCCACTCACAAAACAACGCCCGGTTACTTGATGTTCCACAACTAGTATGCTGCCAAGAAGACTTTGAAGAGTTCCTAGATGATGTCATGGAAGAAGATATCCTGGAATGGGCCAAGTGAAAACGACCCAACACCAAATGGCTTGTGGAGAGAGTTACCAACGTCACATTTTATGTGAATAAGCTGAAAGACTACCCAATTAGATCTTCCCGATTATATTCTACAGAACAAAGCAGTAAATGCTTTGGTGAAAGATAGAGCTCGCCAGTTTACCTACGATGACAACCTGTGTATCTTCCTATGTTTAGCTTTATGGATTGGTTCCACAACAGACAATTTGAATAATACAATAGATGCCATGTACAGCAAATATACAAAGAAGCCAAAGAATGAATTCAGTGGAGTAACTTTAGCCGAATTACCCGACTAGGAGAAATGTTTTGAAGTGAATATACAAGTATATGAACTTGTCAAGAATGACGATGACCAAACTGTTGCCAAATTAGTACAGAGATCTCATAGAAAGTTTGAGAATACCATGTTTGTGAACGTCTACAAGAACTATTTTAGCTACATCATCGATTTAGACCAATAATGTAAATCCTTTGAATGCCGCAAATTATGGAAAACCTCCCGAGCAATAAACCGTCATGAGAAAACAAGCACAGATGAAGTGAAGTACCAGTATGTTGGCGGTGTATACCATCCATCCCAGTCCGTATTTGATCTGTTAGAAGATAAAGGTATAGAAGTGCCTGAAGAGAAGAAGTTTTATCCATACCGTGCAACGTTTGATTTTGAAAGTAACTTTGTCAAGTCCAGTCTACCTGCCGACAGTGATAAACTGATATGGGAAGCAGAACACCGATCATTGAGTGTGAGCATATGTAGTAATGTTCCAGAATACCAAGAACCGAAGTGTTTTATTACAAATGGAAATTCTCAAGAACTTGTTGAAGAAATGATGACATACCTCACAGATATTTCATCTCATTGCCACCAACCTATGCAGACCTATCATGCTTAGACCTTATTTAAACTCAGACAGACAATTGATGAAACGCTGGAAGCAGAAACCAGAGCTACTGGAGAAGATACAGCCAAGATGCACCCTTTACAAAAGTTGGAGAAGAAATTTCAAGACTACCTGCAAGAGATGCCCGTCATCGGATTCAACTCTGGAAAATATGATATGAATGTAGTCAAGCGTGAACTGATGACATACCTGAAGAGACAGAATCCACTCATGTTTGCAGTGAAGAAATCAACTAACTACATGTGCGTCTCGACAGAATCTTTCAAGTTTGTTGATATTTGCAACTACCTCGCTCCAGGATTCAACTATGACAAGTTTTTGAAAGTATTTGGCTGTTCCGTGACGAAGGGATTTTTACCATATGAATGGATCGACAACTTGGACAAATTGGATCAAGACCACCTACCAGACCATGAAGCCTTCTACAGTTCTCTGAAGAAAGAAAACATATCCAATGAAGAATACCAGTACTTCCAGCATGTATGGAACGACCTGGAGATGATAACTTTCCGTGATTTTCTGATCTGGTATAATAACCGAGATGTGAAACCATTCTTTAAAGCAGTTGACAAGCAGTTTGCTTTCTTCCAAGAACGTCACATCGACATGTTTAAAGATGGCATCAGTGTTCCAGGCCTTACGTTGAAATACCTGTTCCAGACCACGAATAATGACACTTACTTCACATTATTTAACCAGAAAAACAAAGACTTGCATCACTTAGTGAAAGATAATATCGTTGGTGGACCTTCAATTATCTTCAACCGGTACCACGAGAAAGATGTTACCCGAATCAGAGAAACAAAATATGGCAAAGAGGCAAAACCATGTGGAAGTATTATAAGCTTTGGTGCGAATGTATTATATCTTTGGTACCTAATGCAAGAGATGCCAACGGGTTGGAATATTAGACGCCGTGAAGAAAACCAGTTTAAACCAGAACATCCAATGAAGTATGGTAAAATGGCTGAACAATGGTTAGAGTTTTTATCGATGAGAGATGACATCCACATCAGACATCAGTTTAATGGAGCCAAAAAAATGATTGGTCGAAGACAGTTGCCTGTTGATGGTTGGTGCAAAGAGACACAGACTGTATACCAATTCCATGGCTGCTTCTGGCATGGACATACCTGCATGAAAGATAAGAACGGCCTTCCTATCATCCATAATGAAGTCAGAGATAAACCCATGAAAGAACTAATACAAGCTACCCGTACCAATGCAAAGTACATCACCAATTTGGGCTATAAACTTGTTGAAATCTGGGAGTGTGAGTGGAGAGAGATGAAGAAGACCGATGCCACACTCAAAGCCTTCCTGAAAGAGAACTTTTCAGACAAAATAGATGGTGCATTGACAGATGAAGAAGTACTGAAGAAAGTGAAATTCGGTGAACTGTTTGGTTTGGGCGAATGTGATATACATGTACCAGATCACCTGAAAGATTACTTTGAAGAGATGACACCTATCTCCAAGAATACAGATAGTTCCATAGATGATATTGGTGAACACATGAAGTCCTTTGCTGAGAAGAATGGAATGATGAAGAAACCCCGTAGAAGTTTGATCGGAAGCTATGTAGCAGAAAAACTGTCGTTTGCACCCCCTTTGCTGCAGTGGTACCTCCAGCATGGTATTGAAGTTGATCACGTCTAAGAAGTTATCCAATATAAACCAAGAAGATGTTTTGAAAAATTTGGAGATGAAGTATCTGAAGTAAGAAGACAAGGATATGTTGACCCTGACAAGTCGATCGTTGCCGACACCATGAAGCTGTTGGGAGATGTTGACCCTGACAAGTCGATCGTTGCCGATACCATGAAGCTGTTGGGAAATTCTGGATATGGCAAAACCGTTACCAACAAAGAGAAGCATCGACGGGTGTGCTATTGCGCCGATGAAGAAGTCACCAAAGCTGTAAATGACATGTCCTTCAGAGCCTTGAATCCATTAAAGTCCAGGCGACGGGTACAACATTTTTGTCAAATTGTTCAGTTGGTGATAAAAGCACGAAACTTCACAGAATGATTGACTATGGCACTGTGAACAATTTTGGATATGGAGACAGCAGAAAAAAAATCTTTCATAGCAACGGTTTCTGGGTAACTGTTTGCCCCTAGCAACGGATTGCTTTATGCTAATATAACCCATTTAAACTTCTCAGAGAGGCAAAATATGGCATACATCTTTCTGAATTAAAGTTGAAAAAGACATTGTGTCATTCAAGATTCCACCTTCTATAGTTACAGTTGCCTATTAACCATTTAACCCTAGCAACCACGGGACTTCCGTCAATACAATGAAATATAAATCTGTGTAAGTAGGCTGCCTTTGATAAAAAGTATTTTTTACATTTAGATTGTGATGCTGTACCTTAGAGGAGACTACTGACAACTACATTGCATTGCTGTTAACACCTTTTTATCAAAGGTGATGAATTATTACACGCACATGATGTGAGTGTAACAATTCATCACACTGGATGAAAAGGTGCCAACCGCAATGCTAAAATAGTGCAGTTAACGTTATTGTGTGGGTCACATTTGGCCTGTTATTTCTACATGATGTTTTCACAATCACATTTGGCCTGTTATTTCTACATGATGTTTTCACAATCACATTTGGCCTGTTATTTCTACATGATGTTTTCACAATCACATTTGGCTGTTATTTCTACATGATGTTTTCACAATCACATTTGGCCTGTTATTTCTACATGATGTTTTCACAATCACATTTGGCCTGTTATTTCTACATGATGTTTTCACAATCACATTTGGCTGTTATTTCTACATGATGTTTTCACAATCACATTTGGCCTCTTATTTCTACATGATGTTTTCACAATCACATTTGGCCTGTTATTTCTACATGATGTTTTCACAATCACATTTGGCTGTTATTTCTACATGATGTCTTCACAATCACATTTGGCTGTTATTTCTACATGATGTTTTCACAATCACATTTGGCTGTTATTTCTACATGATGTTTTCACAATCACATTTGGCCTGTTATTTCTACATGATGTTTTCACAATCACATTTGGCTGTTATTTCTACACGATGTTTTCACAATCACATTTGGCTATTATTTCTACATGATGTTTTCACAATCACATTTGGCTGTTATTTCTACATGATGTTTTCACAATCACATTTGGCTGTTATTTCTACATGATGTTTTTACAATCACATTTGGCTGTTATTTCTACATGATGTTTTTACAATCACATTTGGCTGTTATTTCTACATGATGTTTTCACAATCACATTTGGCTGTTATTTCTACATGATGTTTTCACAATCACGTTTGGCCTGTTATTTCTACATGATGTTTTCACAATCACATTTGGCTGTTATTTCTACACGTTTTTTTCATAAACTCACTACTTTAGCATTGCAGTTCGCACCTTTTTCATCCAAGGTTATGAATCATTACATCCACATGGTGTGAGTGTAACAATTCTCAATCTTGGATGCAAAATGTGCCAGTTAAAATGCTCAAGTAGTGCAGTTGGCATTATTGTGTGGGTCACATTTGGCCTGTTATTTCTATACACTGTTTTCACAATCACCCCTGCATGAACAAAACTCGGTGCATTGCAAGTGAGCCCTACTGCATGTACAGTCATTGTATCTTTTTCACATGAATCGCTTGCTTGGGGTAGTTTTGTCCACAGAGGTTACCACTTGTCTGCACAGGTCCACCCCCAATCACCGGGGATGGTAACTGACTTTCTCGATCTGTAATGGAACCCCAATAGTGTCCTGCTTGCAAAGCTGTTCTTAATACATGTTGTTCAAGCGCAGCTCTGGTTGGGGGTAATGAATTCATTTGGCGTCCCTTACGAGTGAAGAGTAGTTTTCGAGTTTCATTGATTGATAAAGATGTGCTGGTTTTGTCATATAGAAGTATTGTGAAATGTTCAAATTCATCAAATACATCTTCAGTGATGCCATCAGGAGCATTATAAAGTTAAAGGAATGTTGATGTGAATTCTTCATGTGACTCCCACAATTTCCAAGCAGACTTTTTTCCTACATGTGCTAAATGTGAAACTGTGTCACAGCCCGTGAATGCATGGAAAACTGGACGAGCCAAAGACTTCCTAGGGCCAGGAGAGGCAGCTATCTCGTGTGCTGGAAAATAACGAAAATCTTTTCCTGTGCCAAATGCAATCCACACCTCGTCAATTTCTACTTTCTGTATAACAGCTATGGCCAACACAACAACATCAGTATCCTTAGTCTTGAGTAGAACAGTTCTATAACCTCTGATCACAGCATCAGATATGTGTACCATTATCCTGGAATCAGCCTCTTGATTAGAACAGTTCTATAACCTCTGCTCACAGCATCGGATATGTGTACCATTATCCTGGCATCAGACTCTTCGTGATTACATGGGGCTAGATTGACAGTGTCCCTGGTATAACCTCTGCTCATAGCATCAGATATGTGTACCATTGTCCTGGAATCAGCCTCTTGATTAGAACAGTTCTATAACCTCTGCTCACTGCATCAGAAATGTGTACCATTATCCTGGCATCAGACTCTTCGTGATTACATGGGGCTAGATTGACAGTGTCCCTGGTATAACCTCTGCTCATAGCATCAGATATGTGTACCATTGTCCTGGAATCAGCCTCTTGATTAAAACAGTTCTATAACCTCTGCTCACAGCATCAGATATGTGTACCATTATCCTGGAATCAGCCTCTTGATTAGAACAGTTCTATAACCTCTGCTCACAGCATCAGATATGTGTACCATTATCCTGGAATCAGCCTCTTCGTGATTACATGGAGCAGATTGACACCACAACCTTCTGTCAGAATCAGTTCTTTATCCAAAATAAGATTTGTCATTAGCCGATTGTTGAGATACTGAAAAAGCTCAACCTTGTTGCTACTCACTCTAAGAAACTGCTGCCAGTTTTTGGGTATTGGACTTAATCTTTCAAATCTTCTTCTCTGACTCGATCCAATGACACGCTTATCTCTTGTTTGTGCTTTGAGACTGTTTTCAAAGTACTGGTCCCAGACAAAATCTATGCGGCAAACTTGATTTTGTTCTTTGTTTATATACATCAGTGAACTAGCTTGCAAAGTTTGTTGTAAATTTTCATTTTTACATTTTGCAATACAAGATATTCAACTGCAGCCTTTTTGGCAGCAGTTGAATATATTGTATCGCAAGATACTGTACATAACTGAAAATTGTGTAGCTTTTAGCGTGTTTTGCATAGCAAATAGCGATGCGAAACCACTTATTTTGAGCCCTGCCGGCTACACCACTGCTTTATGAAACATTTGCTATGTTTGTTTTAACTGAACTGCCTTTAAGGGTTGCATGGACTTGGATATTTTCAAATAGCGTCTTGGTTGATCAATAGAGTTCTCAAAATGGAAGATGGAGAAACAATGCAGGATGAATTTAAACCAATAAAATTCACGTTACATATGAAGTTGCCAATGCGAGAGGGAGAGTTAATCTATATCAGGAGTAAAGCATCAGTGAACTAGCTTGCAAAGTTTGTTGCAAATTTTCATGTTTACATTTTGCAATACAAGATATTCAACTGCAGCCTATTAGGCTGCAGTTGAATATTTTGTATCGCAAAATGCTATACATAATTGAAAATTGTGTAGCTTTTAGCATGTTTTCCATAGCAAATAGCGATGGGAAACCACTTATTTTGAGCCCTGTAAGATCTCCCTCACTCAGTTGTGCTATAAGTTCCTGATCCTGGAGATCATAAGCACACTTTCGTACACGATAGTCCAACTGAAACGTACATACTTCGTGTAGTTTCCCATCACTTTCCCCTTTAGAACAAAAAAAAGCAAAATTGTTTTTTGTAGTCAACTACATCTGCTGTCTCTTCAATGCTGAAACTTCTGCGAGTGAATTTTCTCTCCGAAACTGATGCTTCATTGTCACCACTTTTTCGTTTGCAGTCTTTTACTCGATCAAGTTTTGTTGAATTCACTTTTAGAGAGCAGGATTTATGCCACCTAACCTCATTTGTTTTTAAAGTTGCTTCTATGCTACTTCCATCATTCAAACGTGAAATGTCAATTGGAATAGGTAGTGATTTTAATTCGGGAAATTTGGTTAAATTGTCAGCCATTGTCTTATAACCACCCCCCTCCCATCTGAACGCTTTGATCTTCTGGGGCAAACAAGGGTTTCTTTAACTTCAACTGGCAGAGAATACACTTTGACCATTCAGTTTTCTCTTTTTGTGAATCTAATTTTTTAGAACTTTCCATTGTTTCGAATCAACAAGCAATTCTGTGAAATGTCTGTTGGGATTCTGTTTTTATATTACATTTCACAGTTCTGAAAAAACATCATTAAATGACAGAACCATTTAATCCAAAACCATGCTTTCAATTGATTTATAGTTATTTTCTGTCAGCAGCTATGGATAAAATCGAGGTATGAAGTCAAGTCTAGCGAATTGTTTAAATACTCAAAATACCCACTAAGAATGCCTTCCATTTCAGGCATTGATTACCGCGTCTAATAAAGCAGAATGCATTTAGCATGGTAAACTAGCACTATTCCACTTCCAGTGGATTCTTGTAGGGGTTGTTTATATAGTCTATAGCAATAAAATATTTAGAGTAAATTTGAAAACCATAGATATCATGTGTATAGTTTTCAACATTTGCTACATGTTGCTACTAGAAACTGGTATATTCTTATATAGGCTGTAGTAAATGGCTTGGTAAGCACTGCTTTGATGGTTTTGGTTGTATTTTGGCTATTGTGTACATTTTGTATAAAAATATAGTGATTTACTTTGTTGTGTTATTCACAGTCTTGCTGTCTGGTGGGGTATAAACTGGTGGTTACCATGGCAAAATTGTTACCTAGCAACCGTTGCTAAGGTTTGTTGATTTGCAACTGGCTCTACATCTGAATATTATCATTACCTCATTTGAAGCCTTTCTGCCAAATTTCATGCTTTTATCACAATCCGAGCAATTTTTGCACCCATCGCGTGGAGTATTAGATGAAACTTTATATGAAGTCGAACTGAACAAGAAGACCATCAAGTTGGATCTGCCACTCCACATCGGATTCTTTGTTTACCAGTATGCGAAACTCCAGATGCTTCAGTTCTATTATGATGTCATCGATACTTTTATCAACTGCCAAGATTTCGAATATGCTGAAATGGACACAGATTCTGCATATCTATGTACCTCGTCACCATCCATAGATGAATTAGTGAAACCAGAGAAGAGAATAGAGTTTTACAAAGAAAATCACAAGTGGTTTCCATCAGAGTGTTGTGATTTCCACTGAGATGATTATGTGAAAACCAAGTTAGAAGGCAAAGAATGGCTGTCACCCTCATATTTCCAGGAAAGAAAGCGTTTTGACAGGAGAGCTCCAGGCTTGTTCAAGGTAGAATGGCAAGAAACCTGCTTTGTTGGACTGTGTAGTAAAACATATTATTGTTTCGGTGCCACCAATAAACATAGTTGTAAAGGAATCAGCAAACGCCACAATGATTTGACGAAAGACAAATATTTGCAAGTTTTGAAGACTCAACAAAGTGGATCTGGCATCAACCGAGGATTTGTTATGAATGACAACACTATGCATACCTACAAGCAGAGCAGAGATGGACTATCGTATTTCTACCCAAAACGAAGAGTCTTAGAAGATGGAGTTAGCACCATGACACTAGAGATTTAAAGAAGAAACAACTGAGTGTCATATTTTCTACAACCTGAACAAAGTCTAGCATTTGCATACAAAAAGTCCTATTTAGTTGACCAAACAATTCCTAAAAAAGCGAAACGGATTTTAGGTGGTCTACTCAATCATGTTAGGCTCACCAAATTTCAAATTCCTTTATGGCATTCTCTAAAGTCCTTTATGGCAGTCCTCATAAAGTCCTATATGGCATTCTCCAAAGACCTTTATGGCAGTATTTTTCTCTAAATAAAAAGTCCTATATGACAGTCCTCATAAAGTCCTATATGGCAAGTTTTTCTCTAAGTAAAAAGTCCTATATAGCACTCTCTAAAGTCCTTTATGGCAGTCCTCACAAAGTCCTATATGGCAAGTTTTTTCTCTCTAAAGTCCTTTATGGCATTCTCTAAAGTCCTTTATGGCAGCATTTTTCTCTAATTAAAAGTCCTTTATGGAATTTGTTTTCTCTAAAGTCCTATACATCATTCTCTAAAGTCCTTTATGGTAAGTTTTCATCATAAAGTCCTATACGTCATTCTCTAAAGTCCTTTATGGCAGTCATCAAAAAAAATCCTAAATGGCAAGTCTTACAAGGTAATACATTTTTTTGGCGTAAAGATTTTTCAATTGTTTTTATTTATTCTAATACGGAGAGTTTTTTCATCATTATCATCATCATCATGTTCCTGGTATACTTTAAGCTAACCCTATTGGAAGTGGAGGATGCTTCTTTATTCCAAACTTTTTAGTTTCATTAAAAACTTTTTAGTTTCATTCAAAACTTTTTAGTTCCATTTATTTTGAAAAATGTTGATTCATGGTATCTTTTAGGTTACACCTATTGGAACCAGATGATACACATTTTATTCCAAAGTTTTTAGTTTCATTCAAAACTTTTTAGTTTCATTTAAAAAATGTTGATTCGTGGTATCTTTTAGGTTACACCTGTTGGAACCAGATAATACTTCTTTATTCCATTCTTTTTAGTTTCATTTCATTTAGTTTCATTTTAAAAAAAAAGTTGATTCCTGGTGTCTTTTAGGCTACCCCTATTTTATAATAAATCATCATCATCATCATTACTAAGAAATTCTCTGTTGTGAATATTTAAAAGAAATGAGAATTTTTTATGATAGAAAACTGAATTGTTAAGTTGGACATGTTGTTTTCTTTTGTTTTTAAGGATACAAACTGTAGGGGGTGGGAATGCACTCGAGCTATTTGACTTATCTCCATTGGACAGATGTTTGTAGCTTGACTGGTCCCAAGCTAGTATAAAATGCAGAGCGCCATATCCTACAGTTTAAGGATCAAGATTGCAGTTTGATCGCCAAACTGACCAATCAGATAGAAGTTAATCAACCAATCAAATTTCTGTATTCTCATTGTGTTTCTTTCCCATTGACTTCTATACTGATTTTCTATATTTTCCAACTTTAACCTATAATCATATAGGAAACAAACACATACCCCAACCAAGAATCAAAAAGTCAATCAAAATTTGTTGAACTGAGGTGATGTTTTCAATCACGTCCGTCAAAGATATATAAGATTAGGCAAAGCATGGACTTGCCATCATTCACGATCGAACCATTGACCAGAGAAGATGTTCCGAATTGGCACCAAGCAGACTTATGCTAACGTTACCCAGTACCAGGGTGAACTTAAGATTCATCTTAGAAGATACTTTGAGGGAAAAGACCAGAAACCTTGTCCTATGAAGACTGGTATTGCTATATCTTTAGAAGAATGGAATGCCTTGAAAACCCAAATAGAAGAAGTAGATGCAGCCATCAAAACCCAACAAACAACTTTAACTGAAGTTCCTGAAGACACTAAACCAACTACACCTACTAACCATGAAGACTTCAAAAAACCAATTCACTAACCACCTTTGAAGAAGAAGAAGAAAAAGATCACAGTGAGAATAACCCAACCACGACCATTGATCATTGATGAAATTGATAGTGAACTCAGGCAAGTTCGCTTGCAACATGAACTTTGCTTGGCATATGCTCATTATGTCAAAGAGAACATTGACGCTGTAGTGAAAGAAAAATGCTATGGATGTACAGTCGATCACTCAAGTCAGATTCAGCATAATGTATGCCTAATGATGTCTCAAGAAGAGAAGATTATAACATGTTTTTGTGAAGCACTTGAAAGAGTTAACAAGAATGATGTCCATCTGCTGAGGCACCATAATACTTCAGGAATGAATCCACTACAAGCACAGAAAGAGTATGAAGATATGTTCAAGAAACCTCTCACAAATGAACAGAGACGTTGTATTATGGATTTGGTGATTGAATTGATGACCTTCAAGAAACCACTCAGTCTGAAGATGTAAATAGTTGTTGTTGTAAATAGATGTTTGTTTTTTTATAAAAAAAAAAAAGAAAAAAAGAAGAAGAAAAAAGTATAAAATGAAGAAAAAAGAAAAAAAGGGTGATAATGACGATTAAGTTATTTGATGTTTATCTTCTTGACAAATATCAAACAAACTTAACCTGTCCCCAGCCAGTAAGTCAGAGGGCCACTAATTCTAAATATTTTTGGATGACGATCATATTGACGACCTCTCCAAAAGGTATAAGGGGGGGGGGGGTAGTACCCACGTTCAGTGGGGGCCACCTCCCCAAAAGGTATAAAAGGAAGTAGTACCCACATAGAACAACAAAGATGGATCCTCGTTGGAAGCATCCATTCACATGGTTATTGTGTGGTCCCACGGGTAGTGGTAAATCATCCTTTGTACATCAGGTTATTCAAAACATTCAAAAGATTATATCACCTGTTCCAAGTCACCTCATTTGGTGTTATAGTGAATGGCAACCATTATACAATACTTTACCCCAAGTAGAGGGTCTCCCTCAAGAATTAAAATCTGATAGTTTAGTCATATTGGATGATCTGATGCTCCATGCAGATGTTCGGGTGTCTAGATTATTTACTGAAGGTAGTCATCACTGTGACATTAGTATGATGTACATTGTTCAAAATTTATTCAACAAAAATAAAGTCTATAGGACTGTAGCTCTCAATAGTCATTACATGATCTTGTTTAAAAATCCTAGGGATCGTTCTCAGATCTCACACTTGGCAGCACAGATATATCCTGGTCATTCCAAGTTTCTGAGAGAAGTTTTCGAAGAAGCCACTTCGACACCATAAGGTTACCTTTTAATAGACCTTAAACAAGATACTCCTGAACACATGGGATTAAGAAGTCAAATTTCCAGGGGAAACCCAATATGTGTACCTCCGAAAAGTATAAAAGGGGAGCAACAAGTCTGACTCAAGTCAGAAGCATGTCTGAACGTTTCAAGTGCAACATTGCTCTTCTCAAGGTTCTCATTAAATCGAAACCCACACTCGTCAAATCCATACTAAAACATGCAGAAAAAGAATTGATTACTTGTTTGTGTGACTGTGCCTCGAATATACCGAAGGGAGCAGTACCTCTGACCAAAGCTCAGAGAACCAAACTCGTTCGTCAGAAACAACTAGTGAGGGCAGTGGCAAATAAAGGTACCTCTGACGAAAAGAGGAGACAAATCTTGTGGAAAGGGGGATTCTTGGGGGGCATTGCTATCTCCTGTACTATTGGGTGCTGTTAAAGGTATATTTGGATGACGGAATATGCAAAGAAGATGGGTTTGGTAGAACCAAGGTTATTGGAATGTCTACAAGAGACTCCAAGACAACCGAATGAACTGGCTGTTTCATCACTGGATAGAGAAATGAGAGATATTCTAGATGCCCCTTTTCTTTCAGCTGATGAAAAGATGACTCAATATAATCAAATTTTACAAAGATACTTGATTTTCAACAAAAGATAATGGCTCCTCGACCAATTAAAGTCGAATTCGAGAAAGATAATAAAGACGAAGACATTCTCGATTCTGTACCCATGACAATGAAGAGAAAGGGAAAGTTGTTGTTGAATCGTATTAGAAGTGACCCAAATATATCTAGGAATGAGAAGGGTGAACTAGTCTACAAAGATCAAACAGTGGTCGGGTCGAATGTAACAGATCTTCTAAACGATTTACTTAGAAGACGAAAATCTTTCCAACCAAAGGGATGGGAAGTGTTGGCAGAAGCTTTGAGAGATAGTAACATACCCCACGAATTGATTGGTCATAAAGAACGTTGGGATTTTATGAAACAGGCACTGATAAAGTCGGAACCTAAACATCCAAAGAAAACAGAAACACCAAAGTGGACCAAAAAAGGGTATAAATAGAGTTGACACTTGAACAAGGCAGTCATGGAACTATTGTAGTATGATTCTGAAGCGCCTGGTAGTTTTGATGGTGCAGACGCTCTTCATAGAGCGTCCAAGAAAAAAATCTAAACAAGTTGTAAAATGGTTAGAGACTTAAGACACATACACTCTTCACAAACCTGTTCGTTGTACATTTCCTAGAAGGAAAGTGATAGTTAGTGGTATAGATGCACAATGGCAAGCTGACTTGGTAGATGTTTCAAACATAAGTAAATTCAATAAAAACATAAAATTTTTGTTGACATCTATAGATGTGTTCAGTAAATATGCTTGGTTCATACTCAAAAACAAACTTCGTGATTCCATCGTGAAAGCTTTTAGAAAAATGTTCAAACAAAGTCGTAAACCAGAAAAATTACAAACTGATCAAGGCAAAGAATTTCTAAACAGAAAATTTAAGAATTTTCTCAAAGATCACAAAGTCGAATTTTTCACTACACAAAATGTTGAAACAGAATGTTCAATAGTAGAAAGATGCAATAGAACTTTCAAAACCAAGATGTGGAAATATTTTCCCAAGAATGATACACTAACATTTCCACTTCAAAACTTGGTGAAATCATATAATCATTCTCATCATCGTAGTATAGTTATGGTCCCCATTGCCGTGAACTTTGAAAATCAAGAAGATGTTTGGCAAAGGTTGTATGGACAACCCATAAAACACAAGACTCCAAAGTACAAAGTAAGAGACAGGATGAGAATCAGTAAAGTTAAGAAAACTTTTGAGAAAGGTTATTTGCTCAATTGGACCGAAGAGTTATTCACAGTGGTAGCCATCAAGAAAGGACCCCAGTCACATACATCTTACAAGATGATAATGGGGAAGTATTGAAAGGGTCATTCTACACTGAAGAGCTTCAATGAGTTTCACATAAAACTATTTACAAAATCAAACACGTACTCAAGAAACGTGGTCGAGGTAAGAAAAGGGAATTGTTCGTAAGGTGGTTGGGATACCCAACTTCATTCAATTCGTGGATCAAGCAGAGTCAGCTCACCTATAAAAGGAAGTGAACTTCTGAGGTTTCTTCAAAATGGAAGAAGGATCGAACGGTTCTTGGCCTGTTTGGAAAAAGAATTCCAAGGAGTGAGATCACTTACTTAAATAATCATTTTGTAAATCATCATCATTACCAGTGCCGTTAATCTCACTCTTGAGAACACACACAGCAAGTTGTGGACTGCTCTCTTGAGTAGTGGCATAGGATATTTGTTCCCAAATCCAACCATTAAGAAAAAGTAATGTTTTATTTGACTCTACCAAGTAATAGTTCTATGAACGTGTTTCCTGAAAACACGTTGACAACGTACACCGCTCAGTTATCACAACCAGTGAACCTCACGGGAGAATGGGAAGTAAGTCTGGGTGAGATTCAGTATCCAAATACTTGGTTCAATATTCGTGAAGAAGAAGCTTTCATGACAGTGTTCTGGTCTTCGAAAAGGAATTAACGACTTACTCTCAAGGAAGGTCGTTATTCGGATCCCACTGATGTGATACGAGCTTCAATGGTGTTAAAGAATTACTCTTGCCTCGCCACGATAAGGTAGCTTTTCAACTGGATGAAGTGACTGGTAAAGTTCGTATTACGATACGTGATGGAGTCATTTTGAACTTGATGAAGTGACTGGTAAAGTTCGTATCAGGATACGTGATGGAGTCGTGGTCACATTGAGCCCTACTCTTTAAAATATGTTGGGATTTAATTAGTGTGTTTTTAAATCAGGAACTTACAATTCTTCCAGAGTTGCCGATGCCAGCCAAGGATTTTATTCACTCTATGTATACTGTGACTTGGTTCGTGACCAAGTCGTAGGAGATACAAGAATACCACTTCTTCGTATCGTACCCGTGCATGGAAAATATGGGAATGTCATCTCTAAAACTTTTGAGAATGTGTATTATGTACCAGTGGAAGGAAAAAATTTCAGTATCGTCCAGGTGTATATAAGGGGTGACACAGGAGCCATAGTACCATTCCAGTTCGGGAAAGTGAAAGTGACACTTCATTTCAGAAATCGTAGATCTCTTCATTTCATATAAACATGACTTACTGTTGTAAGTCCAAATTATACGAAGAATATTACACGAAACAAGCTGGGAACAGTCTACCGGCTTTTTCGGGAGCTCAAATACAGAGAGGATATGGTTTGGGAAGTATATTGGGAGGACTGAAGAATATGGTGTTACCTTTATTGAAAGCTACAGCCAGGACCGTGGGAAAAAAGCTCGTGAAAAAAGGAGCAGCCTTTGCCGAAGATGTCATTGAAGGGAAAAATGTAAAAAAGGCAGCAACCAAAAGAGTCAAAGAGGCTGGCGCAGGAGCTTGGAATGAAGTGATTGGTGGGTCGAAACCACCCGGCAAGAAAGGTATAAAAAGGCCTGCACCACGCAAAATTCGAAAATCGACAAAAATTGAAAAGAAGGAGAACTGTACAGACCAAAGACATTCTCGGTGCATGATGTCTCTCATTAATGAAAAATCTTGTGAGTGTGTCAACAGCGAACTCAACTTGTTTTCTATACCACCAACACAGACTAGTGTGGAACATGGGCAATGGGTAGAACACAGGCCTTTGGCGACTATAGGAAACAGTGGTCCAATAGAATTCCACATTGCAGGATTAGGAGATGATTATTTGAATTTGGCACAGACATACTTGTATGTTAAAGCAACGGTTGTAGATTCCAATGGGGCATCAATTGCACCCGATGCCAATGTGATCCCAGTCAATTTATGGATGCATTCCTTATTTAATCAAATCGATATCAGCTTGAATGAAAAACTGGTATCTCCTTCCAACAACACGTATCACTACAGAGCTTTCATAGAAACTTTGTTGAGTTATGGACCAGCTGCCAAGAAGTCACAACTGACTAATGCATTATGGTACAAGGATACGGCCAGACACATGGAAGATTTGACAGATGATAACAAGTGATTTCTTCTTCGAAAGAAATTTATGGAGAAAAGTAAAATCGTGGACATGACTGGAAGATAACATTTGGACATGTTTTTCCAAACTCGTTACTTGCTGAATGGAGTTAATGTTCATGTTAAAATGAATAGAGCCAAAGATACTTTCGCATTGATGGCCGATACCGATACATACAAGATCAAAATTCTAGATGTATACATGTTTGTACGCAAAGAGAGACTCCAATCATTCGTGAGAATGGTTCACGAGAAAGCACTAACAAAAGCAACTGCAAAATATCCTATTGACCGTGTGTAAACCAAGGTGTTTTCAGTGCCGAAAGGAAATCTGAGCATTACACAAGAAAATTTATTTTTAGGCCAACTACCTAAACGCATCGTAGTAGGCTATATAGACAACGATGCTTTCAATGGAAACTTTTCAAAGAATCCATGTAATTTCAAGAACTACAAAATCAATAACTTGGCTTTGTACGTGGATGGGCAGAAGATTCCAGCCAAACCATTACAACCTAGATTCGAACAACAGGAAGTGGCGAGATGTTATGCGACCCTGTTCCAATGAACTGGACAAATGTATGAGAATGAAGGAAACCACATCAGTCGAGAAGAGTACATAAATGGATACACCCTATTCGTATTCGACATGACTCCAGATCTATCACATGGACAACACTTCGATCTGGTGAAGAGAGGAACCTTGAGACTAGAAGTCCATTTCGAAAACCATTACCAACCACGATCAACGTACTGGAGTATGCAGAATTCCAGAACATCATAGAAGTGGATAAGAATAGACAAGTAATCTTTGATTACTCAACATGAACACGTTGCAATTAGAGAATGCTCTTGGAGCAGATAGTTGTTTGAAGAGAATATGTTTGGGTGTATTTGCGAGAAACAGATTACCAAGAAGATTACCAGATTACAGGCCAGTGGCTTTGATAGCCAACACGGATCCAGAACACAGAAAAGGAGAACATTGGGTGGCTCTTTTTGTGAGTTACCACAATGCAAAGTACCTGGATTCCTGTGGATTACCACCACAACACAGACCATTCGAGAATTTCCTGAAGAGGAATTCCAGATATTGGAAGTATAATACAAAACGCCTCCAAGGACCATTACCAGTGTGTGGACAATACTGTCTGTTTTACTTGAAACATCGCTTTCGTGGTGTACCGATGGATACCATATCTAACATGTTTTCGACTGATCTAGTGGATAATGATGTGTTCGTTATTGATATCATAGAGGAAACCAGCCACTAGATGTTGCTGTATTGAAGAAAAACTATAAAAAGGGGTGCACTTGGTGTTCAGCTCACTTGTGTTTTGACAGCCAAAGAAGAAGGATGTCTACTAATGTGACCGTCTTCAAATTTAACAACGACTTACAGATTCAGCTGTTCAAGAACGACGTTGGGTTCCAGTTTACCAGAAGAGATTGGGAACAAGTAACCAAAGCAGTGGATTGCAAAGAAAAGAAGCCTTGAAATAGGAGAACCCAAACCAAAAAGAGAAAGAAAACCAAAGAAGAAGGAAGATGAAAAGGATTGAAGAATGTTCACTATTCCATGTTTGATCAGGATTGCACTGAATGATTTTCAACCAAGAAACCAGGAAACAAGAAATCCAAGAGACTTTGCAGAGAGAATGAGCGTTTCATTCGAAACGTATTTTCGTGATGTTCTACCACTAGTACTGGAGCAGTTATTACGTGGCGAAGAGAAAATAAGAAAGATAACAGAACAAAGACCACCAAAACACATCAAGTATGCAATGGAGGAAAATCGTCTCAAGACATTTCAATTCATGTTACAAAGTGAAAGTGTGAAAACCCCGAATGAACTGACAAAAACTGAATTCTTTTATTTGGGGAAAGGAGACAGAACTCAATGTTTTCATTGTGGTATTATTGTTCATTTCTGGGAAACAGAAGATGATGTTATAGAAGAACACAGAAAATATTCATCAGACTGTTATTTCCTTCATAATTTACCACCCAAATTCATGGACGTTGAAAAAGAAGAAGAAATGGTCATCAAAGAAGAAGAAATGGACACATCATTTCAAGAAGAAGATTCACGGAGGACAAAATGTAGTGTTTGTTTTTTAACTGAAGCCACTCCGCGACCATGTAACCATTTGTGCCTATGCAAAGACTCCTGGAAACCACTGAGAAGATGTCCAATCTGCAGAAAGACTGTTTATGAATATCTGACAATCTACATACCATAAAAAGATGTATTTTTGTTGTTGAATAAAAGAAATTAAATAGTAAAAATTGTGTTGTTATTTTTTTTAACAAACCCAAAAAGGTATCCTCAAATACCGAAATGAGGCTAAGAGGGATAGTAAATTAGACCTCATACGACACATCTCTTAGCTTAACATATGGGTAGATCGTCACATAAGTATATGGTGGAAGTTAGCTTCATGGCCTTCATGTACACATATGGGCCATACTTGTAATTTAAATAATGGTTAAAAAACCCAGAAAATTCTGGCTAAATTTGTCTTATAGCACTATATGCTACTCTTATTGGGGAAAAAAACATTGTGGGATCCCAAAAAGGGATTATGGGAAAATCCGAACCAGAACGTTACTCCACTTCAATCGAACACACGCCCAGGTACCCCCTCGGTACTATAGCACTGTGTGCTACTATTATAAGCCAAAAGTTTCTCGAATAGGGTAGGATTCTGAAAGAATTCGAAATAATACAATTTGTCGGGTTGTTTGCGGTAATTCGTGATACTCAGATTTAATCGAACACACTCCCGGTACCCTCTCGGTACTATGGCATTAAGTGCTAAGCTGATAAAATAGGAAATCCGTATCAAATAAAGTCAATTTCGGTGATTTGGGCTGGATTTTGGTGATTTGGAGGGATTGTCGGGTTGTTTGTGGTAATTAGATTAATTCTGATTCAATCGAACATACCCTTCAAACATACCCCTGTCCTGTTGTAGGCCTTTAGGTAACATAGCAACCACGTGCTACCATAGAAACCAAGATGGCGGCCTCCAGTATACAAAATGGACAACGGAAACACGCATCACCCTAACAACACGCGCTGCACATGCGCACTAACACAACGTATCACTATGGAGATGACGTCACAACATGGCCGTTCACGCGGGTTACCATGACAACACAACATGGCTCCACTACGTCACGTGACATGACGTCACATCCGGGGTCCAGCCAATAACCCCCCTAAAGTACACGACATACTACTGGCGAGTTCCTGGACATTGCTTGGGGCTGTTGGCGTTGTCGTAGGTGCTTGCCAAGCATATCCCAGACGTGCTGGATTGGTCAAAGGTCTGGACTTAGCGCTGGCCAAGGGAGTGTAGTGATGTTATGCTTCTGGAGGAACTCGGTAGCGACACGGGTGAGGTGTGGTCGTGCATTGTCATCATCGAGGGCCGTGATGTCGCACAAATGGCACCACATGAGCTACTCACATGTTGTCACGGCAGTACTGCCCTGTGACACGCCCTTGTATGACATGTAATGCTGTTCTGCTTGTCATGGACATGCCTCCCCACACCACAACCGATCCACCACCAAAGCGATCATGCTGACCAACGGTTATGTCATGGTATCGTTCGTTCGCCGCCGCCACACTCTGTTTTGTCTGTCGTGGAAGTCGAGAGTGAATCTCAATAGTAGGAGAGCGATGAAACGTCCGACCTTGGCCCGATCTCATGCCGGATCTCATGTGACGTCATAGTCACGTGACCTGCTGGCACCATGTTGTGATGTCACGGTAACCCACGTGAGCGGCCATCTTGTGATGTCATCTCTATAGTGATGCGTGTTGTTAGGGTGATACGTGTTTTCGTCGTTCATTTTGTATACTGGAGCCGCCATCTTGGTTTCTATGGCGGCACGTGGTTGCTATATTACCCAACAGCCTATAATAGGACAGGGGGGGGGGGGGGGCGTTCGGAGTGTATGCTCGATTGAATTGGAGTATCACGAATTACCCAAATAATTCCGACAATCCCTCCAAATCACCGCAAACGACTTTATTTAGAGTGGATTCCCCATTTTATCGGCTTAACAAGTAGTGCTATGGTACAGAGGGGCACATGTGGTGAGTTCGATTGAATAGGAGTAATTTTCTAGCTCGAATTTGTTTCCCTCCAGAATCCTCGTTTAATTCATAGAATTACCACAAACACCCCGCCACGTTGTACTATTTCGAATTCTTTCAGAATCCTTTTTAGGACCGCCATACTTTGGCCTATAATAGTAGTGCTATAGTACCGAGCGGGCCCCGTGGGTACGTACCTTTGGACTAGAGTAATGTTCTTGTTCTCCCAGAATCCTTTTGGATCCCTATTCCATAATGTTTTTCTCCAATAAATTGTATAAGAGTAGCACGTAGTGCTAAACGACAAATTTCTCTGTATACGAGTCATTACCCAGAATCCTCTTTTTATATAAATTCATATTTTTAGTAACATCCGTAAATGACCCCCATCACTATTTTTAATAAGTCCATTCACTTTATTATTTTTAATGTGAGGATCAAGGTTCCTTTTTGGATCCCCAAACTGACCAATGCAGTAACAGAATCATCGACCAATCAGATTAATGTATTCCTATTGTGTTTCATTCTCATTATTCTATACTAATTTTCTAACTTTCCCTACTTCAACCTATAATCCTACACGAAACAAACACAAACCCCAACCAAGAATGAAAATGTCGATAAAAAACGCCGTGACGTCATGACGCTTTCAACAACGTCCCCCGCGTATAAATAAATTCAGCGACGTTGTGGCATCGGCTTCATTCCATTTTCATCTCTTGACGAAAAAGGGTCCTCTCTGGATTTTCATGCGAGGATTGTGTGGAAATATTTACTGCCAGGACCAATCGGGATCGACATAGAAGCACAGCTCATGGACAAGCTAAGACATTTGACTGTAACACCTGCTATAAATAATATTCCAGGAAAGAAGATTTAGACAACCATAAACACTTGCTTGGATTTATATACATGTTCGGGAATTTAATCAAATTTTACATTTTAATAGGCCTAAAAACACCACCCATCTCCCTGTTAACCTTCCCAAGAAACGGAATTCTGAATGACCGGCGACGACTCTGTAAAAAAAGGTACTGTTTTGGGCATTGGCCCTATTGATGTTGATCATCACCTTTTTGAAGAAACAAGTGATGAAATTTCGGAAATTTGTCGTAGGCCGGATTTGGAACACCATTCGGACCCATCACATAACCAATAGGGAAATACAGGACTTTTTTAATTATAGGTTAGACACAACAGATTTATCTAACATGAATTATGAATTAAATAAAACAATCTTTGAATCTCAGAAAAATAAATTCAAAATTAATTTAAGCTACGGCTTCATTTTACGTAATAATGAAACAGAAGAACTACGATTTTATCATTCTTCACAAAATAATGCCAAGGTTCTTGATAGGCCACCCCTTACTGAAAAAGTAGAAAAAGTATTTGAAGTGAATATTGAAGTATTTGAACTCTTACTGGAAGATGATGAAGTTTTGGCTAAAGTTGTACATGGGTTTAATAGAAAGTTTGAGAATACCATGTATCTCAATTTGTATGAGAACCATTTTAGCTACATCACTGACATTAATCAATATTGTGAATCTTTTACTTGTCGTAAATGTGGTAAATTGTGGAAAACGGGATTTAGACTCAATGAAAACGAAAAAACTTGTATTGATGATGTGTCTTATACGTATATTTGTGGTAATTATCACACCCCAAAGACCATTTTTGAAAAGCTACACGAAGAAAGTATTGTTATTCCAGAACACTTAAAGTCATATCTCTATAGGGTGTTGCGGAATGTTTTAGTAAAGTCTATCGATCGGAGATCGTAAGTTCGGAGTATAACGTTGTGATTACTGGCAGTTCTGTGACGTCCCACCAGCCCGTGGTATTTTGTGATTCCTTATCAGACGATATCAGACACAGGCTCCAGATTCTGGGTGAAGTAACTTCACGAACTTGTCGTGTACATCAGAACGAAGACCTGTTTCCAATTATCTCCTTATTTTATTCAATCAAAATTATTCAAACGTTACGACTAACTGTCGTTGTCTCTGGCTGTATAAAGTATAATGTGTATTAACAACAAAGTTCATACCCCAATAGCAGTGGCGGCATCTAGGTTTCTTCTTGTAGACCGTTCCGTAGTTATCAGGAGCCCAGAGACAACTTGTTTAAGCAGTCAGAAATTGGTGCTTGTATACACCAAATTTCTGATGCAATACCTGGGGTACGTGACGACCGTCAGCAAATTCTCCCTGAACTCAGGGGAATTTATGGAAAGTCCCTTGACGTAGCGGTCGCCATTTTCAACATTTTCTTAAATTAAAAGTCACTGTGAGGTGAATGAAAGATGATTCCCATAAATATTTGTGATGGGAATCTGTGGAATAACATTGCACAGCAACATTCCTTTGTGGGGATTCAAAGGAAAATATTGTCCCTGCTTCCAGTGTCATAAGATTGATAACATTTAGCTTTGTTCATGTGATTTGTTTCATTACAGTATATTGCAGAGTGTCTATAGTACTCTCCAATAAACTGTAACAGGACCAATTCATGTAACAAAATTGTCATTTTTTTCAAACAAAAAAATTCAATTGTTTACTGGAATTTGAGTTGAACAGGTCATGGAAAGTTGTTGAAATCCATTTTTCAAAAGGTGCAGGAATTGTGTGCCTAGCCTATGTTCAATGCCTGCATTATTCAGACTAGGTTTGTCAAGAAATTGTGTGCCTAGCCTATGTTCAATGCCTTCATTATTCAGACTATGTTTGTCAAGGAATTGTGTGCCTAGCCTATGTTCAATGCCTGTATTATTCAGACTATGTCAAGGAATTGTGTTCCTAGCCTGTGTTCAATGCCTTCATTATTCAGACTATGTTTGTCAAGGAATTGTGTGCTTAGCCTATGTTCAATGCCTGCATTATTCAGACTGTGTTTGTCAAGGAATTGTGCGCCTAGCCTATGTTCAATGCCTTCATTATTCAGACTATGTCAAAGAATTGTGTGCCTAGCCTATGTTCAATTTTTGCATTATTCAGACAATGTTTGTCAAGGAATTGTGTGCCTAGCCTATGTTCAATGCCTTCATTATTCAGACTATGTTTGTCAAGGAATTGTGTGTCTAGCCTATGTTCAATGCCTTCATTATTCAGACTATGTCAAAGAAATGTGTGCCTGGCCTATGCTCAATGCCTGCATTATTCAGACATTCTTTGTCAAGGAATTGTGTGCCTAGCCTATGTTCAATGCCTGCATTATTCAGACTATGTTTGTCAAGGAATTGTGTGCCTAGCCTATGTTCAATGCCTTCATTATTCAGACTATGTCAAGGAATTGTGTGCCTAGTCTATGTTCAATGCCTTCATTATTCAGACTATGTTTGTCAAAGAATTGTGTTCCTAGCCTATGTCCAATGCCTGTATTATTCAGACTATGTTTGTCAAGGAATTGTGTGCCTAGCCTATGTTCAATGCCTACATTATTCAGACTATGTTTGTCAAGGAATCGTGTGCCTAGCCTATGTTCAATGCCTGGATTATTCAGACTATGTTTGTCAAGGAATTGTGTGCCTAGCCTATGTTCAATGCCTTCATTATTCAGACTATGTTTGTCAAGGAGTTGTGTACCTAGCCTATGTTCAATGCCTGCATTATTCAGACTATGTTTGTCAAGGAATTGTGTTCCTAGCCTAGGTCCAATGCCTGTATTATTCAGACTATGTTTGTCAAGGAATTGTGTGCCTAGCCTATGTTCAATGTCTGCATTATTCAGACTATGTCAAGGAATTGTGTGCCTAGCCTATGTTTAATGCCTGCATTATTCAGACTATGTTTGTCAAGGAATTGTGTGCCTAGCCTATGTTTAATGACTGCATTATTCAGACTATGTTTGTCAAGGAATTGTGTTCCTAGCCTATGTTCAATGCCTGCATTATTCAGACTATGTTTGTGAAGGAATTGTGTGCCTAGCCTATGTTCAATGCCTGCATTATTCAGACTATGTTTGTGAAGGATTTGTGTGCCTAGCCTATGTTCAATGCCTGCATTATTCAGACTATGTTTGTCAAGGAATTGTGTGCCTAGCCAATGTTCAATGCCTGCATTATTCAGACTATGTTTGTCAAGGAATTGTGTGCCTAGCCTATGTCCAATGCCTGCATTATTCAGACTATTTTTGTCAAGGTATTGTGCACCTTGCCTATGTTCAATGCCTACATCATTCAGACTATGTTTGTGAAGGAATTGTGTGCCTAGCCTATGTTCAATGCCTGCATTATTCAGACTATGTTTGTGAAGGAATTGTGTGCCTAGCCTATGTTCAATGACTGCATTATTCAGACTATGTTTGTCAAGGAATTGTGTTCCTAGCCTATGTTCAATGCCTGCATTATTCAGACTATTTTTGTCAAGGAATTTTGTGCCTAGCCTGTGTTCAATGCCTTCATTATTCAGACTATGTTTGTCAAGGAATTGTGTGCCTAGCCTATGTTCAATGCCTTCATTATTCAGACTATGTTTGTCAAGGAATTGTGCGCCTTGCCTATGTTCAATGCCTGCATTATTCAGACTATGTTTGTCAAGGAGTTGTGTGCCTAGCCTATGTTCAATGCCTGTATTATTCAGACTATTTTTGTCAAGGAATTTTGTGCCTAGTCTGTGTTCAATGCCTTCATTATTCAGACTATGTTTGTCAAGGAATTGTGTGCCTAGCCTATGTTCAATGCCTTCATTATTCAGACTATGTTTGTCAAGGAATTGTGCGCCTTGCCTATGTTCAATGCCTGCATTATTCAGACTATGTTTGTCAAGGAGTTGTGTGCCTAGCTTATGTTCAATGCCTGTATTATTCAGACTATTTTTGTCAAGGAATTTTGTGCCTAGCCTGTGTTCAATGCCTTCATTATTCAGACTATGTTTGTCAAGGAATTGTGTGCCTAGCCTATGTTCAATGCCTTCATTATTCAGACTATGTTTGTCAAGGAATTGTGTGCCTAGCCTATGTTCAATGCCTGTATTATTCAGACTATTTTTGTCAGAGTTATTGATCTTTATAGACTACATTTTCAGAAAGTTGAAGTAAGATGGTATCCTTTGCAGCTCAGATGCAACTTGCTATAGAACAGTGTTAACATCATCACAATGTGTCATATTCAGTTCAGATGCAACTTGCTATAGAACAATGTTAACATCATCACAATGTGTCATATTCAGGTGCAGTCAAAAGAAATCTTTTTTGGCGAATTATCATTTTAACCCTTTACCCAACACAGACGATATAAAAATTTATCAATTTAAATATCATTTTTTCAAATTTTTCAAAAAAATTCAACAAAACCATATCATGTGAGACCACGTTGGAACGAGCTCGACAAGCTCGTTCCAACGAGGGATCACATGGTATGGTTTTCTCGAAATCGTTTGAAAAATAATATTTTTTCAACTGCTGAATTTGCATATTACGCGGGCGGATGCTGTCGATTCGTTAGGTAAAGGGTTAATGGCAATAGGATATCCACAACCCCAAAATATATAGTATGAAGTATAATTTGAAATTTATGTTCACCTCAATTGATACTTAGGAAATTAAAATAAATATTATAAAACTCAGAGATAAATGTTGTTTTAATTTCCCATTTCTTTCCCTTATATTTCCAGTTCACAAACTTTGTTCATGTTCAATGCCTTCCTTATTCAGACTATGTTTGTCAAGGAATTGTGTGCCTAACCTATGTTCAATGCTTTCATTATTCAGACTATGTTTGCAAGGAATTGTGTTCCTAGCCTATGTTCAATGCCTGCATTATTCAGACTATGTTTGTCAAGGAATTGTGTTCCTAGCCTATGTTCAATGCCTGCATTATTCAGACTATGTTTGTCAAGGAATTGTGTGCCTAGCCTATGTTCAATGCCTGTATTATTAAGACTATGTCAAGGAATCGTGTGCCTAGCCTATGTTCAATGCTGTATTATTCAGACTATGTTTGTCAAGGAATTGTGTGCCTTGCCTATGTTCAATGTCTGCATTATTCAGACTATGTTTGTCAAAGAATTGTGTTCCTAGCCTATGTTCAATGCCTGCATTATTCAGACTATGTTTGTCAAGGAATTGTGTTCCAAGCCCATGTTCAATGCCTGCATTATTCAGACTATGTTTGTCAAGGAGTTGTGTGCCTAGCCTATGTTCAATGCCAGTATTATTCAGACTATGTCAAGGAATTGTGTGCCTAGCCTATGTTCAATGCCTGCATTATTCAGACTATGTTTGTCAAGGAGTTGTGTGCCTAGCCTATGTGCAATGCCTTTATTATTCAGACTATGTCAAGGAGTTGTGTGCCTAGCCTATGCTCAATGCCTTCATTATTCAGACTATGTCATGGAATTGTGTGCCTAGCCTATGTTCAATGCCTGCATTATTCAGATTATGTTTGTCAAGGAATTGTGTGCCTAGCCTATGTTGAATGCCTGCATTATTCACACTATTTTTGTTAAGGAATTGTGTGCCTAGCCTATGTTCAATGCCTTCATTATTCAGACTATGTTTGTCAAGGAATTGTGTGCCTAGCCTATGTTCAATGCCTTCATTATTCAGACTATGTTTGTCAAGGAATTGTGTGCCTAGCCTATGTTCAATGCCTTCATTATTCAGACTATGTTTGTCAAGGAATTGTGTGCCTAGCCTATGTTCAATGCCTTCATTATTCAGACTATGTCAAGGAATTGTGTGCCTAGCCTATGTTCAATGCCTGCATTATTCAGACTATGTTTGTCAAGGAATTGTGTGCCTAGCCTATGTTCAATGCCTGTATTATTCACACTATGTTTGTCAAGGAATTGTGTTCCAAGCCCATGTTCAATGCCTGCATTATTCAGACTATGTTTGTCAAGGAATTGTGTGCCTAGCCTATGTTCAATGCCTTCATTATTCAGACTATGTCAAGGAATTGTGTGCCTAGCCTATGTTCAATGCCTGCATTATTCAGACTATGTCAAGAAATTGTGTTTCTAGCCTATGTTCAATGCCTGTATTATTCAGACTATGTTTGTCAAGGAATTGTGTGCCTAGCCTATGTTCAATGCCTTCATTATTCAGACTATGTCAAGGAATTGTGTGCCTAGCCTATGTTCAATGCCTTCATTATTCAGACTATGTTTGTCAAGGAATTGTGTGCCTAGCCTATGTTCAATGCCTGTATTATTCAGACTATTTTTGTCAGAGTTATTGATCTTTATAGACTACATTTTCAGAAAGTTGAAGTAAGATGGTATCCTTTGCAGCTCAGATGCAACTTGCTATAGAACAGTGTTAACATCATCACAATGTGTCATATTCAGTTCAGATGCAACTTTCTATAGAACAATGTTAACATCATCACAATGTGTCATATTCAGGTGCAGTCAAAAGAATTCTCATTTTAACCCTTTACCCAACGTAGACGATATCAAAATTTATCATTTTAAATATCATTTTTTCAAATTTTTCAAAAAATTTCAACAAAAGTTCCAACGAGGGGTCACATGGTATGGTTTTGTCGAAATCGTTTGAAAAATAATATTTTTTCAACTGCAGAATTTGCATATTACGCGGGAGGATGCTGTCGATTCGTTAGGTAAAGGGTTAATGGCAATAGGATATCCACAACCCCAAAATATATCGTATGAAGTATAATTTGAAATTTATGTTCACCTCAATTGATACTTATGAAATTAAAATAAATATTATAAAACTCAGAGATAAATGTTGTTTTAATTTCCAATTTTCTTCCCCTTATATTTCCAGTTCACAAACTTTGTTCATGTTCATTGCCTTCCTTATTCAGACTATGTTTGTCAAGGAATTGTGTGCCTAGCCTATGTTCAATGCCTTCATTATTCAGACTATGTTTGTCAAGGAATTGTTTTCCTAGCCTATGTTCAATGCCTGCATTATTCAGACTATGTTTGTCAAGGAATTGTGTTCCTAGCCTATGTTCAATGCCTGCATTATTCAGACTATGTTTGTCAAGGAATTGTGTGCCTAGCCTATGTTCAATGCCTGTATTATTCAGACTATGTCAAGGAATCGTGTGCCTAGCCTATGTTCAATGCCTGTATTATTCAGACTATGTTTGTCAAGGAATTGTGTGCCTTGCCTATGTTCAATGTCTGCATTATTCAGACTATGTTTGTCAAAGAATTGTGTTCCTAGCCTATGTTCAATGCCTGGATTATTCAGACTATGTTTGTCAAGGAATTGTGTGCCTAGCCTATGTTCAATGCCTTCATTATTCAGACTATGTCAAGGAATTGTGTTCCTAGCCTATGTTCAATGCCTGCATTATTCAGACTATGTCACGGAATTGTGTTCCTAGCCTATGTTCAATGCCTGCATTATTCAGACTATGTTTGTCAAGGAATTGTGTTCCTAGCCTATGTTCAATGCCTGCATTATTCAGACTATGTTTGTCACGGAATTGTGTGCCTAGCCTATGTTCAATGCCTGCATTATTCAGACTATGTCAAGGAATTGTGTTCCTAGCCTATGTTCAATGCCTGTATTATTCAGACTATGTTTGTCAAGGAATTGTGTGCCTAGGGTATGTTCAATGCCTTCATTATTCAGACTATGTCAAGGAATTGGTGCCTTACCTATGTTCAATGCCTGCATTATTCAGACTATGTTTGTCACGGAATTGTGTGCCTAGCGTATGTTCAATGCCTTCATTATTCAGACTATGTCAAGGAATTGTGTTCCTAGCCTATGTTCAATGCCTGCATTATTCAGACTATGTTTGTCAAGGAATTGTGTTCCTAGCCTATGTTCAATGCCTGCATTATTCAGACTATGTCAAGGAATTGTGTTCCTAGCCTATGTTCAATGCCTGCATTATTCAGACTATGTTTGTCAAGGAATTGTGTTCCTAGCCTATGTTCAATGCCTGCATTATTCAGACTATGTCAAGGAATTGTGTGCCTTGCCTATGTTCAATGCCTTCATTATTCAGACTATGTTTGTCACGGAATTGTGTGCCTAGCCTATGTTCAATGCCTGCATTATTCAGACTATGTCAAGGAATTGTGTTCTTAGCCTATGTTCAATGCCTGTATTATTCAGACTATGTTTGTCAAGGAATTGTGTGCCTAGCCTATGTTCAATGCCTTCATTATTCAGACTATGTCAAGGAATTGTGTTCCTAGCCTATGTTCAACGCCTGCATTATTCAGACTATGTTTGTGAAGGAATTGTGTGCCTAGCCTATGTTCAATGCCTTCATTATTCAGACTATGTCAAGGAATTGTGTGCCTAGCCTATGTTCAATGCCTGCATTATTCAGACTATGTTTGTCAAGGAATTGTGTTCCTAGCCTATGTTCAATGCCTGCATTATTCAGACTATGTTTGTCAAGGAGTTGTGTGCCTAGCCTATGTTCAATGCCTGCATTATTCAGACTATGTTTGTGAAGGAATTGTGTGCCTAGCCTATGTTCAATGCCTGCATTATTCAGACTATGTCAAGGAATTGTGTTCTTAGCCTATGTTCAATGCCTGCATTATTCAGACTATGTTTGTCAAGGAATTGTGTTCCTAGCCTATGTTCAATGCCTGCATTATTCAGACTATGTTTGTCAAGGAGTTGTGTGCCTAGCCTATGTTCAATGCCAGTATTATTCAGACTATGTCAAGGAATTGTGTGCCTAGCCTATGTTCAATGCCTGCATTATTCAGACTATGTTTGTCAAGGAGTTGTGTGCCTAGCCTATGTGCAATGCCTGTATTATTCAGACTATGTCAAGGAATTGTGTGCCTAGCCTATGTTCAATGCCTGTATTATTCAGACTATGTTTGACAAGGAATTGTGTTCTTAGCCTATGTTCAATGCCTGTATTATTCAGACTATGTTTGTCAAGGAATTGTGTGCCTAGCCTATGTTCAATGCCTTCATTATTCAGACTATGTTTATCAAGGAATTGTGTTCCTAGCCTATGTCCAATGTCTGCATTATTCAGACTATGTCAAGGAATTGTGTGCCTAGCCTATGTTCAATGCCTGTATTATTCAGACTATTTTTGTCAGAGTTATTGATCTTTATAGACTACATTTTCAGAAAGTTGATGTTAGATGGTATCCTTTGCAGCTCAGATGCAACTTGCTATAGAACAGTGTTAACATCATCACAATGTGTCATATTCAGTTCAGATGCAACTTTCTATAGAACAATGTTAACATCATCACAATGTGTTATATTCAGGTGCAGTCAAAATAATTCTCATTTTAACCCTTTACCCAACGTAGACGATATCAAAATTTATCATTTTAAATATCATTTTTTCAAATTTTTCAAAAAATTTCAACAAAAGTTCCAACGAGGGGTCACATGGTATGGTTTTGTCGAAATCGTTTGAAAAATAATATTTTTTCAACTGCAGAATTTGCATATTACGCAGGCGGATGCTGTCGATTCGTTAGGTAAAGGGTTAATGGCAATAGGACATCCACAACCCCAAAATATATCGTATGAAGTATAATTTGAAATTTATGTTCACCTCAATTGATACTTATGAAATTAAAATAAATATTATAAAACTCAGATATAAATGTTGTTTTAATTTCCCATTTTCTTTCCCTTATATTTCCATTTCACAAACTTTGTTCATGTTCAATGCCTTCATTATTCAGACTATGTTTGTCAAGGAATTGTGTGCCTAGCCTATGTTCAATGTCTGCATTATTCAGACTATGTTTGTCAAGGAATTGTGTGCCTAGCCTATGTTCAATGCCTGCATTATTCAGACTATGTTTGTCAAGGAATTGTGTGCCTAGCCTATGTTCAATGCCTTCATTATTCAGACTATGTTTGTCAAGGAATTGTGTGCCTAGCCTATGTTCAGTGTCTGCATTATTCAGACTATGTTTGTCAAGGAATTGTGTGCCTAGCCTATGTTCAATGCCTGCATTATTCAGACTATGTTTGTCAAGGAATTGTGTGCCTAGCCTATGTTTAATGTCTGCATTATTCAGACTATGTCAAGGAATTGTGTGCCTAGCCTATGTTCAGTGTCTGCATTATTCAGACTATGTTTGTCAAGGAATTGTTTGCCTTGCCTATGTTCAATGCCTGCATTATTCAGAGTATGTCAAGGAATTGTGTGCCTAGCCTATGTTCAATGTCTGCATTATTCAGACTATGTTTGTCAAGGAATTGTGTGCCTAGCCTATGTTCAATGCCTTCATTATTCAGACTATGTCAAGGAATTGTGTGCCTGGCCTATGCTCAATGCCTGCATTATTCAGACATTCTTTGTCAAGGAATTGTGTTCCTAGCCTATGTTCAATGCCTTCATTATTCAGACTATGTTTGTCAAGGAATTGTGCTCCTAGCCTATGTTCAATGCCTGCATTATTCAGACTATGTTTGTCAAGGAATTGTGTGCCTAGCTTATGTTCAATGCCTGCATTATTCAGACTATGTTTGTCAAGAAATTGTGTACCTAGCCTATGTTCAATGCCTGCATTATTCAGACTATGTCAAGGAATTGTGTGCCTAGCCTATGTTCAATGCCTGCATTATTCAGACTATGTTTGTCAAGGAATTGTGTGCCTAGCCTATGTTCAATGCCTTCATTATTCAGACTATGTTTGTCAAGGAATTGTGTGCCTAGCCTATGTTCAATGCCTGCATTATTCAGACTATGTTTGTCAAGGAATTGTGTGCCTTGCCTTTGTTCAATGCCTGCATTATTCAGACTATGTCAAGGAATTGTGTGCCTAGCCTATGTTCAATGTCTGCATTATTCAGACTATGTTTGTCAAGGAATTGTGTGCCTAGCCTATGTTCAATGCCTGCATTATTCAGACTATGTCAAGGAATTGTGTGCCTGGCCTTTGCTCAATGCCTGCATTATTCAGACATTCTTTGTCAAGGAATTGTGTTCCTAGCCTATGTTCAATGCCTGCATTATTCAGACTATGTTTGTCAAGGAATTGTGTTCCTAGCCTATGTTCAATGCCTGTATTATTCAGACTATGTCAAGGAATTGTGTGCCTAGCCTATGTTCAATGCCGGCATTATTCAGACTATGTTTGTCAAGGAATTGTGTTCCTAGCCTATGTTCAATACCTGTATTATTCAGACCATGTTTGTTAAGGAATTGTGTGCCTAGCCTATGTTCAATGCCTGCATTATTCAGGCTATGTTTGTCAGGGAGTTGTGTTCCTAGCCTATGTTCAATGCCTACTTTATTCAGACTATGTTTGTCAAGGAATTGTGTGCCTAGCCTATGTTCAATGCCTGCATTATTCAGACTATTTTTGTCAAGGAATTGACAGCAACTAATAACAATTAGGAGCCATGAAGTATTGTGGGTTGCAGACAACACTTTAAAAAACAAACCAAGTTTGTACAACTAATTATATTTTTTTCTTTCTTATGACCCTTCATTTTAACGGATGTGATGCGCTCGTTCCAGTGGTAAGTAATAAGCTATGTTTTGGAAGCAAAAAATCCAATTAAAACATTGTATCATTTGTTAGTTTCATGTATAGCTCTGACAGGTTACAGTAGATGAAGGGATAAAGCAAAACTGGACAGAAATGTGAAATCTTATGGCAATTTCAGGGGGGTACACAGAACTGTCAGACTTGATAGTATGTTACATACAGGCAATCTTAGTCTTAGCGACTACAGCCCTCACATTCCCACCACGAGATCCTATTGATATTCGCACTCATAACACTCATCTTACATGATTGAATAGAAAGGTATTGTTGATTTATAATGTTACACACAGGGTTAAAATACAAAAGCTTCATTAGGTCGAGTTGAATGGCTCTGTGAGCTCTATTCCCATGTGGATAGACTTCGAAGTGGTGCAGTGCTTGTATACTATGGCAAACAAGTTCTGTTTCATTGGATAACATTGGTGTAAACGATTGACAGAACTTGACTTTATCTCCATGTTGTGGTCACGATTAGCCATTGTGCATAATAATGTGACCTTAAACAACAATAAATAAGTAAATAATTAAATTTAAAAAAGCTGACTAAGCTCCCCCACCCCCCGCCCCCCACCCCCACAATTATAGAATCCTGACTACGCCCCTGGATTCACGTGGGAGAGGCAAGCTTGCACATTCTCACTCAGCCCTGGACCGCACCACACCCTAGTGTCAACGACACACCGCCCTTTAGCTGCAGCGCCTTTGGTTACTACCAAATAACAGTCAATTCTCGTATTGAATTCACCCGATTCCTCTTGCCACAGGCACCATATTGCGAAACCGATTCGCTGGATGGTCACACAGAACATGGAAAGACTCCCCACTGTTAGTCAACTGCACTTGATAAAAATCCTATAATAACTTGAGCGGGCACGAGACCTATAGTCTCAAGAAAACGAAGTCTGTGGTTGCCTTCTGCCGCAGCATACGGTCATATCACGAAATTTAACTGGTTCACTGGATGTCCACACAGAAGGTGGAAAAACTTCCAACCAGTTAGTCAAATGGACTGGTTAAAAATCAATCATCTGAATAATAACTATTCAAGAACCCCGACTGTCGTGTTCATTATGGGCTAGCCATGACAATATTCGGGGACATGCAGATATTGGAGGGACAGACTTGCACATCCTCGTCTTGTGATTGAGGGCACTAAAACAAGTTCCAACGAAACACCTAACCCCAGCTCCACGCCGACTCTGCTTACCGTTGAATAACAGTAAATTATCACACTGAATTAACCCGATTCACACCATTGGGCCATATTGCGAACCCTAACTGGTTCAGTGGATGTCCACAACGAAGGTGGAAAGACCTCAAACCAGTTCTTCAAATGCAAATGATTAAAAATCCATTAAATAATAACAAAAACAAGAGGCCCCAGGGGGCCTGAGGGTGCTCACCTGACATAGTAACCTAAATATCAACCCAGAGAATTGATTTCAACAAGTTGCATCTGCTGCTCCTAAGAAAAGCGTATACCAAATATCCAAAGATTTTGACCAATGAATCTAAAAAAAGATTTTTAAAGAATATTCCTCATATTGAACTAAGTTATAATTCGGGCTCCCACAGGGAGCCCATATATGAACCCAGGGACTTGGTTGGCTTTAAAAAACCTGAATCTCACCCCCCTAAGGATGCTGCACACCAAATATCAAAACATTCCGACTGCTGGATCTGAAGAAGAAGATTTTTAAAGAAAATTCCTCATTTTGAACCAAGTTACAATTCGAGCTCCTACAATCAGCCCAAATATGGACCTAGGGACATGGCTTGAACAAACTTGAATCTTACCACCCTAGGGATGCTGCATAAAAAATATCAAAAGCATTCATCTGCAGGATCTGAAGAAGATTTTTAAAGAAAATTCCTCATTTTGAACTAAGTTGTCATTCGGGCTCCCATAGTGAGCCCAAATATGAACCAAGGGACTTGGCTTGAAGAAACTTGAATCTCACCCCCTAAGGATGCTGCATACCAAATATCAAAACATTCCGACTGCTGGATCTAAAGAAGATTTTTAAAGAAAATTCCTCATTTTGAACTAAGTTATCATTCGGGCTCCCACAGTGAGCCCAAATATGGACCCAGGGACTTTGCTTGAACAAAATTGAATCTCACCCCCCCCAAAGCATGGTGCATACCCAATATCAAAAGATTCTGCCTGCTGGATCTTGAGAAGAAGATTTTCAAAGAAATTTGCCTGCAATGCACTAAGTTCAAATTTGGGGTCCTATACTTAGCCCAAATATAAACCCAGGGGCCGATTTGAACAAACTTGAATCAGATCCACCCCACAATGTTGCATACCAAATATCAAAAGATTCTGCCTGCTGGATCTGGAGAAGAAGATTTTTAAGAAATTTGCCTGAAATGCACTAAGTTCGAAATCGGGCTTCTATACTGAGCCCAAATATGAACCCAGGGGGCCAATTTGAACAAACTTGAATAATATCCACCCTACAATATTGCATACCAAATATCAAAAGATTCTGCCTGCTGGATCTGGAGAAGATTTTTTAATGTTTTTCCCATTGCCTACAGCGTTAAAAAGTGCTGACTCAGCACTTTTTCAAAGTCCCGAAACTGTACCCTATGATAAAATCGATGGCAATTTTCTTTTACCAATTCTTTCTGTTGGTCCTAAGGAAGCTTCACACCAAATAAAAATTCTCGGTGCCGTGCAGTTTTGGAGATATGGTCGTTTTAATTTTTTCCATTTTTAGCTCCTGCGGTTCCCACGGGGCTACGGGAAAAAAAAATTTGGCATAAATTAGGTACTTATGACCCAATAAGCCCCACATAAAATTTGGTTCAAATCAGCCTCTCGGTTCGGAAAATTTTGCCCCTCCCATAACGACGCCAAATATAGCCCATCAAACTTCTCTTGAACAAATCTGAGTTTACACCTCAAAAGGAAGCTGCACACCAAATATCAAGTCTCTGCTACTGCTGGTTCATGAGAAGAAGATTTTTTAAGATTTCAGCACACTTTTTGGGTGTGGCCCTACCAAGGGGCGAGGCAACTTGATTTGAACAAAATCAAATTGCGATGTCATAACAAACTATTATCTCAAATATCAATTAAATTGGTTCAGCAGTTTGGGAGGAGAAGATGCAAACACCATGTTCACGGACGACGGCGGACGGTGAGTGATCACTATAGCTCTCCTGACTGAAAGTCAGGTGAGCTAAAAACCCAGACCCTAATTGTCGTTAATTGGCAAACTTAATTCTAACCATTGACTTAACCTGTTTCACATCATTAGGCCATATCGCGAAATCTAACTGGTTCACTGGATGTCCAAGAAGATGGAAAGACTCCCAACCAATTAGGCAAATGCATTCGTTTAACCCTTTACCTAACGTAACGGCCAAAACCGGCCAGCGCTATTCTCAAAAATCGCCAATTAATTTTCATTATTTTTTTCATCGAGCTCGTTCCAACGAGGGGTCATAACCTATGTTTTTGAGACAAAAAATGAAAAAAATTAGTTATTCAAAAATTATTTTTGCAAGTGTCGTCTACTTTTCAGGTTAGGTAAAGGGTTAAAATCTCGTCTATAGTCTTTAATGGACTATGACGCGTTACGACAGGGCAAACTTGCACATCTGTGGTGGCTCTTGTGTGAGTGGGGGAGGGGGGGTGCGCCCCGGACCCCTCATTTTTGCCGGAGCGATATTAAAATGCGGCATCGATATTCAACTCATGGCCCTTCCGATTAATAATGCGTGCTCCCACGAAAACGAAAGGACGCCACACTAAGAATACATCGTTTACAACACTTGAATTCATGGTCGCGATAACAACACAGCTTACGTAGCTTGGGGAGAGGGGTAGGCCACAGCAGCATCAGAATGGCTGAGAGCACTAGTTTTGACCCCCATTATGTCAAACATCTTTCCCGGACCCCACCAAAATGGGAGACCACCCCCGCCCCCACTGCACCCCCCCCCCCCCCCCCGTACACTGTTCCCAAAACCGTCGCTATACGGCTTGGATGATGCTGCGCATCATACTCTGGCAATTATTAGCTTCTAGTATATCTGGATCCGCCACAGCACATCCTCACCCCATCATGAAGGCCCCAAACAAGTGGCACGAAACACCCACCCTTCCAAAACCTGTGGCTATATGGCTAATATCACTTAGGCGGCAACATGGTTTGGACAAGGGTCAAAGGGAAGTAGGAGTCAATGCTTTTTGGAACTTCACAGCGAATCAGTCAGAGAGTAACAACGTTAGCAACGCCTTCAACGTCAATAAAAAGATATCAAGAACTGATGTGTTGCACTAAAGACAAACCAAAAGAAACCGAGTGATTACCGTGTGGGCATTGAAATTTAAATAATAAAAAAACCTACCTTTCAGAAGGGTTTTACAAGTGGAATTGCTGTCTCACTCTCTCCGTTGTTCTCAAATTTTAACCCAAATCAGGCATTTCTATGCTTTTTAAACCCAACACAAGCAGAAAGATCCTTTTAGTTGCCTTGCACCCCTACCCCAGAAATTTTGACGGACACATTTTCCGGACTATTTTTAGGAAAGGCCACCCGCCACTCTCCCACAGCTGCCTGATCTCCACCATTTATTATACTTATTATTATACTGATTTAGAGAACTATAGCCGATACTTTACTTTTTAATTAAAAAATGACTTGGATCGGGTGAGGTTTACCTCTGAGGCGTTTTGTTGAAGAGGATTCTGTCCGTGTGTAAGGGGGAGGGTCCATAGAAAAATTTGTTCCGGCCCTGTTATCAGATAGTATTGGGTGTTATTGGGTAGTATTGGGTCTTATTGGGTATTATTGGGTGTTATTGTGTATTATTGGCTGTTATTGTGTAGTATTGGGTGTTTTGGGGTAAACTGACGTGCCAAATATTAACCCAGGCACTCGATTTGAACTTCCCTAGAGATGTTGTGTACCAAATATGAAAGCATTCTGACTACAAGTGACTAGTGGATCTGAAGAAGATTTTTGAAGAAATTCCCTCATATTGTACTAAGTTAAATTTCAGATTCCCGTATTGAGCTCAAATATAAACCCAGGCACTCGAATTGAACAAACTGGAATCTGCCCCCCCCCCCCCCCCCCCCCCCCCCTAGAAATACCAAATATGAAAGCATTCCGACTGTTGGATCTGAAGAAGATTTTTAAAGAAATTTCCTCATAGTGCACCAAGTAAAAAATTGGGTTACCATAGCGAGCCCAAATATAAACCTAGGGATCTGATTTGAACAAACTTCAATCTGAACCCCTAGAGATGTGGCATACCAAATATGAAAGCATTCTGACTGGTGGATCGGAAGAAGATTTTTTTTAAATTACCCCCAAATTGAACAATATACAAAATAATGACAAAAGTATACAAAACCCAAATTACCCACTTTTGGAATTTTAAAAAAAAATTATTTTGCTTTTGATGACAAAGAAATTGCCAGCCGCTTATTTCGCAATAACTTTTGCGTTATTTTGCAAAAACTATTGCGTTATTTCGCAAAAAAGTATTCCAGACACAGATCTTGCAGTAAGTCAGTGGATTTCAAGCAGTGGTGTTATACCGTAGGCCTAATATACAATGGCTATACATTAAACAACATGGTACTCAAAGTAAAAGTATGATGAACCCAAGTTTTATGAAACTAAACTATGGTGTACTATAGTACTAAATCATGTTATTGCGTGATAGTATACGACGGTGTGCCACGTGTAATCAACGGTATCATGGCGTATCGTAAAATGGCACTGTACGTTCCAGATATACCATGGTAAAGTTTGTTACACCATGGTACTATAACATGATCTGTATGGTGGTAAATCGTGTAGTGCAATGGTGCCATATGCATGCAAAGTCGTTCCCTCACCCCCACCCCACCTCCAAAGCAAAACCCACGGATAGTAGGGGTACGAGTCCACTGGCCCGAATTTGGGAGCGAGTAGACCCTGGTCAAATATTCAGAAAATAGTCATTATTTTTTTAATAAATAAATTCGTTAGTACTTACAGTTTTATGAATTGTTATCCAAGTATATTCCGTTTTTAATGAAAATTGTCATTGTCTTGCACTTTTTATGCAATGATTGTAAGCGAATATTCGAGATTCGATTCGATATCGATACCACACGTCTGCTTCGAGATCGATCGCGAATCAGTCAATATTCCATTTTTCGAATCTGTCATACTAACTTCAGTTTGTTATATTTCACAAAAATTGGATCAAATTGACATAAGACAATTCTCTCATTCATGCTCAATTCATATCTAATTGAGTAATTGTCAGATGTTAATAGTTATTTAAGTAGTGAATTTTGACCAGAAAATTATCCACAGTTTTAGTTTTTGAAGGCTTAACTTGTTACTATTCACGTTCTTAAGAACGCTTCCCTACTGTATTGTAAAGAAAATGATTCTCTGATTTAGGTACAGCTCCTTCATTAATATGTTCTCTTTACATTGTAGGAGAAACCTCCAACCATCATCTTCACATATGCACTGAATGACACCTTTGACCTTCCACATGGAAACGTAGATAATGAAGCTGAAGTAATGGAAGTATCACTGGAAGACCAACAATTGGTTTACAGTCAGCATGTAGAGAAGGTGGGGCGGTTCATTGCTACCAAATTGTATTGCTGCCGCGAGAACTCAATAATTGATCATGTTAAGTGTTGTGTTATATTCAATATTCAATTATATTACAACAGACTGGTTCTACTTTTCTCAGTGGCCCAACGCAACAAACCTCAAGCTATACGCATCGTTTTTTTAACGAAACATAAAATATCGGTATATGTTTCTTCTAATTTTGCTGAGTTCAGACTGGAAACTTAGCCCCCCCCCCCCCCCAACCAACCAACCAGTCAGATAATATCTATACCCGACTGGTCTTCCACTGCATTTTTTTTTACCAAGAACATTTTTTTTTTGGGGGGGGGGGGGGGGCAGATTAACATTCTGCAACGGCTTTGGGGTATTCTTTTTGTATTTTTGCCTCGCCAAGTTGAGTGGGAACATCGCCTTGTAAAACATGGATGCTTTGCCGCGTCACCGGGGCGAGTTCGCAATGGACGGGCTCGTTCTCTGCACACCTTGAAATCCAACATTACCCGTTGAACGCTTATTTTTTTTTATTGAGAAATGTTGTATATCATCCTAGGATTAAAGGGGATGTCATAATTCGGAGTTGCTGTGCATCCCGCCCCCAGGTCCCACTGCCTAGTCTAACCACAGACGTTTGGAGACCTGATTAATATCACATCACTTCGACTGATGGCTACTCATATGTCAAGCTGGTAAGTTATTATTTAATGTATTTTTGATAACCAACCGCCACGGTTGAAGTAAAAGGCAAAGACAAAAGGCACAGATACAGCGAGCTACAAAATGGCAGATTATACTTGCCTGAAGAGTGAATATTGCTCGCAGCACATCGGACAAGGATTGAAACAAGCTTGTTACGGTTGGGATGAAAGGTAAAGACGAAAGGCACAGATTTATAGAGCCACATAACAAAAAAGTGGCAGATTATACTTGCCTGAAGAGTGAATATTGCTCGCAGCACACCGGACAAGGATTGAAACAAGCTTGTTACAGTTGGGATGAAAGGTAAAGACGAAAGGCACAGATTTATGGAGCTACATAACAAAAAAGTTCGACTGAATCAAGTAATAAATGCTACATGTAAGTTAGGTAAATGGTTGAAGAAACGGCAAAAATAGCTATTCAATTTTTTTTTCAATTTTCATTTTTTGCTTCCGAAACCTAAATTATGTTTTGGAAGACCCATTTGGGTTTTTTTTGGGGGTTTTTTTTTTTAATTTTTTTTATATAAAATCATCATTAAATGTGGTGTTAGATAAATGGTTAAAGATTTTCCATGTCGCAAAAACAGCTATCCAATTGTTTTTTTCATTTTTTGCTTTCGAAACATAACTTCTAATCGCTCATTGGGATCGTAAGCTACGCTTTGGGAGCAAAAAACGAAAATTGTTAAAACAGAAAAAAATTGTTAAGTAATTACGTATTTTTTTTTAATAGGCCGGTTATACAGGCACCGAAATTAATTAATAAACGCCATGTTAAATAAATGTTTAACGCAATCACGAAAAATATCTTCTATCACACATTTTAATTGCTTCTCCATCATCAGGTTTCAAGCGTTATGTATCCGAAGTTATTTTGTTTTATTTTTATATATTGTCAGCTCTTGCTATTTATGTGTTATACTTGTTATATTGCCGCAAAATATTATGTCAGCCTACTGTTATTTACTACCAACTATACTGATGAAATTTAAAAAATAAACAACATATATTTTGTCGAAGCCAAGCGTTCTGTTGTCTGTTTTCTATTTCCCACTCCCGGTAATCCTCTTCTAGTCAATACCACTGATCTAAAAATAAAGTTTATTTTTAGACAAGTAAATAACCCCGAATGGCGAATCGTCCCGCCTACGAAAAATGGCGAATCGTCCCGATGGCGAACCGTCCCGGTCGACAATGGCGAATCGTCCCGATGGCGAACCGTCCCGTTCCCGATGACTCAGGGTCGTTGACTGGAATACCAAGTCTACTTCTTGGAACGAGGAGATTTGGGGAATGGAACGCAAACTAGCACAGTTTTCAAAAACCAACAGAGAAATTAAAAAGGAGAGATCGAAAAAAAAAGCAACACAACGTAAATTAGATCAAAGAGAGAATTGAAAGAAGTCTGTCGTGCGAGTCATACACAGGTACAGAGAAAAACAATTCAAAAATACAGAAAAACACAGTGATCCTCGGATCAATTTCAAACAAAACATACAATTACCCAAATCAAAACGTGCAAACTCAGATTAGTGAATAATCTGGCGACACTGTATCTGTTAATCCCTTCGAAAATGGCATGAGGTTTTACGTGATAATACTGATATTTAGGCCTCACTTCAACGCTATAAAAACCCCTAAATATGCAAAATATTGAAAGAACCTCGATACCCTTTTGATCGTCGTGCATTAAGGGCCTATATAAGTAATGAAATAAAAACAGCAAACAAAATTTACTGTGACAATACCAAGTCTGAAATCCCATAAATTCCAAATAAATATACACATATTATACATCAAAATGAAGATTGTGAGGTATAGAACCTGAATAAATACATGCTACTTACTCACCTAATAATATATGTGAGGCATGAATGGTTCCTGAAAGTCTGCTACGGCATTAGCACTGGAACTGAAAACAAAACAATTTCTCATGAAAAACATTTAAGGCTAAACCTGTTCAAAACATCAAAGAACAAAGCTAGGGGGTTAAAACAGTTCCAAATGCATTAGTAGGGATACTGAAAGAAATAATTGCAACCCTATACATTCCCTCCAAAGAGAAAGCCATCTTTGTTATTGTTTGTCTTTTTGCTGGGGTCAACAGAGTTCAAAAAGTTAAGAATAAAAAGTTCAGGTATGGAAGCTTGCTGTAGTCACATTATAGCTTACTGAAAAAAAACAATTCCCAACAAGTGATGATGCAGATAAATTAAACTGAAAACCTAAGACATTTCTTAAAATTAAACGTGTCCTCCTTCTTTTTCATTGCAAATTAGAAAAAACTTTAACCCTATCGAAAAAATTAACTCACTCAACTCAAACTTGTCAAACTAACCAGTACTAAAAAAGAGGTCAAGAAATTTTACAATGGTAACTTGAGACTTAATATCGTTCAGATGGACAGCCATGTTGAAAAGAAACACCCATGGAGTGGAATTTCCACTAAGAACATGTCTTTTGAATTTATTGATTTCAATAGCACAAACTTTCAATCGGCAAGGATGCTATTTCACAGAAATAAATGTATTCAATGCTGGGAAACTCCAGTTACTCCACTCTTGGGTTGTTCTTTGGTACACATTGTGACGAGATAAAAAAGTCCAAATAAGGCCCCCCACAAAGTAAATCTTCTGTTTCTCAGGCCATTTTGTACAATTGCAGGCAGGTGTTTTTTGTTTTTTTTATAATGAAATCTTTGCCATCAAAACTTCATATTCTTGGTTTGTTTTATGCCATAATCAACAGATTAGCATGGGTGGTGAAGTATTTCATCCCTTGAGTGCAAGAAGGCTTTGCACGTCAGGAACAAATTTATCAATTTCATTAACTTGGGTATAATATTTTAACTTGTTCATGTTTGTATTGATCATGAACAGAGAGCATGCAGCAGCCCAAACGACCATGCAGGAGTGCATGAGAAACAGATTTTTAACATGTCTTTACCTTACAAAACAAGATATATAATTAAAAACATACCCGAGTATATTTATTAGAAGGGTTTCTGTGAACATTTCAGAACCTCTGCGCTCCCTCTCTCTCTCTCTCTGTGAACTGGCAATAGGTGATTAATCATATTACAGTCATCTAGCCTGAACCCCCAGGTCCTGCTGTACTAAGGTTGCCTGGTTGAGTGGCTTATATGCTAATGTACGGTACACAATCTATAAATAAACTGTGATGCAGCACTCACCTTGTAGTTATGTTACATGAGCAGGCTAGCATACTACAGTAGGTGATTAAAAGCCAAAAGGTACATAAAGCTGCAATCTTGTGCTGAGACTAAGGAGTTATATTTGCACCATATCACTGAAAAAGAAAATCCTTTGCATTTTAAGGATGGTGAAGCAAATTCAAGAACACACGGCCAACAAGAGGCCTGCATCGCAAAGCCAAGTGCAGCTAATCCCCCTACACACACATTGAGGGAGGGGAGCAAACAGAATGTGGAGAGTGGATTGTAAATAAATCACCTGTGGAGTGGAGTTATCACCCAAAGTATCATTTTAAAATTCTGAACATATGGACAGAAAACACAAGCATTAGCAATGTTTCAGCCAATGGAGGTTAGTGTTGAAACGATTAACCGACTAATCGATGTCGACGCGATTATTAAATTAGTCGATCCCTAAATCTGCTAGTCGATTAGTCGGAACATCTGCCCCAACCATACACCATCCCCTTAAATTCACCCAACATTGTTGCAAATGTCACAAGTAAACTCCCGAAATCAAAAAACAACCCACGGAAATAACGCGTTTGATGTTTCCGACTGCATGAATAACAACCGTAGTTGGCCAACTGACCAGAGATTGAATAAGACCAGGGGTGCGTGAAGTAAACAGGGAAAAATATATGGGTGAGCTTATTCTCGAGGGAGCAGCCTGCAGGAAAATTAGGACCCAAAGTTGACATGAAATTAGGCCACCTACGGACATCAATTTGTTCTCCAGGTACTGGAAAGTTCGAAATGTTTTACAGAAACATGAAAGAGAAATTATGGAAGAACACATACCAGTTCGTATTTGGAACAATTTGTTATCACTAAAGAACCAATTACAAAATCCATGTGCTTTTTATTTTCATTTTGTAAATACATGCGGACAAATTCCTGGAAATCTGCGAGTTTCCGGGAAATTGAAAGTGAAACTAGCTTTTCCTCGAACTGCAACTGAGTTAAGAGGAAACCCAATCAGGTCAGGTGATGATTTTCAAAGCAGACATTATGGAAATTAGTAGGCGTGTTCGATGTATGCATAATTATGGACAGATAAGAGGTTAAGTCATAATACGAGAAGTTGTGTGGGAGTGTTCAGTGTACAATTGTTGACAGGCTGATGACTGCTGTGGGCGTTAACTGTGCTTAATTTTCGACAGGGGATGTACATCACGCATGCGTAAAGAGCACTTCCTTTTGTTAACATTCAATGGGATGGAACGAATAATATAAAAAAAAACCTGAATAATGATTTATTTTATTAAAATATCAGTGACTATATTGAGAAAAAATGATTTTAAACAGAAGCTACCAACATTAATTCTCTCTCGAAACTGAAAGAGGTTTTGAGGACTTTGAAAGCTTCACTTGCCATTGTTTCATTGCAAGTATTACTGTTAGTTTTAACCAGGGAAGAACGGCAGTACACGTGTTTGATAACAATAACATGGGGGCTTCGACTAGTCGATTAGTAATCGATTACTGCTGGCGACTAGTCGATTCCTGAAAATCACTAATCGTTTCAACACTAATGGAGGTCCACTGGCTGGAACTTTACTCGTGTTTGTTATACTTTGCAAAAAAATTGGCAATTTTTCTCTTCGGTGGAATCTCCACTTTGCTGTTGATTCAGTGATAATACACTCTCCACATACTGTAGGTATCTTTCTGCACACATAGGCATTTCTTTTTTCCACACGTAAAATCACACAAAATGAAGCCAAACACATATTGGAGCGAAAAAAAAACATAATGAAAGTGTCAATGACACTGTAGCTCACAACTTGTGTAGGACATGTACATGTATAGTATGTGACACAGCAATGACACACATCTAGGTAATAACCTGATAACAAACTTACATGTAAAGTATTGTAAAGGAGGGTGATAGTTAGATGATAAACAAGAAAAGAAATCTCCATGGGACCCTTGTATGGTGCACCATAAACCAAATGTTAGCAAATGTTTTGGCCTGTTTAATTCAAACCCTTCTGAGGTTGATCCATACTAATTAATAAATATTTGCCCAGTCCTTCTTAAAATATAGGTATTTGAATTTTTTATCTTTAGCTCATGGGTTTCCCATGAGGTGAGGAGGTTTCATTTTTCTCATTGGAATAGAAAAGCGGTTGTACTGATGTTTACCCTCCCCAAACACACCAAATATTAACACAGGAACTCGGCTATAACACATTTGAATATACACATCATACAAAATTTAATCAAATCAGAACATTCATTCAGAAGCTCTGTACAAAAAACAGATTGCACGAATTTCAGTACAAACTGGCTGCCGGCGGCCATCTTGAACTCCACACCGCACTTTCTCTCAACTTCTCATCCCACGGTGATGACAAAGGTACCCAAGAAGTTTCGCAAAGATTGGTTCATAAATATGTTCTCTTGTCTGAGTCGTATTGAATTGTTGACAGATGGACGGATGCACAGACGGCCGTGACAGAACCTCAAATTTGACTATGTCAGGGCAAAAAACAAGTGGCCACAAGGGTCTTAATTGCTCGCTTGACAAAGTTGTTCAAACAACTATTTGTGTCATATCCAGTTAGTCACGGTTCATCAACACAACAAAGGAATGAAGTCATGAAATTATTCATAACTCTAGTGTCCATGCAGATGATTATTATCATAGGTCTTCCTGAGTGCTTCCATCTGTAGACAAACTTCCAAGGGTTCTTATGTCACTTGCAAATGTCACAAGGGTTCTTATGTCACTTGCCCCCCCCCCCCCCCCCCCCCCCCCCCCCCATCAAATAGATTCCAAATATTGGCCTGATTGAAACAAACTGCAATCTGACACACGCACACCATAAGATCACCTCCACCCCTGAAGATGTTGTACACCAAAATATAAAAGAAAGCATTTGAAATGGTGTGTCAAGATTTGCAATGCCATCTCCCCACACTGCACTAATTTATTTATTGGTGTATAACTATAAGGTCACATATATCTGCACAAGGCTAATCATGATCACAAAGATTTTACAGGTGGAGGATGATGGCCTACCCAAAGAGAACCACTGAGCAATGGCAAGCAACTATCGGCTCCCCAATATACGCCACACAAACAGGGTTAACATCGATTGAAAACGTGTGCACCATCGACGGACGTGCAGTACGCCTTATTACACGTGACCGTGCACCCATGAGGACAAGGGGGAGGGGTGAAGGACACAACGCGGTTGCCAGGCCTGAAAATTAGCAATCTGACATTTGCAGAATGAGGTCCACAGAGGGTGAATTTGATGATGCTATCCCATACAGTGGGCCAATTTATCCTCTGGGTACCTTCTGTTTAGTTTTGAGACCCTGATTCAGACTGAGGTTCACAGAGGGTGGATTTAGTGATGCTACCCTGCTGTGTGCAGGGTGGCATCACTAAATTCACCCTCTCGGAACCTCATTTGGCAGATCACCTTCTCGTTTGTTTGGAATTGATAGGTTGGGTATGGTGGCGCCCTGACCCAACCTATCAATTCCAAACAAACAGGAAGGTGATGCAATAAAGAATCTCATTTACAATGCCTCAGAAAAAATGTTTAGAATTATTTTAACTGAAAGAGTAGCGTTGTGAAGTCAATCACTGAATGATAAGTGAATGTAGGAAATTGTATCACTGAAGCGGCCTACCGTACAACTATTTTCCTAAATTCTAATGCAAAAATATGTGCGATATTCTGACAAGAAAGAAAGACTTATACCTTGACCTCACATTTATAGTACTTTGTCGTGGTGTACGGACTGCTTTAGCGCGATTTTTTTCAGTATGGTGTACATCAACATGGCTCGTTTTTCCTTGCAATAGCAATATTTTGACCTGCCAACTGCAAACCAAGTTCGATACACGTGAGATCGAAAAATAAACAAACCTGTATTTGACAAATCAAAGAATGTCTTGCTGCTTCCATTGTCGGAACATTTCAAACGCCATACCATGAATAACGTCGGTGATTCCAAGAAGTAAATTGTATAAGAAATTATACTTGTTTTTTATCAGATCGCGCAGATTTCAGCTTTTCAGCGCTGAAGTCAGTCAACGTTGTTTGTTGTTGTGACCGAAGAACTCCTTAACCGCGAAGTGTCTCTAAAAAAATAGATCACAGTTTTGCGATACTTGTCTTCTTCATTAGAATATTTCTTATCGTTTATAATGTATTTCAGAATAATTCCAGTATTTCCTATGTACTTTGTTATGATATCGGCAATATTATGCAGCTTTTGTAATGCGGCGGAGTAATTTGCTCGGACTGTGACCTTGCGATGGAAGCTTTGTATCAACACAAAACTGTAAACAGCCGAGAAATGTTAAAAAAACAGATAATGATATTAAAGATCGCCATCGCTCTAGACAGCAATATTATTTGACAAATACAATGTTTAGGTATTGATGAGTTGATGCAATGATACTGTTTTAGATTTACGAGGATTTAAAAACACCCGTATTCTGCATCGTGGGTTTCAATATCACGCGACAACGTCCAACATGGCTGCCCCCATGTCACAGTGAACAACAAACTGTAGATTTTCTTTTCCACGTACCATGGTAATACACGGTTTCACAGATGTCCCATATACGAAGGCGTGGAGTAGGTATGTTCTAATTACCAATTTGGTACCTTAATGAACCGATTACGTAGTTTGATAATAGGTGACATGCGAATAGAAAGGCAACTTTCAAAGTCGTCAAAAATCTCAAATATACATTTTTTTCCGATTTTTTGTTGGCCACCTGCATTTATGAACATTTCGTCATAACTTTGCTATGAAAACCCATCTTGGGCAGCTTTTGTTAATTTTTTTTCACGTTTCTTTCCGAGAGGCCATTTTTCAATTCATTACTTATATAGGCCCTTAAGGGGTCACCCGTCCATCCTAACTTTGCTAAATTTTTTGACATATTTCCCAATGCCTCAGAAACAGATAAGAGAAGCAAGGAAAGGCAAATTATATATCAAAATAATGAATAAAGTGCATAGAAAAGGTACATATAATTTTTTTCAGGAAAAATAGTGAATTTTGTGATTTTGAAGAAGATTAATTTGCCAATGGCATAAGTAACGAACCGGTAAAACTACAAAATAATCGGTAATTCGAAAGCCTTGTCCTCAATATGATGATAACATACTAGAGACTTGGAGAAAGCATTTTTTTTGACACACACTCTGGTGGGTTTTGATGTTTGAATGTAATAACACCAACACCAATTTTGGATGTTCCGGATGTGGCCACGTTTCAATGATGTTTATTCTGGTCATGTGATTATGATGTGGTTCTTGCAGAAATACTCAATTTGGGCAGTCGTAAGAATGCAAGGACGTGATCACGCCCTTTATTTGTTCGAGACAATGTATGAGCGGATTTGCAAACAGGTGACAGCAAATACTTGAGCTGTTAATGTCACAACTGCAAAATATGGTTCGAAATTCCCTCTCGTGTTGACATGCTGTCTGAACATTTTTGTTGACAAAAAATCTGAATTATTACGCACTAGAAAGACAACATGAACCACTTGTAAAAAAATAACCGAGTGTATAAAATCGGGATCATACACATAAAATAAGGCAATATTTATAATAAAGTAAGCAGAATGCTACAGAAATCACTTTTTCACGAAGTATATTCCAAGTGACCTGGAACTATATTGAGCGTGTTGATTTCCCCGATGTTGTGAAGTTACTTACTTCACAGTTACCATGGATTTTCGACGGGCTGTCTTTGATGTCTGCAAAGGACCAATTGAAGATTGGTTGAAAATGATGCATTCGCGCTTTAAATAAGGTGCGCTTGGACGATGCTGAGAATTCAGTTTTTTCTTGCAACAAACCATACTAACACAAGCGTCGATCAGTGTCTTTTGTCATCGTTTTACACTGACAAATGTGACAAATCTCCTTCACCGGAAACCATCCCCCAATTTGCATATCACAATAAACATAACCGCTGTCACTGAGTGTCAGCGTGACCGTGTGGTCAAAACCGAAACGAATTATCGAATGCACGGCCAATATTAGCTGCAATTGGCTTTTAAACAAATGAAATACACAAAATATTCGCAATTTCTTCATTATTTATGCCGAGTTACTTTTTAACCAGACCACATGCGTTCAGTTTCGTTTGTCGGCATCAAACTGATATTGTTTGTGGTAATTAAATAGTACGAGAAGGCGAAGGAAGCCAAATATTTTCCATCATCTGTTAATTAATTAAAATTGATAATTTCTTTTATTTTACTGAAATTATGAATTGATAAGGTGGGTGTGTTGCGATTATTATGCCCCAGACCTGGAAGTTGTAAAATCAAAGGTGCATCTAGGGCCGTGTAGTGGTGACCTCTGTCCTCTTAGTCTCACCCATTCATCATTAGTTACATGTACCAACATTCTCCCCTGTATCTCAACCATTGCTACTCCAATTTGAAGGATATTTGGTGTTGTGATCGAGCATCATGGGGAAACAATGCATGTGTAGCTGCTGTAGCATGTGATTCTTCCCACGTTTTTTCAGAGTTGTGGTACTTTTTCACTCTTTTGAGTTAGAAAATTTTGTTTATAACTAGTTGATTTATTACAATTTGTTGCAAAGTGCCTGCTGATACCCTCAATTGTATTGCTACAGAATTTTCTTGTGAAGATTTTGTTCCTATTACTTATCAAGCAACAACCTAATGAATATTCTGTATAAAGCCACCAATCTGATGTTTGACACTTTTATCGGAGCTGTTTTGAAGGCTTACAGTTAAAACTAGAAGTCCTGTCATGAAATGCGCAGAAATAGCACGTTGATATGCGTGTTAATGTGCGCGTTATGACCCAAGTAAAGCTATCAAATTCTGTACATATGGCATGTGCACAAGCAATGTTTCAGTCAATGGACCTCCGGGTAACCCGGAGGTCCATTGGCAGAAACATTGCATGTGTTTGCTATGAGTAACCAGTAGAACACGCCGTGTTTTGGATGCCATTCAATATGGCAATTGCGCGCAATTCCAACGCGCAATTAAGCCAAGATAAGCGCACAATTCGTGACAGGACTTCTAGTTTTAACTGTGTGGAACTCCAAATGTTGATTATGGCAGAACTTTTCTATTCACCCATTAATGGATAATTAAGTGTTATAGTTGGAAGTACGGTAAGAAGCATGAAAGTTCCAGAACTAAAAGTCTAAAAAGAATGTTTTGCAATGTAACATGATTTTTGCAGATACACTTATTTGGAGGGTTACCTGTCTGATAGTGTTTGGAACATGTGTGGCCAGGATCTTCAAAAAGAAAAAAAGAGTTAAACTTTGAGAAAAAAGTCATATGCCTTGAGCGCCGGAAGTAGCGTCATACAAGGAAGAGAGCCCCCCGCTGGGAAATTTTTTGTGTCAAATGGAGCTCACTTGTCACCTTTTGGGGATTGCTTTGTGTACTGCATTCTTGAAAAAAAATATGTGAGACCCTCTGGATGTGCCCTTCTGATCTCAATATGCCAATAAGCCTCCTTGGGGAAAGTACATGCAATAATGGTTATGTAAGGTTGATTTGATGTGTTTTGAATAACAATGTACTTTTATGTACATTAGATGGTTTATTGCAGTGACAGGTTACAGTTACTCTTATTTGTTCTCCAACAGATATCATGAGTGTATTGGTGTCCAAGAGTTAAACAAAGCTATTATACTTATTGATAAACCAGACAAATTTAACAATTTAATCACTATCAAATTGATGCATGGGATAAAAGGGGTTACCATGCAAGGGGTTTGTAAATATATTTATTCAACTACAATGTATGACTGCAGTGCATTGTACATAGGAGAATATCAGAGTTTTTTTCCAAACCACCACAGTAACACATACATCTTTATATTGGGAGACACTCTTTTGTCCTTCCATACTTCTTCTGCTGGACTCCTTCAAGTTGACCTTTGTTGAACTCCCCAAATCAAAACATAAATAAAAGAAAATGTCTGCCTTCAATCAGTGAGCACTCCACTTATAACATTTGGTCTCAATCTTTATTACTTTCCTGAATTAGAAAAGATTTCTTCGAGTATGTACTTCAATGTTTATAGAATACATGTACAGCTGTTATTTTATTTTGAGGTATTTTATTGTAAAAATTTTGTTCTCTTACTTATGCCACAGCAGACTTTCAGGTGGTGCTATTTACACATGGCAGCAGTTCCATGGCAAATTTCAGTTTCCACATGTTCTATGTTTCATTCCAAGCATTTAGCTATATAATTTATTGGGGTTATTAATTTTGGGACTTTTTTAGACTTGAAAGAAAATTACATGAAATTTGACCAAAGTTAGGTTGGACGTCCCCTTAAGGGGCTATATAAGTAATGGAATTTTGTTTATTTTGAAATTCTCACCTCACATATTCCTTACATTCAGATTAAATATTATGGTAATCCTTTACAATAGTGGGTTTTGGGTTTTTTGCGAAATTATGCAATTTTTTCTCCCTTCTTTTGGGCATTTTCCGTTTTAAGGGGTCGTCCAACTTAACTTTGGTCAATTTTTTGACATTTTTCCCAATGCCTCAGAAACAGATAAAAGAAGTAAGGAAAGGCAAATTATATATCAAAATAATGAATAAAGTGCATAGAAAAGGTACATGTACATATAATTTTTTTTACGAAAAAAATTGAATTTTAGGATTTTGAAGAAGATGAATTTGCAAATGACATAAGTAACGAACCGGTAAAACCACAAAATAATCGGTAATTCGAATGCCTTGTCCTCAATATAATGATAACATACTACAGACTCGGAGAAAGCATTTTTTTGACACACACTCTGGTGGGTTTTGACGCTTGAATGTAATAACACGAACACAAATTTTTGATGTTCCGGATGTGGCCATGTTTCAATGATGTTTTTCCGGTCATGTGATTACGATGTGGTTCTTGCAGAAATACTCAATTTGGGCAATCGTAAGAATGCAAGGACGTGATCATGCCCTTTATTTGTTCGAGACAATGTATGAGTGGATTTGCAAACAGGTGACAGCAAATACTTGAGCTGTTAATGTCATAACTGCAAAATATGGTTCGAAATTCCCTCTCGTGTTTACAGGCTGTCTGAACTTTTTTGTTGACAAAAAATCTGAATTATTGCGCACTAGAAAGACAACATGGACCACTTGTAAAAAAATAGCCGAGTGTATTAAATCGGGACGATACACATAAAATAAGGCAATATTCATAACAAAGTAAGCAGAATGCTTCAGAAATCACTTTTTCACGAAGTATATTCCAAGTGACCTGGAACTATATTGAGCGTGTTGATTTCCCCCAGATGTTGTGAAGTTATTTACTTCCTAATTTGAGGCGGGTATGTTTGATGTCTGCAAAGGACTGATTGAAGATGGGGTGAAAATGATGCATTCGTGCTTTTAAATAAGGTGCGCTTGGACGATGCTGAGAATTTAGTTTTTTCTTGCAACCAACCATAGTAATACAAGCGTCGATCAGTGTCTTTTATGATCGTTTTACACTGACAAATGTGACAAATCTCCTTCACTGAAAACCATCCCCCAATTTGCATATCACAATAAACATAACCGCTGTCACTGAGTGTCAGCGTGGCCGTGTGGTCAAAACCGAAACGAATTATCGAATGCACGGTCAATATTAGCTGCAATTGGCTTTTAAACAAATGAAATACACGAAATATTCGCAATTTCTTCATTATTCATGCCGAGTTACTTTTTAACCAGACCACATGCGTTCAGCTTCGTTTGTCGGCATCAAACTGATATTGTTTGTGGTAATTAAATAGTACGAGAAGGCGAAGGAAGCCAAATATTTTCCATCATCTATTAATTAATTCAAATTGATAATTTCTTTTATTTTACTGAAATTATGAACTGATAAGGTGGGTGTGTTGCGATTATTATGCCCCAGACCTGGAAGTTGGAAAATCAAAGGTGCATCTAGCGCCATGCAGTGGAAAATTTTGTGTATAACTAGTTGATTTGTTACAATTTGTTGCATAGTGCCTGCTAATACCCTCAATTGTATTGCTACAGAATTTTCTTGTGAAGATTTTGTTCCTATTACTTATCAAGCAACAACCTAATGAATATTCTGTATAAAACCACCAATCTGATGTTTGACACTTTTATCGGAGCTGTTTTGAAGGCTAATATGGAACATGTGTGGCCAGGATCTTCAAAAAGAAAAAAAAGAGTTAAACTTTGAGAAAAAGGCATATGCCTTGAGTGCCGGAGGTAGAGTCATACAAGGAAGAGAGCCCCCCCCCCCCCCCCCCCCCCCAGGAAATATTTTGTGTAAAATGGAGCTCACTTGTCAACTTTTGGGGATTGCTTTGTGTACTGCGTTCTTGAAAAAAAATATGTGAGACCCTCTGGATGTGCCCTTCTGATCTCAATATGCCAATAAGCCTCCTTGGGGAAAGTACATGCAATAATGGTTATGTAAGGTTGATTTGATGTGTTTTGAATAACAATGTACTTTTATGTACATTAGATGGTTTATTGCAGTGACAGGTTACAGTTACCCTTATTTCTTCTCCAACAGATATGAGTGCATTGGTGTCCAAGAGTTAAACAAAGCTATTATACTTATTGATAAACCAGACAAATTTAACAATTTAATCACTATCAAATTGATGCATGGGATAAAAGGGGTTACAGTGCAAGGGGTTTGTAAATATATTTAATCAACTACAATGTATGACTTTACAGTGCATTCTACATAGGAGAATATCATAGTTTCTTTCCAAACCACTACAGTGACACATACATCTTTATATTGGGAGACACTCTTTTGTCCTTCCATACTTCTTCTGCTGGACTCCTTCAAGTTGACCTTTGTTGAACTCCCCAAATCAAAACATAAACAAAAGAAAATGTCTGCATTCAGTCAGTGAGCACTCCACTTATAACATTTGGTCTCAATCTTTATTACTTTCGTGAATTAGGAAAAGATTTCTTCAAGTATGTACTTAAATGTTTATAGAATACAGCTGTTATTTTATTTTGAGGTATTTTATTGTAAAAATTTTGTTCTCTTACTTATGCCACAGCAGACTTTCAGGTGGTGCTATTTACACATGGCAGCAGTTCCATGGCAAATTTCAGTTTCCACATGTTCTATGTTTCATTCCAAGCATTTTGCTACATGTATATAATTTATTGGGGTTATTAATTTTGGGACTTTTTTTAGACTTGAAAGAAAATTACATGAAATTTGACCAAAGTTAGGTTGGACGTCCCCTTAAGGGGCTATATAAGTAACGGAATTTTGTTTATTTTGAAATTCTCACCTCACATATTCCTTACATTCAGATTAAATATTATGGTAATCCTTTACAATAGTGGGTTTTGGGTTTTTTGTGAAATTATGCAATTTTTTCTCCCTTCTTTTGGGCATTTTCCATTTTAAGGGGTCGTCCAACTTAACTTTGGTCAATTTTTTGACATTTTTCCCAATGCCTCAGAAACAGATAAAAGAAGTAAGGAAAGGCAAATTATATATCAAAATAATGAATAAAGTGCATAGAAAAGGTACATGTACATATAATTTTTTTTACGAAAAAAATTGAATTTTAGGATTTTGAAGAAGATGAATTTGCAAATGACATAAGTAACGAACCGGTAAAACCACAAAATAATCGGTAATTCGAATGCCTTGTCCTCAATATAATGATAACATACTACAGACTCGGAGAAAGCATTTTTTTGACACACACTCTGGTGGGTTTTGACGCTTGAATGTAATAACACGAACACAAATTTTTGATGTTCCGGATGTGGCCATGTTTCAATGACGTTTTTCCGGTCATGTGATTACGATGTGGTTCTTGCAGAAATACTCAATTTGGGCAATCGTAAGAATGCAAGGACGTGATCATGCCCTTTATTTGTTCGAGACAATGTATGAGTGGATTTGCAAACAGGTGACAGCAAATACTTGAGCTGTTAATGTCATAACAGCAAAATATGGTTCGAAATTCCCTCTCGTGTTTACAGGCCGTCTGAACTTTTTTGTTGACAAAAAATCTGAATTGTTGCGCACTAGAAAGACAACATGGACCACTTGTAAAAAAATAGCCGAGTGTATTAAATCGGGACGATACACATAAAATAAGGCAATATTCATAACAAAGTAAGCAGAATGCTTCAGAAATCACTTTTTCACGAAGTATATTCCAAGTGACCTGGAACTATATTGAGCGTGTTGATTTCCCCCAGATGTTGTGAAGTTATTTACTTCCTAATTTGAGGCGGGTATGTTTGATGTCTGCAAAGGACTGATTGAAGATGGGGTGAAAATGATGCATTCGTGCTTTTAAATAAGGTGCGCTTGGACGATGCTGAGAATTTAGTTTTTTCTTGCAACCAACCATAGTAATACAAGCGTCGATCAGTGTCTTTTATGATCGTTTTACACTGACAAATGTGACAAATCTCCTTCACTGAAAACCATCCCCCAATTTGCATATCACAATAAACATAACCGCTGTCACTGAGTGTCAGCGTGGCCGTGTGGTCAAAACCGAAACGAATTATCGAATGCACGGTCAATATTAGCTGCAATTGGCTTTTAAACAAATGAAATACACGAAATATTCGCAATTTCTTCATTATTCATGCCGAGTTACTTTTTAACCAGACCACATGCGTTCAGCTTCGTTTGTCGGCATCAAACTGATATTGTTTGTGGTAATTAAATAGTACGAGAAGGTGAAGGAAGCCAAATATTTTCCATCATCTATTAATTAATTCAAATTGATAATTTCTTTTATTTCACTGAAATTATGAACTGATAAGGTGGGTGTGTTGCGATTATTATGCCCCAGACCTGGAAGTTGGAAAATCAAAGGTGCATCTAGCGCCATGCAGTGGAAAATTTTGTTTATAACTAGTTGATTTGTTACAATTTGTTGCATAGTGTTATAGCCCCCATATTATATTGAGATTGATATATCCATAAGTAGATAATTATATGAGAAAGATATTTTTTTTTATTTCTGCATTTTCTGACTGGTCTAACTCATTTGCACTCAGTGACCTTGTTTACATCTTTGTTACACTGATATATTGTACATATAGCTGTTGATTGTTTAATTGTTTAAATAGGTCAGTGACCTTGTTTACTTGAACTTTAACAGAATCCCCTAGAAACTGTTAGAACATTGAAGAATTTTCATCTTCTGGAACATTCTATCTGGTTACTATATAAAGGTTTGTCAACAGAATTCAAAAACTCATTCTTAGAAAGCCTTTCAAAAAGACTCACTTCAGTTATTTCCATTGGAGAATTATTATTGTTCTAGGACAGTGCATTTATTATAGAAGCAGTGCTTCTTTGTGATTCTGGAAGATTGATTCCAAAAGAGAATTTTTGAAGAGAATTTGTTCGTCTTGGAAAAGAGAATTTATACTTTCTGTGAAACAGAATAATATTATTTTGTGAAAAGCCAGGATTCTACTGGATTGTTTGGAAATTACCTGTGGCACAAACACTTCTTGGATTTTTTACTCCATTTGAATTTTGCGGAGCATTTTATTATATTTTATTGGAAACTGCTGAAATTTCAAAGTGAAAATTTTATTACAAATCTACGGGATACTGTTTCTGTGAGACATTCTTGGATTTAATACTACATCTACCAGCTGGTAACTTTCTTCAGAAGATACTTCACCACTGGATTACTGGATTCTGTCAAACTGTACTTTGGACTAATTCTATAATTGATAAGTACCATTGTTTTTATCTTCTGTAACCCAATTAGTGTAAAAGATCTTTGTATCATTTTTTTTATATTAATTTTTTTTAATTAAATTTCAGAATAGTTAAATTCATAGTTTTGTTGCTGATTCTCAGATTTCTTTCTGTTACCAATATCTATAATATTTCCACACCGTAACAGAAATTGGGGGCTCGTTGCCGAGATTGAATATTAGATAACGAGAAAATTGCAAATTGCAATTATTATTTTGGCTCACTTTCAAAACATTTAAATTTTCTTAGAAAATTTCAGTATTATTATTTATATTCTGAGAACCAGCAAACCTTTTCATCATGGTATTTACTGTGACAGAATTTATTTCTGAATTTGAAAGATCTCCTAGTTCGGCCCTTTTAGAATCTCTTAAGAAGGAGGATTTATTTCAACTTGCTCAGTATCTAAAATTACCCGCCACCCCTGGTCTGAACAAGCATAAACTTAAACAGCTCATTGTTAATCCTTATATTGAGGATGGTCTTTTGCCTCAGTCTGGGTCACCTGTCGCTGAACCACAACCTACTGATGATCTTGAACTTAAAAAGTTAGAATTGGAACTAAAGAGATTAGAAATGCAACAAGAAATGAAAAGGCAGGAAAATGAAATGAAATTAAAAGAATTGGAAGCTCAAAAAGAAAGGGAACAAATTCAGGCTCAAAAAGAAAGGGAACAAATTCAGGCTCAAAAAGAAAAAGAGGATAGGGAATTAAAATTAAGGGAAATAGAAGCTCAAAAAGAAATGCACTTAAAAGAATTAGAAATTCAGGCCCAAAAGGAAATAAAAATAAAAGAATTAGAATCTCAACGTCAAGGCTCAAATGTAATTTCTCCAAGTAGATTTGATGCAACTAAACATGTTAGGCTAGTTCCCCCCTTTCAAGAAAAAGAAGTTGATAAATATTTTTCACATTTTGAAAAAGTGGCAACAAGTTTAGAATGGCCAAGGGATGTATGGACTTTGCTACTGCAAAGTGTTTTGAAAGGGAAGGCCCAAGAAATCTATTCCGCTCTATCTTCTGAGCAAAGCAACAATTATGACGCTGTTAAAGAGGCAATACTTAAGGCATATGAACTTGTTCCAGAGGCATATAGGCAGAAATTCAGAAATTATTATAAAAATGAAAATCAAACTCATGTGGAATTTGCCAGAGAAAAGCAAAATTTATTTGACAGGTGGTGCCACTCAAAAGAAATAGGGAAAGATTTTACAAAATTAAAGGAAATGATGCTGATTGAGGAGTTCAAAGGAAAGATACATTCAGATATAAAGGCCCACCTGGATGAACAAAAAGTTGACACATTAAATAGAGCAGCAGTACTGGCAGATGACTATGCCTTAACTCATAAAATGAGTCGTAACGCCACAAATTTTTGGCCCCACAAGAATTCTTTCCAAAGTGGACCTAGACCAGCTTCAGATAAAACTCATCCTTCCAATCATCCTTCCCATCCTACGAACTTTTCACCACCTAAATTTTATCGGAAGCCTAATGAGAATAAGTCATCCAATGCCAGCCCTACACCATTACGACCCAACATTTCAGCTAAAACTTGTAATTATTGTAAGAAAGCAGGTCATTTATTATCTGATTGCTGGCTGTTAAAAAGGAAAAATGAGTCCTCTACTTCACAGAATGCACTAGCATGTGCTCCATGCCCTGAAAATTATGTTATAAAGCAAGACGCTTTAGAAAATTATAAGCCATTTATTTCTGAAGGCTTTGTTTCCCTTGATGGGGATAAGCACTGTTCCTAACCAATAAAAATACTGAGAGACACAGGGGCTACTCAGTCATTAATGTTAGAAGGCATTTTGCCATTTTCTGAAGAAAGTGCTACAAGGGCACAAGTTCTAATATCAGGTATTGAGTCAAACTCTTTAAAGGTCCCACTTCATAAAATAAATTTAAGAAGTAGCTTAGTAAATGGGACTGTGGCAGTAGGAATCAGACCTACTCTACCTGTAAAAGGTATTTCTTTATTATTGGGAAATGACTTAGCTGGTGACAAAGTCACTGTAGAACCTCAAGTGGTGGATAAGCCGAGCACAGATGAAAGTATTATTAATTTGAAGGAATGTTTTCCTTTTGCCTTTCCAGCATGTGCTGTGACTCGGTCCATGGCAAAGAAAGCTGAGGTTGATAACAACCTCAATTGTGTTGATTTAAACAGCAAAGCTGAGGATAAGAACAGTCACAGAATTATGGATTCTGAAGATATTGATTTGTCTCAGACATTTTTGAGTCAGTGTGATGACTCCTCTAGAAATTGTAAAGAGGTCACTACACCTGAGAGTGATAGGGGGACCTCCTTGAATGTCATTTCCCGGACATCTTTAATTCAGGAACAGGAAAGTGATCCTGACCTTGCCGAGCCACGTGAAAAGGCTCTAACACAGGCTGAAGCCCAAAACTCCCCAGTCGGTTATTTCAGAAAATCTGGTGTACTTATGAGGAAATGGCGGCCACCAGAAGTACCCTCCAATAGTGATTGGGAGGTTATTTATCAAATAGTTGTCCCCACTAAATACCGGAATAAAATAATAAGCCTGGCTCATGAAAATCCAATGGCTGAACATTTGGGAGTTAGGAAAACCTACTCTCGTATTCAACAATGTTTTTACTGGCCCAAGCTTCGACAGGATGTTGTCGAATTTTGTAAAACATGCCACATCTGTCAAATTGTAGGAAAACCCAACCAGAAGATTCCTCCTGCTCCCCTTCAACCAATCCCTGCTTTTGAGGAGCCATTCAGTAGAATTATTATTGATTGTGTTGGCCCATTGCCTAGAACAAGATCTGGAAATGAATATCTTCTTACCATCATGTGTGCTTCTACACGATTTCCTGAAGCTATACCTCTAAGAAATATTAAAACTAAGACAATAGTTAAGGCCTTGATAAAATTTTTCACGACTTTCGGTCTACCCAGGTCAGTGCAATCGGACCAAGGCTCAAATTTTATGTCAAACATTTTTCAGCAGGTGATGTATGAGCTCAAAATTAAGCAGTACACATCAAGTGCCTATCATCCCGAAAGTCAAGGAGCTCTAGAACGCTTTCATCAAACACTGAAGACCATGATAAAGGCCTATGGGGAGAATAATGAGAAGGATTGGGATGAAGGAGTACATCTCCTCTTATTTGCAGTCCGTGAGACTGTACAGGAATCTCTGGGGTTCAGCCCTTTTGAATTAGTGTTTGGACACTCAGTGAGGGGTCCACTCACAGCTTTGAAGGAGAAATGGCTCGAAGAAGAGCCACCTGAAATTTCTCTTCTGGATTATGTGTCCACTTTTAAGGAAAAATTGCACCAGGCCAGAGAAATGGCAAATAAACATTTACAGAAAGCCCAGAGTCATATGAAGACGTGGTATGATAAAAAGGCAAAATTTCGCACCTTTAAACCTGGGGACAAGGTGCTAGTCTTATTCCCTTTAAAGGGCAATGCTTTACAAGCAAGATATTCAGGCCCTTATATTGTTAAGCACAAGATCAGTGATACTGATTATGTTGTTGAGACTCCCGATAGACTCAAAAATACTCAGCTGTGCCATATAAATATGTTGAAAACTTATTATGAGAGAGAACCAAACTCTCTACCAGTCTCAACAGTCACCCACATGGATGAGCTGGAAAATCCTGTAGAGGATATTCATGAAGGCGGCGAAAATGTACCTCTGAAGTTACAGAACTCAGATGTCCTGAGAGATCTACAAAATAAAACTGATTATTTACTGCCTGACCAAAGAAAGGATTTAGTTGATTTAATTTTCAAATATCAACACTTATTTCCCGATGTGCCTAGTAGGACATCTGTTATTTTTCATGATGTTGATGTAGGAGAGGCAAATCCCATCAAACAGCATCCATATAGATTGAACCCTTTCAAAGCTGAGATCATGCGAAAGGAAATACAGTATATGCTGGACAATGATATCATAGAACCTAGCCATAGCAACTGGAGTTCGCCCTGTATACTCATCCCAAAACCTGATGGCAGTTACCGATTTTGTACGGATTACCGAAAGGTGAACAGCCTCACCAAAACAGACAATTATCCAATTCCAAGAATTGATGACTGCATTGACAATCTTGGCCATGCTAAATTTGTGACAAAATTTGACTTGTTAAAGGGTTATTGGCAAGTCCCTTTAACAGAAAAAGCAAAAGAAATATCTGCTTTTGTTACCCCATTTGGGTTGTATCAATATAAAGTAACCCCTTTTGGCATGAAAAACTCTCCGGCAACGTTCCAGCGCATGGTTAACCACTTAATTGCAGACCTAGATCACAGTGAAGCTTATATTGATGATGTTATTATACACACAGATACAAATTGGGCTGATCATCTAAAGCATATTCAAGAATTTTTTGACAAAGTGACCCAAGCCAACCTAACTATTAACTTGGTAAAATCAGAATTTGGCAAAGCAACTGTAAATTATTTAGGTCATGTTGTGGGGCAGGGGCAGGTGAGGCCGATTGCGGCTAAAGTTGATGCCATTGTAAATTTTCCAGTACCAAACTCTAAAAAAGAGCTCATGAGATTCTTAGGCATGGCTGGATATTATAGAAAATTTTGTTTAAATTTCTCAGATGTTGTCTCCCCTTTGACCAGTTTATTGAGCAAAAAGGTTAAGTTTGTTTGGACTGAGGAATGTCAGAAATCCTTTAACAGAATAAAAACTTTATTAAATAATTCCCCTGTCCTGGCCAGTCCCAATTATGAAAAGCCCTTCAAATTATTCATAGATGCAAGTGACAATGGAGCAGGTGGGTATATTGCCCAGGAAGATTCCCAAGGTATTGATCACCCTGTATGTTATTTTTCCAGAAAATTTCTCAAACATCAAAAGAATTACTCTATAGTAGAAAAAGAAACTTTGGCTCTAATTTTGGCATTAACCCATTTTGATGTGTATCTAGGAACCGCCCAATGTCCAATTACAGTTTACACCGATCATAACCCCTTAACATTTATCAATAAAATGAAAAACAAGAATCAAAGATTGTTGCGGTGGAGTTTAGCCCTTCAAGAATATAATTTAGAGATTAGGCATATTTCGGGAAGAGATAATGTTGTAGCTGATGCTCTTTCCAGAATATCCTAATTTAAAATGATATGATCGGTCCCTTTTCACTTCAAGTGTATCTATGTTTATTAAAAAAAAAAAAATTGTGAAGATTATGGTGTGTGTGTATTGTAAACCAGTCAGAGTCTGCTAAAATTATGTAAAAAAGTTTTCAGTACCTTCAAACTTTTTCTTTTAAGGCGGGGTGTGTTATAGCCCCCATATTATATTGAGATTGATATATCCATAAGTAGATAATTATATGAGAAAGATATTTTTTTTTATTTCTGCATTTTCTGACTGGTCTAACTCATTTGCACTCAGTGACCTTGTTTACATCTTTGTTACACTGATATATTGTACATATAGCTGTTGATTGTTTAATTGTTTAAATAGGTCAGTGACCTTGTTTACTTGAACTTTAACAGAATCCCCTAGAAACTGTTAGAACATTGAAGAATTTTCATCTTCTGGAACATTCTATCTGGTTACTATATAAAGGTTTGTCAACAGAATTCAAAAACTCATTCTTAGAAAGCCTTTCAAAAAGACTCACTTCAGTATTTATTTATTTATTGGTGTTTAAGGTCACATACTTATGCACAATGGCTAATCGTGACCGTGACAGTTTTACGGGTGGAGGAAGCCGGAGTACCCGGAGAGAACCACCGAGCAACGACGAGCAGCTGTCAGCTCTCCAACATCGTAACTCTGAACTCTGCACCGCAGTACAGGCAGGGTTAGATTGGTTGAAGACATGCGCACCATCGACGTGCAGTACGCCTCAGTACACAGCGTCATCGTGCCCCCATGTAGGCAATCGGGGTGAAGTGTCTTGCCCAAGGACACAACGCGGTTGCCGCAGGTGGGATTCGAACCGAGGACCTCTCGGCTTGCAGCCTGCACCTCTACCAACTGAGCCACCGCGCCCCTACTCACTTCAGTTATTTCCATTGGAGAATTATTATTGTTCTAGGACAGTGCATTTATTATAGAAGCAGTGCTTCTTTGTGATTCTGGAAGATTGATTCCAAAAGAGAATTTTTGAAGAGAATTTGTTCGTCTTGGAAAAGAGAATTTATACTTTCTGTGAAACAGAATAATATTATTTTGTGAAAAGCCAGGATTCTACTGGATTGTTTGGAAATTACCTGTGGCACAAACACTTCTTGGATTTTTTACTCCATTTGAATTTTGCGGAGCATTTTATTATATTTTATTGGAGACTGCTGAAATTTCAAAGTGAAAATTTTATTACAAATCTACGGGATACTGTTTCTGTGAGACATTCTTGGATTTAATACTACATCTACCAGCTGGTAACTTTCTTCAGAAGATACTTCACCACTGGATTACTGGATTCTGTCAAACTGTACTTTGGACTAATTCTATAATTGATAAGTACCATTGTTTTTATTTTCTGTAACCCAATTAGTGTAAAAGATCTTTGTATCATTTTTTTTATATTAATTTTTTTTAATTAAATTTCAGAATAGTTAAATTCATAGTTTTGTTGCTGATTCTCAGATTTCTTTCTGTTACCAATATCTATAATATTTCCACACCGTAACACATAGTGCCTGCTAATACCCTCAATTGTATTGCTACAGAATTTTCTTGTGAAGATTTTGTTCCTATTACTTATCAAGCAACAACCTAATGAATATTCTGTATAAAGCCACCAATCTGATGTTTGACACTTTTATCGGAGCTGTTTTGAAGGCTTATGGAACATGTGTGGCCAGGATCTTCAAAAAGAAAAAAAAGAGTTAAACTTTGAGAAAAAGGCATATGCCTTGAGTGCCGGAGGTAGAGTCATACAAGGAAGAGAGCCCCCCCCCCCCCCCCCCCAGGAAATATTTTGTGTAAAATGGAGCTCACTTGTCAACTTTTGAGGATTGCTTTGTGTACTGCGTTCTTGAAAAAAAATATGTGAGACCCTCTGGATGTGCCCTTCTGATCTCAATATGCCAATAAGCCTCCTTGGGAAAAGTACATGCAATAATGGTTATGTAAGGTTGATTTGATGTGTTTTGAATAACAATGTACTTTTATGTACATTAGATGGTTTATTGCAGTGACAGGTTACAGTTACCCTTATTTCTTCTCCAACAGATATGAGTGCATTGGTGTCCAAGAGTTAAACAAAGCTATTATACTTATTGATAAACCAGACAAATTTAACAATTTAATCACTATCAAATTGATGCATGGGATAAAAGGGGTTACAGTGCAAGGGGTTTGTAAATATATTTAATCAACTACAATGTATGACTTTACAGTGCACTCTACATAGGAGAATATCATAGTTTCTTTCCAAACCACTACAGTGACACATACATCTTTATATTGGGAGACACTCTTTTGTCCTTCCATACTTCTGCTGGACTCCTTCAAGTTGACCTTTGTTGAACTCCCCAAATCAAAACATAAACAAAAGAAAATGTCTGCATTCAGTCAGTGAGCACTCCACTTATAACATTTGGTCTCAATCTTTATTACTTTCGTGAATTAGGAAAAGATTTCTTCAAGTATGTACTTAAATGTTTATAGAATACAGCTGTTATTTTATTTTGAGGTATTTTATTGTAAAAATTTTGTTCTCTTACTTATGCCACAGCAGACTTTCAGGTGGTGCTATTTACACATGGCAGCAGTTCCATGGCAAATTTCAGTTTCCACATGTTCTATGTTTCATTCCAAGCATTTTGCTACATGTATATAATTTATTGGGGTTATTAATTTTGGGACTTTTTTAGACTTGAAAGAAAATTACATGAAATTTGACCAAAGTTAGGTTGGACGTCCCCTTAAGGGGCTATATAAGTAACGGAATTTTGTTTATTTTGAAATTCTCACCTCACATATTCCTTACATTCAGATTAAATATTATGGTAATCCTTTACAATAGTGGGTTTTGGGTTTTTTGCGAAATTATGCAATTTTTTCTCCCTTCTTTTGGGCATTTTCCGTTTTAAGGGGTCGTCCAACTTAACTTTGGTCAATTTTTTGACATTTTTCCCAATGCCTCAGAAACAGATAAAAGAAGTAAGGAAAGGCAAATTATATATCAAAATAATGAATAAAGTGCATAGAAAAGGTACATGTACATATAATTTTTTTTACGAAAAAAATTGAATTTTAGGATTTTGAAGAAGATGAATTTGCAAATGACATAAGTAACGAACTGGTAAAACCACAAAATAATCGGTAATTCGAATGCCTTGTCCTCAATATAATGATAACATACTACAGACTCGGAAAAAGCATTTTTTTGACACACACTCTGGTGGGTTTTGACGCTTGAATGTAATAACACGAACACAAATTTTTGATGTTCCGGATGTGGCCATGTTTCAATGATGTTTTTCCGGTCATGTGATTACGATGTGGTTCTTGCAGAAATACTCAATTTGGGCAATCGTAAGAATGCAAGGACGTGATCATGCCCTTTATTTGTTCGAGACAATGTATGAGTGGATTTGCAAACAGGTGACAGCAAATACTTGAGCTGTTAATGTCATAACTGCAAAATATGGTTCGAAATTCCCTCTCGTGTTTACAGGCCGTCTGAACTTTTTTGTTGACAAAAAATCTGAATTATTGCGCACTAGAAAGACAACATGGACCACTTGTAAAAAAATAGCCGAGTGTATTAAATCGGGACGATACACATAAAATAAGGCAATATTCATAACAAAGTAAGCAGAATGCTTCAGAAATCACTTTTTCACGAAGTATATTCCAAGTGACCTGGAACTATATTGAGCGTGTTGATTTCCCCCAGATGTTGTGAAGTTATTTACTTCCTAATTTGAGGCGGGTATGTTTGATGTCTGCAAAGGACTGATTGAAGATGGGGTGAAAATGATGCATTCGTGCTTTTAAATAAGGTGCGCTTGGACGATGCTGAGAATTTAGTTTTTTCTTGCAACCAACCATAGTAATACAAGCGTCGATCAGTGTCTTTTATGATCGTTTTACACTGACAGATGTGACAAATCTCCTTCACTGAAAACCATCCCCCAATTTGCATATCACAATAAACATAACCGCTGTCACTGAGTGTCAGCGTGGCCGTGTGGTCAAAACCGAAACGAATTATCGAATGCACGGTCAATATTAGCTGCAATTGGCTTTTAAACAAATGAAATACACGAAATATTCGCAATTTCTTCATTATTCATGCCGAGTTACTTTTTAACCAGACCACATGCGTTCAGCTTCGTTTGTCGGCATCAAACTGATATTGTTTGTGGTAATTAAATAGTACGAGAAGGCGAAGGAAGCCAAATATTTTCCATCATCTATTAATTAATTCAAATTGATAATTTCTTTTATTTTACTGAAATTATGAACTGATAAGGTGGGTGTGTTGCGATTATTATGCCCCAGACCTGGAAGTTGGAAAATCAAAGGTGCATCTAGCGCCATGCAGTGGAAAATTTTGTTTATAACTAGTTGATTTGTTACAATTTGTTGCATAGTGCCTGCTAATACCCTCAATTGTATTGCTACAGAATTTTCTTGTGAAGATTTTGTTCCTATTACTTATCAAGCAACAACCTAATGAATATTCTGTATAAAGCCACCAATCTGATGTTTGACACTTTTATCGGAGCTGTTTTGAAGGCTTATGGAACATGTGTGGCCAGGATCTTCAAAAAGAAAAAAAAGAGTTAAACTTTGAGAAAAAGGCATATGCCTTGAGTGCCGGAGGTAGAGTCATACAAGGAAGAGAGCCCCCCCCCCAGGAAATATTTTGTGTAAAATGGAGCTCACTTGTCAACTTTTGAGGATTGCTTTGTGTACTGCGTTCTTGAAAAAAAATATGTGAGACCCTCTGGATGTGCCCTTCTGATCTCAATATGCCAATAAGCCTCCTTGGGAAAAGTACATGCAATAATGGTTATGTAAGGTTGATTTGATGTGTTTTGAATAACAATGTACTTTTATGTACATTAGATGGTTTATTGCAGTGACAGGTTACAGTTACCCTTATTTCTTCTCCAACAGATATGAGTGCATTGGTGTCCAAGAGTTAAACAAAGCTATTATACTTATTGATAAACCAGACAAATTTAACAATTTAATCACTATCAAATTGATGCATGGGATAAAAGGGGTTACAGTGCAAGGGGTTTGTAAATATATTTAATCAACTACAATGTATGACTTTACAGTGCACTCTACATAGGAGAATATCATAGTTTCTTTCCAAACCACTACAGTGACACATACATCTTTATATTGGGAGACACTCTTTTGTCCTTCCATACTTCTGCTGGACTCCTTCAAGTTGACCTTTGTTGAACTCCCCAAATCAAAACATAAACAAAAGAAAATGTCTGCATTCAGTCAGTGAGCACTCCACTTATAACATTTGGTCTCAATCTTTATTACTTTCGTGAATTAGGAAAAGATTTCTTCAAGTATGTACTTAAATGTTTATAGAATACAGCTGTTATTTTATTTTGAGGTATTTTATTGTAAAAATTTTGTTCTCTTACTTATGCCACAGCAGACTTTCAGGTGGTGCTATTTACACATGGCAGCAGTTCCATGGCAAATTTCAGTTTCCACATGTTCTATGTTTCATTCCAAGCATTTTGCTACATGTATATAATTTATTGGGGTTATTAATTTTGGGACTTTTTTAGACTTGAAAGAAAATTACATGAAATTTGACCAAAGTTAGGTTGGACGTCCCCTTAAGGGGCTATATAAGTAACAGAATTTTGTTTATTTTGAAATTCTCACCTCACATATTCCTTACATTCAGATTAAATATTATGGTAATCCTTTACAATAGTGGGTTTTGGGTTTTTTGCGAAATTATGCAATTTTTTCTCCCTTCTTTTGGGCATTTTCCGTTTTAAGGGGTCGTCCAACTTAACTTTGGTCAATTTTTTGACATTTTTCCCAATGCCTCAGAAACAGATAAAAGAAGTAAGGAAAGGCAAATTATATATCAAAATAATGAATAAAGTGCATAGAAAAGGTACATGTACATATAATTTTTTTTACGAAAAAAATTGAATTTTAGGATTTTGAAGAAGATGAATTTGCAAATGACATAAGTAATGAACCGGTAAAACCACAAAATAATCGGTAATTCGAATGCATTGTCCTCAATATAATGATAACATACTACAGACTCGGAGAAAGCATTTTTTTGACACACACTCTGGTGGGTTTTGACGCTTGAATGTAATAACACGAACACAAATTTTTGATGTTCCGGATGTGGCCATGTTTCAATGATGTTTTTCCGGTCATGTGATTACGATGTGGTTCTTGCAGAAATACTCAATTTGGGCAATTGTAAGAATGCAAGGACGTGATCATGCCCTTTATTTGTTCGAGACAATGTATGAGTGGATTTGCAAACAGGTGACAGCAAATACTTGAGCTGTTAATGTCATAACTGCAAAATATGGTTCGAAATTCCCTCTCGTGTTTACAGGCCGTCTGAACTTTTTTGTTGACAAAAAATCTGAATTATTGCGCACTAGAAAGACAACATGGACCACTTGTAAAAAAATAGCCGAGTGTATTAAATCGGGATGATACACATAAAATAAGGCAATATTCATAACAAAGTAAGCAGAATGCTTCAGAAATCACTTTTTCACGAAGTATATTCCAAGTGACCTGGAACTATATTGAGCGTGTTGATTTCCCCCAGATGTTGTGAAGTTATTTACTTCCTAATTTGAGGCGGGTATGTTTGATGTCTGCAAAGGACTGATTGAAGATGGGGTGAAAATGATGCATTCGTGCTTTTAAATAAGGTGCGCTTGGACGATGCTGAGAATTTAGTTTTTTCTTGCAACCAACCATAGTAATACAAGCGTCGATCAGTGTCTTTTATGATCGTTTTACACTGACAAATGTGACAAATCTCCTTCACTGAAAACCATCCCCCAATTTGCATATCACAATAAACATAACCGCTGTCACTGAGTGTCAGCGTGGCCGTGTGGTCAAAACCGAAACGAATTATCGAATGCACGGTCAATATTAGCTGCAATTGGCTTTTAAACTAATGAAATACACGAAATATTCGCAATTTCTTCATTATTCATGCCGAGTTACTTTTTAACCAGACCACATGCGTTCAGCTTCGTTTGTCGGCATCAAACTGATATTGTTTGTGGTAATTAAATAGTACGAGAAGGCGAAGGAAGCCAAATATTTTCCATCATCTATTAATTAATTCAAATTGATAATTTCTTTTATTTTACTGAAATTATGAACTGATAAGGTGGGTGTGTTGCGATTATTATGCCCCAGACCTGGAAGTTGGAAAATCAAAGGTGCATCTAGCGCCATGCAGTGGAAAATTTTGTTTATAACTAGTTGATTTGTTACAATTTGTTGCATAGTGCCTGCTAATACTCTCAATTGTATTGCTACAGAATTTTCTTGTGAAGATTTTGTTCCTATTACTTATCAAGCAACAACCTAATGAATATTCTGTATAAAGCCACCAATCTGATGTTTGACACTTTTATCGGAGCTGTTTTGAAGGCTTATGGAACATGTGTGGCCAGGATCTTCAAAAAGAAAAAAAAGAGTTAAACTTTGAGAAAAAGGCATATGCCTTGAGTGCCGGAGGTAGAATCATACAAGGAAGAAAGCCCCCCCCCCCCCCCCCCCCCCCCCCCCAGGAAATATTTTGTGTAAAATGGAGCTCACTTGTCAACTTTTGAGAATTGCTTTGTGTACTGCGTTCTTGAAAAAAAATATGTGAGACCCTCTGGATGTGCCCTTCTGATCTCAATATGCCAATAAGCCTCCTTGGGA